>CM038114.1:36096821-36696821 GCA_001642375.2 Mentha longifolia
TTCTATATAATTCTACTTAATATATACAACAATATTTTATTTTTGTTTCAAATTTTGTAAAGCATGATTATTTTTTCCCTGAATTTTGCCAATCATATTTTGAAGTTATTATTTAGAATTCATAAATAATGTAAATACTATCACCGTAAATGATACGCATAAGAGTACCATTATTATCCGCCAGAAGTGTGCATATTCAAAAACAAAATATACTTTTGCTTTTGTGCATAATATAATGCATGTAAATCAAGTGTTACATTATTCAAAAAAATATTATTACAAATCATGATTATACAATATATTTTGATGCATTTTGATTACTACAATATATTTCAATGCTTGTAGTAGCATTAACAGTTTTGTCGTTTGTATTTCGACGCTTCGAAGGAGTTTGACCCAACAAAATCATATGTATTAGTTGATTCTTCATGTTGAATATTTGAAAGCATTGCATCTCATTACTGTTGAGGCCCAGGGCCGTTCCTGAGGGTGGGCCAGCATGGGCGACTGCCCAGGGCCCACCCATTTCAGGGGCCCAAATTTTTTTTTTATCAAAACTATTACAGTATTATATATTTTATCTGTTCATGATTTTTTGGACTAAAATTTTAGGTATGAAGTTTAATGTGTTTTGATTATGTGTTAATAAATTAAAGATTGAAGTGTTAAAGTGAAATAATTGTGAGCTCATCTAATATTTTTAATAGTATTAATGTGTTAAAATGTAAAATATTAAAGTTCTAACATGTAAAAATATATTATAGAGTCTACGTCCCAAAATAGAAAGAGTCAAGAAATCTTGAATGTCTCAATATAGTATTGGTGTCAAGAAATCTTGGATGGAGGGGAGTGGTATATGTGTAATTTTTTGAAAAAAAAAATCTATTATATGTCCAGTTTAATATTAAGGGCCCCTAAATAAGAAAAATATGTATATGTGTAGGCCAAAAATACTATTTTTGCTATAGCCCAAACCCATTTTAATATCATAATTTATTCCATTAGAAAATCCGCGACATCTCTAATTTATTTTTTTTGCATCTTCTTGCCCACGCTACGGCGCCAGGCGTGAGGGCGTCTCTCCATTCTTTTCTTTCTTCTTCCCGGCTTACTACTGCCCAAAAATTTCAATCTCAATTTTTTTTACAATTGAATAATAAAAATAATTAGCGATGTTGCACTTTTATATATGGATGTATGCATTAATTTTTTAAATAATAGGGTTTATTTTATAGTTTCGCCCAGGAACGGCCCTGTTGAGGCCCGTCATGGATTGATTTTGATCTAGCTGCACAAAAAGTTTCAACAATGTGCAAATCTATCATTAGTAATCATAACAAATTGTTATATAGTATAAAAATTTTGTGCATAAAAAAAATAATAATAATGCAAATAATTCGAGCTTATATGCAACAAAAATAGTCTTAACATAGACATATGCAACATAATGTAATATTTATGCATGATATTCTATCGAACAATTGTAGTAGTCACGACTTATGCATCAAATTTTTTTTAACTTGTATTAGACTATTATTTTGCAACATAAATGCTCCTCTACTCACGGTGTACACACTTAATATACCCACCGTTAATGTGGCAATGTCACATCGTAAACTTTTACCATTTAGGGTTGAGTTTTTTTAGTAGGGTTTAGTTTTTTTTACTAGGGTTTAATATTTAGAGTATATATTTAAAATAGTTTATTTATTTATTTATAATATTGTCACGTTATCCATGGGCACAATAAGTATGCTATGCCACGGTGAGCATTGTTGCATTGCTCAATGCAACATAAATATCATAAAATGCAACAATATTGTGCTAAGATGCAACATAAATAATAATGCACTTATTTCAAATAAATGATATATAAAAAACTATAAAATGCATTAAATTCGAGTTATAATGCAATAAAAGTACTCTAAATTGAAACGTATGCAGCATAAAACAATATATGTGCATTATTTGAATCAAACACTCGCAATACTCACACATAAGAAACGCTAATTCATCAATTTGCTACTTTTATGCAACAAATTTCTCACAATTATGCAATAAATTTCTATCACTTGAACTAGCGCATGCACATATCAATGCATTATATCACTTAAAAATGAATGTATATAACAGACACAAAAAAATACATTAGTTCACCTAAAAAATGCAACAAAACAACACAATTACACAATTATGCAAACATTCATGCACATGCAAAGTGATGCAACAAAACTATTATAAACAATTCATCAATCAGTTTGTGTGCATAAACATATCATAAAAGCAATGAAAAACTAAACTATATCAATATCCCACATTTCTTCCCAAACTCCCAATATGCATAATAGGTTCACTTCAATTTAACAATTTGTCGAACAAATTCATCAATAACTTTGTCACCCATTTAAAAATATAATCCAAAAACATGTCATATAACTCATACTTTTGTATCTACATAATTTTACGAAAACCTAAACGTCAAAACAACGAATTCAAATTAAAATGCAATCTAGCTATGAATCAATTTAATTACTTGTCTTCTTCCTCAATCAAATCCTCATCAAGTCGCTTTAACATTTCTCCTTGAAAATCAATGCACCTTAACAAAAAAATACCCATGAATGAGTAAGAATGGAGTGCCGATGTTCTATATTGTCACCATTGAGAAGGAGATGAGAGTATTATTTTATGTAAGTTTCGATGAATCCCTATAAATGGGGATTCATGATTACGTCCCCTCCCCACTACTTCAAATTAGACTCTTATACCCTCAATTCAATGTTTAATTAACAATAATTAATATAATTAGTTCAAATTGTGTTTCAATCATAGCCATCTAATCACTAGATATCAATGGTGTGTATTGGTTTCTAGATTTCACTCTTTAGGGAATTTCCACGGGAATGCATCCATATATATATATATATATACACATGTTTGATGATCCGTTTTACTTTTTGAGACGTCTCACGCTAGGTGACTCATTACCTTTTTAGGAAATAATTAGGCTTTAAATGATACAGTTAGTAAATCCCTTATTACACTTAGTATTTCCTAATTAAATCTCATCATTCACTCACATCTCAGCACATCTCATTACATATCTCAGCCTCGATTAAGCACCAACTCATCCTCAAGCTCATCCATTCTTGACTCCTCCGGATCGTCCAAAGCACTCGACATGTGGAATGTTGTCTTCTCTCCATTCATTCGAAGGGTGATACTCCCTTCGAAAACATCAATGAGGGCTCAACTTGTGGCTAAGAAGGACCTTCCAAGTATCATCGGGATGTCCCGGTCCTCCAGTATGTCGAGAATAACAAAATCCACCGGATAAATTAGTTTTCCAACCCTTATGAGCACATCTTCAACAATACCTCTTGGATAAGAAATTGAACGATCCGCCATTTGGAGAATAAGTGATGTGGGCTTAAGAGTTCCAATCTTCAAACAATTGAAGATGGAAAGGGGCATCAAATTCACACCCGAGCCCAAATCACACAAGACATTCCTAAAAGTTTAGCCTCCTATCTCACAAGGTAAAGTGAACTTCCCAGGGTCCCCTTCTTTGTTTGGAATCTTCTTTTGTAGACGAGCACTACATTCCTCCGACAACATAATGGTTTCACCCTTATCAAATTTCCTTTTCTTTTTAACCACATCCTCCAATAATTTCTCATGATCCGGAATTTCACTCAACAAACCAATCAAAGAAGCATTTATCTCCAATTTCTTGAATGCATCTAACAAATCACATTTTCTCTCATGCAAATTCTCATCAATAGGCTTAAGGGAAGATGCTAGATTATCCAAGCAATTCGATTCCATATGCTCATGAGAAACTTTAGAAGATGGAGTAGAAGGAATATCTTTTTGGTTCTTCTTGTGAACACTCTCCTTCTCTATGGGTTCTTGGGCACCAAGTTTACTCCTTAACTTTGAAGCTTCATAAGCATCCTTCATTCTTTGTAGATCTTTTAGCGTATCAAGACGCTCATCAAAGGGAATTGCCTTGAAAATCCTCATTCTTGAATAGTAATCATGAATGTCCCACTTTGTCCAACCTTCTATAGATGGAATAATTGGGCAAATATCTATGATTCTTGGATCGGACTCATTCCACAAGATTGCTCTTAGCAAGATTCAGAGATTTCCTACAAGATATATGTGAAGGTGTCGAAGAAACTTCACTCACTACATGAATGTCATTGCATTGTTGCTTCGACTTTTCTTGAGCCTTACTAGAGGATTCTCCGAACTTGTATTGAGTGATAGCTTGGTTAGCCATTTGGCTAATTTGGCCTTCCTTTGGCGCCGTTCCCGGGGAGTAGAGAGAGAGCAATGATAATCGATGTATTACAATCGAGTCGAATCCACAAGGAATGTTAGGACGTATGAATTTCAACTAGTAACCTAGTTACCTAATTACTATCCAAGCTACCAACTAGCATGTTTTTGTGTTTTTGATTAACTAATGACAATGAAAAGTAATTAACAAACTAGAACCCAACTAAACAAGCAACAAGTATGCAAATGATATAAATTCAATAGGAAATGAAAGTGACTCCAATTATACTTCAATTAGGTCTAAGTGATAGGGATGTAACACTCTAACCAGAATTAACCATTTTAATCTAATTTCATGTGGGAAACCTTCTAAGTATGATTCACTCAACTCTCATTGCAATGAAATCAAGTAGATTAATGAAAGGCCTAATTCCTACTAAGATATTAAGCAATTCATTAACTCCCAATAACTTATGGAGTTCTTTAGCCCTACTATCTCTAGTATGCAAATCTCTTGATCCTAGCATCTAATCCAAGTCTCCTAAGCATTAGATCAAACACTTGATATGCAACTATGGTGATCAAGCATAATTACATAATAAAACATAGCCCCAAGAGAAATGAACATGAAATTAGAAGGTAAATTCATAGATCAAGCCTAATCCCATCATTTATCCCTAATCTACATATAAATGGAATCACAAAGAGATCTAGCTAGGCATGATTAAGAAATTAAACCATAAAAAGTAAATGAAATCATGCTTAAAAGAAAAAGAATAAGATAAGGAATAGAAATATGGTCTTCAATCTTCAATACACCAAGTAATTCTCCACAAATCTTGAAATTACTAAAGTAGAAAGAGGGAAATTGAAATTAGGGTTCTAGGAATATTAAAGTATGAAAAGATACACCAATGGGGGAAGAAATAGGGGTTAAATACATAAAAAATCTGATTTGGGTCGAGTTGGGATGAAATGGGGCGAACCGGGACGAGTTTGGGCGAGCCGAACTTGCCCTTAAGTGAAGTCTCGCGCGACCGGCGGCCTGGAGGAGGACCACCGGCGGCCTGGTGGGTCGCCGGTCCAGGTCGCCGTCCTCTCTGTCCCTGGCGGTGGCCCAGCCGGCGGCCCAATGGGTCGCCGGTCCTCCGTGCGTTGACCGGTCCGCTGGTTTCTTCATCTTGCGCGACTTTGCCGTTTTCGCTCGTTTTCTCTCGTCCGAACTCCGATTCTCGATCCGCTTTTTGCTATGGACTCCTAACGAACTTCTCTTCGACATGGAGTAATTTAATTGGCCAAATAAGTTCTTTATTATTCCTGCAAAAAGCATAAAAAGACTTGAGAGAATGAGGAAAACATAAATGCGATAAAACTAGTGAAACCCTAATTATATAACTTGAAATCCCACATTTTTGAACATAAGTTTCACTCTAATTAAGCTCGTTTCTTCCTCGTTTCCGGCCCTCAATCCTTAGCTTCTTGAATGCTCTTTCCAATTCTTACAAAAATAGATCGAAAACCGAGAGAAAACGAGAAAAGTATAAAGTATGCTACAAGTTAAGAAACCTTAGCATTTCAAACATTTAAGCACATAAATCGAGACTCAAACACATGCGAAATACACTTGACATGCATATAAAATACGTGTTAATCAGTAGTATGGGTAATCTGGAGTTGGCAGAATAAAGTGGTTTTTCAAAACTCTCCATGGGACTTTGTGAAAATTGAAGAGGAGATTAATGGTAGATTTTGGGCATAGGAGCACTCATTGAGCTTCTCGGTCTCTTTTGAGGAGTGGAGGATAAATCCTCTAATTGCTATTTGGAAGAATATGTAGTGACTTCCGTGTGTTTTCTTTTCGCTCGCTGGGTACCTCTGGTACCTGATCTCATTCTTTTTTTTCTTTTTTTTTTGTATTTGTACTCTTTGTTTGCTTTATGTTAATAATATATTCTCTTTTTTTGATAAAAAAAAAATCAATATGTTTTTATGCATTTTTAATGCTCTAGTTTTAAAATATGTCTAAATACATAAACTATATTACGTCTCCTAAACACTATACACTTTACATACTAAACACTCCCGTCTTAATTCTCATGTCGAAAGCAAATGGATCGTCTAGCGCGGGACGAGAGAGTATATAAAAAGAGGGTAAAAAGAGCATGGTTAAAAAAAGGGTGTACATTGTAGAGAAATGATATGATAATCCTCCCTTTATGGTGGACATCATCGCCTTTCGCTGACTTGAGCATTATTTTGTTATATTTTTTCCATTATTTTATATTCTAGTACCTTATAAATTAATATAAAAATTATTAAATTTACAAAATAAATAAAAATCAAAGCTCGATGTGTTTTATTACTCATTTTTTTAAGTTAAAAATAAAAAAATAAGAAATCAAACATTGATTTTTTTAATTTTATGATTCCTATAATAATTTATAAGGTAATAAAATATAAAATAGTTAAAAAAATCGAATAAAATAATATTCAAGTAAACAAACGACGATAGGGGAGTAGCATATCATTTATGGTACATTTACATATAAATTTTAGCAATATAATTTTTCCCTCTTCAACAACCTAGCGCCACGCTGGCCCAATATGGGCAATTCAGTAAATTACTATAACACCCCTTCAGGTTCATTCTCTCTGATTTAGGGCCCCTTCGTTCCCTATAAATACCCCTCGAAGCGACCCGCAATTTGCACTCTCACCGTCTGACGTATGTTCTCTCTCTACACAGTGTATAGATTCAACTCCAACTCATACATGTCCACACAAATAATTATTGCTACTACGATTATTTAAAATTTCAAATCAACAATCGTTTCTAGCGATTTCAGGTATAATCTAATACCTGTCCTTGCCATTTACGAATTGGTGTGGTGGTATAGCGAATCAGTGTTAATGGGGAAGGATGCGTTGTTAATTTGATTGGAAAATGGACATTTGATGACTTTCGAGATTGATTTGTGCGTGTGGCGAGACCTGTTTTTATCTGGAATATCAACTTTTGTGGATTTTGCACTGAGTGGAGTTTATTTGTCGATGTGTTTATTGTGTTGAATTTGTGTTTTGTAATGTGGAGTGATGATTTGGTGTTAGTGAGGTTTGGTTGTTGCGTTATTCATCTGCTGATTAATTTATGAGCTGTTGGTGGTGGTTTATCTCTTGTTTGCTGGTTGAGGAATGGAGTTTGGCACACACACATCTAACGCATTGTATATGTATATGTAGGATCGTGCTTGGTTCAGAGGTTAAAATAGTTCCTATTTGTAATTTAATGGTTGGTAGAATATGTTATTGTGAGCAAGATTGCACAGCTATTAAATTTCTTGATTTTTTCTTGCACTTGTCTCGATCTCGATATTTGGTTTGTAATATGCCCTAATTGTGATTCACCGAGTCGATGATTCTTTGTCCGTTCTGAATGCTGGGGTCTATGATCTAGAATCTGTCATTCTGGTCAGGGTTATTAAGCGTTTTCTTGGTCTCTCTTTGTGATAGTTGTGACGAACCATTCTTACAGATTTTCTTTCCAAATTTATGCGGAGTTGCTTTTGTTGTTTATTTCGACATTCCAGAAGTCTTGAGTATTTGTGCTGAGTGCCCCTTTGCTTGGCATGTTATATTCTTTCCTACTAGAATATCCAACTAATATAATCAGTATACATATTTGGACGTTTTTGTTTGCTTATATGCAACTATTTGTGAAATGGGATCAAAAGAAGGACTGTTGTTTGATCTTAATGACCCTACTGAAAATCAAGATGATATTGATAGTGTTGTCTGCTTCCAGCCTCAGAAGGCCTTCCCATCCAAAAGTATTGCAAAACCAGACTTATCCGCAGCATCAGCACGCCCCCAAGGGATAGTAATTGATCAGGCTTTCTCCCATTCTTCTCCTGTTCATGCTTTACAGCCTTTCGCTCAGACTAAAACTGCTCAGGGATCTGAAGAATCTGCTCAAAACAGAGGTTCTCGAGGAACTTATTCCAGCATTCCCTCATCAATCAGAAAGATTAATCACGTGGGCGTAGAGGCTTCTCCAGACCTGCAACCAGGTTCTGTTGGTGCTCAGGATTCTGAGAAAGAAGAGGGCGAATGGTCTGATGCTGAGGAGTCAGGCAATGCTTGTAGAAGTGTTATTCATGACCCTAGCCGTGCTAGTGATAAACATGTGCAGGAGAGAGGCCAAGTTGCATTGATGGAAAATAGTACCTGTCCAGGGAGGGTGGAGAGTACTGCATTAGATACTGATAATATAAAGAACAGAAGCACTAGTAGCAGGGCGAAGGATCCTGAACCAACTGATAACAAAAGCAATAGATCTAAAGATGGCGAGAAAGATTCTGGTTCAGAGCCTAAAACGAAAGTAATTAGAGGTATTGAAGCAAATCATGCATTGAAGTCTGTAAATAATATTGGGAAACTCTCGAAGCCTGACCAGCAGAAGGAAGTAATGCTGGGGAAGAAGCGCCGTCGGCAGACCATGTTTCTCGATCTACAAGATGTGAAACAAGCTGGTCCTCTGAACACTTCAACTCCTAGAAAGCAAATACCTGCACCCTCTAAGTCCTGGACAGTTAAAGAAACTCACCCCCTACTGCCATCTGCTGATAGTGGGGAAAAGCAAGCACAGCCTGTAATCCCGGATATAAAACAGGTTGATCAATTGACCAATGAAGGCAAAGGTTTTGTGGATTCAAATGATAACAAAATTGAGAGTGATGAAATTGAAACTAGTCATTCTGGGACTCCTGGACAATCTGGGATTAAAAATAGCTCGACAGATCTTCTTTCTGAAGTTCAAGCACCAATTGTTTCTCGTCAAAGCTCTTGGAAGCATCCATCTAATTCAAAGCAAGTTAATCAGTTATCTGGTAGGAAAACAACTGTCAGCAATTACAGTTCTACTGATTCTAAATTTACTGCAAAAAGAATTCTTGCCAAGAAGCAAAGTTTTGGTAACCAATATCAAGATTCATCAGTGGAACGTTTATTGCGTGAGGTAACGAGCAAGAAATTTTGGAATCACCCAGGTAATTTAGAATTTCATGTGTTTTTTATCTCTATATTTAAACTGTCTGTCTCTTTTCCATTTTCCTGTGATTTATTCTTTCTTCTGGTTTAAGATCACTAGGTACATTCATTTCATATGTGGTCTATCTTTAAATATTCAATCATTCAACTTATAAATAATGGCTCACATCTTGTGGTATTTATCTTATTTAGTGTTTCCAATATTCTCAAACTAACTGTAGAAATCTAAAGTCGCTTTTAGAGAGTATGCCATGAAGACCCCTGAGCTGTTATCAACATTGGACAGACTCGTTCAACTATCTATATTTTCAGCTTAAAGAATATTTTTATAAGAATGACAATGGACTGTTACATCTGCATTTCGTATGTTTGCTTATGTATATTCTATTTCTGAAAACAACAGAGGAGCGGGAGCTTGAATGCGTTCCAGGTCACTTTGACTCAGTAGACGAGTATATTGGGGTGTTTGAGCCTCTACTCTTCGAAGAATGCAGAGCTCAGCTTTGTAATAACTGGGAGGAATCTTCAGAGATAGTTTCAAGCCATGTTAGGGTGTGCATAAAAAGCATCGAACGGCGAGAAAGGGGTATTTACCTCTTGCCACTCCTTTATCTGCATTAGATCCTTACTATTTCAGTAAATAGAAGTTCCACAGAACTGTAGTTGGATATGTTTTTGTTGAGTTCAACAGTACATGATTTTGTTACAACAATCTGCCATTTTCTGTTATTGTGGAACATCTGTAGGTTATTCTTCCTCGTTGTTTTTTATTGTCACGCACTTGTCCTTTACTAGAAGAACTGTATTCATTTAGGAGATGTGTCTACATACAAGACTTTGGTATTCATGTCTTCATTTTATTTGTATGTTTTAGTTGCCATGCCATCCATGATAAGGTATACTATGATTACCCATTTGTAGTGTCTTCTTTATCTTAAGATTCGGTGTTTGTATTTTCTGTCCTGGCACAGCGTTATTATTCTTGATAGGGATGATTTGTTTCAAAGCTAGTTTTCTTTTCACATTCATTTCAAAGAATTTCATATTAGACACAAGCAACCACTTTTCTCTTTAGTTACTTCTAATCTGGATCAGTCTTTATATCTGTTGGTTTTAACAGGATGGTTTGATGTGATATTAATCCCACCACATGAACACAAATGGACATTCAAGGAAGGGGATGTAGCAGTACTTTCAGTTCCCATGCCTGGAGCAGGTTTTGTATATTATTATGTATACTTTTGTGTTTATCCTTTATTCAGAGTTTCAGACTTATGGTATCAGAAGAAAAATCACATGTTACATGCTTCTTTTGATGGAATCCAGTCAATACTAGGAGGAATAGTTCCTTACGAATTGAAGATGGGGAAAAGCCAGATGTTAATGGGCATGTAGCAGGTACTGCAAGGAGATACATTCCTATTGACAACCGAGGACATATGGGGGTCACGCTTCACTTTTTTGTTGGTGATCATTACGATTCCAGCAGGTGAGTAAAAGCTTTACTGTTGTTCATATGACCTTGTATGGTTTTTGTGGTTAACCACATAATTGTATGCGATTTTCCTTGTCCGGTGCTGATTTTACTCTCTCGCTCTGGTTTTTAACTTTACTTTTCTGGTTCTTTTATGTTTTATGAAACACAGAAATATTGATGATGATCACATTCTGCGAAAGCTTATCCCTGGTGATGTCTGGTATCTGACTTTTCTTGGCTCTCTAGCAACCACACAACGAGAATACATTGCTCTGCATGCATTCCGCCATCTTAATATGCAGGTTTTATTTTTAATTTCAATTAGTTAGATGAAGACATGGACTATATCATGCTTTTTTACGCTTGACAATTGTTAATAATTATGTTTGCAGATGCAAAATGCCATTCTTCAACCTAGTCCGGACCAGTTTCCTAAATATGGAGAACAGCCACCTGCCATGCCCGATTGTTTTACGCCAGGCTTTTCTGAACATCTGCGCAGGACATTTAATGGACCCCAGCTAGCTGCAATTCAATGGGCTGCGATGCATACAGCTGCAGGTACATCAAATGGTGTGACAAAGAAGCAAGAACCATGGCCTTTTACTCTAGTTCAGGGGCCTCCTGGTACTGGTAAAACACATACTGTCTGGGGGATGCTAAATGTGATCCATCTTGTCCAATATCAGCACTACTATGCTGCATTGCTAAAGAAACTGACACCTGAAAGCTATAAGCAGGTTAATGAAAGTAACTCTGATAGTGTGGCCTCTGGATCCATTGATGAAGTATTGCAGAGCATGGATCAGAATCTCTTTCGAACCCTTCCTAAACTTTGCCCAAAGCCTAGGATGCTAGTCTGTGCTCCTTCAAATGCTGCGACTGATGAACTGCTTGCACGTGTCCTTGACCGTGGATTTATTGATGGGGAGATGAAAATTTATAGACCAGATGTTGCTCGAGTTGGTGTAGATTCTCAAAATCGAGCTGCTCAGGCAGTTTCTGTTGAAGGACGAACCGAACAACTTTTGAGAAAGAGCCGTGAGGAAGTGTATGGCTGGATGCATAGTTTGAGGATTCGTGAGAATCAGTTATCTCAGCAACTGGCGTGTCTCCAAAGAGAACTTAATGTTGCCGCTGCCACTGGTCATGCACAAGGATCTGTTGGTGTCGACCCTGATGTACTCATGGCTAGAGACCAAAACCGAGATGCTTTACTTCAAAACCTCGCAGCAATAGTCGAGAATAGGGACAAATTACTAGTTGAGATGTCACGATTGCTCATTTTGGAGGGCAGGTTTCGAGGTGGTGGCAACTTTAATTTAGAGGAAGCTCGTGCAAATCTCGAGGCAAGCTTTGCCAATGAGGCTGAAATTGTTTTTACTACAGTTTCAAGCAGTGGGCGGAAATTGTTCTCTCGTCTAACTCACTGCTTTGACATGGTTGTGATTGATGAAGCAGCTCAAGCCAGTGAAGTAGGAATACTGCCTCCACTTTCTCTCGGTGGAGCTCGATGCGTTCTTGTTGGTGACCCTCAGCAGCTCCCTGCGACTGTTATAAGTAAGGCAGCTGGAACATTATTATACAGTAGAAGCCTTTTTGAGAGGTTTCAAGAAGCAGGTTGCCCAACAATGTTATTATCTGTACAGTATAGAATGCATCCAAATATTAGGGATTTTCCTTCGAGGTACTTTTACCAAGGACGCCTTACAGATAGTGAGAGTGTAGCTAATCTTCCAGATGAGATATTTTACAAAGATTCTCTACTGAGGCCTTACATCTTTTTCGATATTGCTTCTGGTCGAGAGTCTCATAGAGGGGGTTCTGTTTCTTATCAGAATACACAAGAAGCACAGTTTTGTGTTCGTTTGTATCAGCACCTTCAGAAAACTATAGCGTCCTTGGGTGTGAGGAAGGTTTCGGTGGGCATAATCACTCCATACAAGCTGCAATTGAAATGTCTCCAAAGGGAGTTTAAGGATATTTTAAATTCGGACGAAGGAAAAGATATCTATATTAATACAGTGGATGCTTTCCAAGGCCAAGAGCGAGATGTCATCGTAATGTCTTGTGTCAGGGCATCGAGTCATGGAGTTGGGTTTGTTGCAGATATTCGCAGGATGAATGTTGCTCTTACTCGAGCCAGAAGAGCTCTGTGGGTAAGGTTCCTTTTTCTATTTCAAGTATTTTTTTTTTGTTTTTTTCAATTTAATGTTAGTTTATCTATCCTCAACTCGTCTGGCTTTGTCAAAATTGGCAGGTAATGGGAAATGCAAATGCACTGGTGCAGTCTGATGATTGGGCTGCACTGATTGATGATGCCAAAGCTCGAAAATGTTACTTAGACATGGATTCTCTGCCGAAAGAATTTATTCCTGAGCCTCCTACTTTTGGTACATATTCGTCCAAGATCCCTAGTGCAAGGGGCCAGAGGTCCAAACCGAGATATAGACCACAAGATTCGTTTGAAGCACCTTCAGAAGTGGAGGAGAAGTCAGCCGTGTCTTATATTTCTAGATATGGAAGTCACAGATTTTAGAGACCAGGGACATGAATCCTTGAATGATTTTGATACGAGGCACCTGGTCAGAGCATGCTGCAGCAGCTGGTGTTTTGGGAAGGCTTACATGCAAAAGATGTTTATTAAGATGCAAATCGTCGGTCCTCAGATTATTGCGCTGGATTTGCTCGTCTCCCTGGGAATGAACGGTGTTAAAGCATCTTACCATACGCAAATTCTGTGATGTTGAAGGTTTAGGGTGGATTCATGAGTTCGTTCTCCCTTCTCATATTCCAGGTTGAGAAAGGATTCTGAGCTCTCGTTCTACCCTAATTCCTGCCTCTGTCTGAAGAGGTAGCCGGCCTCGTTGGAAGACAGCTGCTCCCAAATGCGCGTTTTGGATGGATTCGGAGGTGAGGTATTCTTACATAAGGTAGGATCTTCATATATTAATTGAATTTTGGAGAAGTTAACTTTTCCTTTTGAGATAGTTTTTGACCTCTGTATACATAAAGTGAAGAATAACTCTCGCAATTTTTGTGGCTAATGTAGCAGTTGCAGTAACTACCTATCGGAAGAGGAAGAGGAAGAGGGAGCATCCATCAAGGGAAGGGAAGGGAAGGGAAGCTATATTTTCTTCTTGGGCTGAAAAAGTAATTTGGAGGTTGCTGCTGCAATTTGGAAATCGGAAATTCGGAACGTCTCTTACTTATAAAGAAAAAAGAAAGAGCTTTATTTACACAATAATCAATGATAGTTTGATAATTACAATGTTTTATAATTTCTTCTTTTACTGGTCTGTATTAGGGGTGTAAACGAATCGAATCGTAGCGAATAACACAGTATTCGATTCGAATTCGTTAAGGTATTCGAAGATTCGAATTCGAATTCGAATTTTTTCGAATACTAGATTTGATTCGTATTCGATTCGAAGGTAGATTCGAAAGTATTCGATTCGATTCGAATATTCGATTTGTTTTTTTCTAATGATATTCCAAATGATATTTTAAAGAAAATGATTCGAATTCGATATTCGATTCGGATATTCATTCGAAATTATTATTTAAGAAATAAATTTTCAATTGGGCTTAAGAATTAATATCTTATATATATATAATTATATTACATATAATATTAATATTAATATTAATATTAATATTATAGTTATATTTATATTTATATTTTATCGAATACTTACGAATATCGAATCGAATATCATAAATTTTTATTTGTATTTGAATAATAATCGAATCATAAAAAATATTTGTTTTCGAATTCGAATCGTAAAAAATCGAATACGAATACCGAATCGAATCAAAATTATTTGATTCGTTTACAACCCTAGTCTGTATAAATCATCTCAGCTCTCTGATAAGTTTTATAATGGACAAGTTTAATAATTAAGCTGTATTTTTCTCACTTATATTCAAATGGGCAAGTCGGAACTTATTAATCCCGATTATACGTAATTATACTGTAGTTCCAAACTAATGTGCTATGTTTATGATTATCTTTATCTAAGGTTTTCGTGAAACATACTCAAATATTTGATAGTGCATCAGATTCATAAAATTTTATCAAATTTCTTACATATATGTATTTTTTTTTTAATTTTACTTTTATGTAAAATGTAAGAAAAATTACGGTATAATCAGCTTCAATGACAATAATTTAGGTATTGATAGTATATTACTTTGCGATAGTAAATTGACATCTGAAAATTATGTTTTAGAGATAGTGATAAGTATACAGTGAAGGAAAAATTATGTTTTCAACAGTAAATTACATGTGTGAAATCGTAAAAAATTACTTCCTCCATTTCACTTAAAATGACACATTTCAATAGTAGCTTTTCTGGCACACTTTTCCACGCTTCTTGATGATAGGTTTTAAGATGGATTTTTGAAGAATTCTTTCTTTTACGGGATACTACGATTCGTAGTATCCTGTAAAAGAAAGAATTCTTCAAAAAATCCATCTTAAAACTCATCAACGAGAAGCTTGGAAAAGCGTGCCAGAAAAGATAAAAAAGAAAAGTGTCATTTTATATGAAATGGAAGGAGTAATACATAAAGTGAGATTCATTCCGACAGTAAATTGTATATGTGAAATCCTAAAAAAAAAAAAAAAAAAAAAAACCTATCATAAAGTGTGAAGTTAGACTCAAACTGTTACATAAAACAAGAGGTATTTTGGGAAGTTCACCATAATAGTTGGGTATATTTGATACTGTTTTACATAGATGAGTAATTTTACTATTAATTTTGGGTAGTTTAGGTTAAACACCATAAAATTAATTGTTGAAAATAAAAATAAAATATAAATTTGCAACATCTCATAACATAATATTTTTATGCTCCAAATTATTCATTTTCCTCCCATGTAATGTAAGCAATAACCAAACAAATGTATGTTTTACTTTATTTGTTTTCTTTTCTTTTTTCATTTATCATTAATGACGGTAACAAATTCTCTTCTAGAAGAAGTAAAATAGGAGTAGTCGATAAGTTGGAATTGTTGTCCTTTGCGTAAGCATTTATTTTAAGCTCAGAGATTTTCAAACATGGCGCATACTTTTTTTTTTTTAATCAATCGTCAACAACAATGCAGTCCCTTCTCCCTGTTGACCTTTTCATAATTCTTGATCACTTTCCATAAAAGTCCATTCTTTGTACCCAATCAATCTCCATTAACGTTACCAGGTACTTCTCTTTCTCCTCTTCCTTGCCTTTTCAAAGATTTCAAATTCTGGTTTGCCATCTTTTTCTTCTTGGCAGTTTTTCTGCCTGTTATGGGAGACAGTGAATCGATGACTTTTGCTTGTTTTGATTTTATGATTTTTTTTAGACTTTTCTTGGAGTTCTTAATCTGAAAGTTGGGTGCTTTTGGATTCTCGGTTTTTTGACTCGAGCTGTAGAATTATTTTTTATTTTATTTTATTTTTCTTCTTAATTTTTGAGAGGAAATACAGCAGTTAGCTCCTTGCTTCCTTTTCCATTTTCTTGAAATATTTAGCTAAATTTTGTCACGGATGTACATTATATGCTGTCTTAATAGAAGTATTTAAGTTTCAAACATGAGGCGATTTCATAATTTCTGGGCTCTGAGAATAACTAGGAATTAGTGGAAGAGTAGCAACCCCAGAATGTCATAAAATAGAGTTTTCTTTATTGTTTATGCATGTAATGGAAGATTGTCTCTTGAGGTACTTTTCATTCTATACAATTTCTCACTTTTGAAAATTTGGAGTGAGAAATATAGATAGGGGATGAAATGGTTGGTGCAATGATGCTATTAATGTGAGTTGAAAGAATTTTGCATCATCTATTCTTGGTCTAGTACAATGGCGAACCACATATTCATCTCATTTATTGCAAATGGAGAGCTCTACATAAGAAATCCAATCTCTATTTCTATTTAGTAGGGTGGGGGCCTAGAGGTGGAGGAAAATTTGCACATTTAGGCTTTGAGTTAGCTATGCCAAATCTCTACGTGTGCACCGTAAGATTATTGATAGCCACACAAAAGTCGGTGTACTTAAGAGTTTACATAGCTTTTTTGCATCACAACTTCCCTTTTTTTTGCCAAGAAGTTTGGTGGTAATGTTCTTTCTTGATATTCAAAGATGATAAGAACTGGGAATACTTGATTTGATTCCTGATTTGGTATCCTTAGTTATATACTTTGGTGAAGTATAACATATATTTTTTGATTATTCAGAGGCAAATTTTACCAATTCAGTATTTTCAAAAGCATATAGAATTATGAATGGTGGATTGAATAAGCCAACTGTAGATAGTGAAGATGGTTCCCTATCTCCAGAAATGCAGGAGGGAAAGGTATTTATCGACACTATTCATTGAGATACATATGTTGGTCATGTGCAGTGCTGCATAGTAACTTTATGTTTATATCTAGATTAACGAGGTAAGAAAGTTAATCGGGCCACAATCAGGGAAACTAGCCCTTTATTGTTCAGATGCATCTATAGCGAGATACCTGAGGGCACGAAACTGGAATGTGAAGAAGGCTGTCAGAATGCTTAAAGCAACTTTGAAGTGGAGATCCGACTACAAACCAGAAGAGATACGTTGGGTAATTTATGAATTTCTGCACACATAATTGATCAATCATCTGTCCTATGTTCAGTTTCTTAACTTATTCTGCTTCTCTGTATTCTTCTTCTATTGACTGCACTGCTAATGATGTCTCGACTCCCTTTTGTGAAGAACGTGTTTAAGTTACCTGTTTATTTTAAGATTTTTGGCAAGAGCTTAGTACCCTTTCTCTTGTGATTAGGACGATGTTGAAATGGAAGCAGAAACAGGAAAAATATATAGATCTACTTACACAGATAAATACGGGAGACCAGTTCTTGTAATGAGACCTCGTTGCCAGGTGATTATCTTGAACTCCTTCCAATTTTCTGGCTAGTCGATTATGCATCAAAAATTTCTGTCTAGTGTCTATACTTTCAATTGTTGATATGTGTAATGAACAAATATACATGTTCTATCCCAACTCATAAATTAAATCGATTCAAAATGTTCAATAAATTATCTGAAATCACAGGTCTAGGCTCTCCAAATAATCAAAACATCGTTGTGGCTGAAAATATTAGATCATGGGTCATTATTCTAATCAGCATTTCATTTTTACAAGAAGGCTAAACCTTTTGTTTTCACTCAACTAAATATTATGTGTGCTTGGCAGAATACAAAGTCGACTAAAGGACAAATTAAGTATTTGGTTTATTGCATGGAGAATGCGATTCTGAATCTTCCTGAGGGGCAAGAGCAGATGGTGTGGTTGATTGATTTTCATGGCTTTAGTCTGTCCAATGTATCGATCAAGGTGACTAAAGAAACAGCTCATGTCCTTCAAGAGCATTATCCGGAGAGGCTCGGTGTTGCGATTTTGTACGACGCCCCCAAGATTTTCGAACCATTTTGGAAGGTATGATTCTGGACCGTCTTTATTATTTAATACTCCATTAATATACCACAGACACACAGACACACCAATGACGATGAATTCGATTTACAATGGGTTTTGAATTGTAAGTTTAAAAGGGATTGATTTAGGTATTGAATATGCATGACTCTTGTTTAAGCAATAAAAGGTAATATGAAATCATATCCATCATAGAATTAAATAATCTGCTTCCTCACAGTCTTTTGTTTTTGTTGTTCTATTTTTTTTTCCTCTGTTTTTTTCCATGTGAGGAAGTAAAAACATGGGAAAGTGATTGTAAGATTTCTAAGTTCAACCTTTTGAGTCATAGTACCTAACCTTAATCAATGATGTATGCATTTTCGAAATTCACGAAAAAAAAGTGAAGTATTTAGTATATTTAGTAACCAAAATTTCTTTGCATGGTAATTTTTTTTTTTTAAAAAAATTATTTTTTTATTTTTACACCCTAAGACCCTATTTCACACTAGACTCGTTCATTCTATTATCAGCTATTTCGTGCATTCCTCAAGTTGATTTCTCAATTTTTACTTAAGTTACCAATTTGTGATTAAACAATTCAGATGGCGAAGCCCTTTTTGGAGGCTAAAACAACCAACAAAGTGAAGTTTGTTTACTCCGATGATCCCAACACTAACAAGATCATGGACGAGCTGTTCGACATGGAAGTGGTGGAGGCTGCGTTTGGTGGAAAAGACGAGCAAGATTTTGACATCAATAAATACACAGAGAGGATGAGGGAGGACGATAAAAAGCTTCCAATACTATGGAAAACACCACCACCACCTGCTGACTTAGACGGGACAAATTCAGCCTCTGATTCTGAGGCCTCAGATACAAAAATAAGTCCAGTCCTTACATAAGGAACTATAAAAGCATAGAATGGCAAAATTATACTGAAAAAGAATCTTCAAGATAACAAAGGGATGATCATGAATAGCAATAACATAGACAATCAGGTCAATTTTTCGGTACAAAGGCAAGGCTCTATTATATTTATATGTATATACTATAATCCTAAGATTCTGACAATCCTCCATCCAAGAGGTAGAATCAGAAATCCAGACCAAACTGTACTGGAAATTTACTCGAGCTTGCAGAAAAACCTGTGATTTTGATATTAGCAAAATATGCAATACGAAAGCTGCAAAATATCAAGCTTCTGTGTTTCCATAATCTCATGGGATTCGGCTAATATATTTCTAAAGACAGCATATACAGCTTCCATGCAGCCTTTTGTACATCTCTGCAGAGAAATACAAGAAGAAAAAAAAATGCGCTCAAAAGCATAAACTTACTTAATAATTGGTGCGTGGGAGTACCTAGCTGCTGCTGGAAAAAGCATAATTCCGAAGACGAAAATAGATCAGATGATTTTTGTATATTAAGAGTAGGCCAAGAAATTTACCCAGTTCCCTGTACTCATGAGATGCATCCTTCAAGTTGGAGGACGAATACCAGAGTTTACCCCTAGGATGTGAAAGGAACCACCACCAGTAACAGAAGGCAAGAATAATGTCATCAGATGATATATAACACGGATTTGTTGAGAACAAGTAGGAAAACAAAGAAAGAAGAAATCAATCATTTGGATTAAAATGTGTAACTTTGGGAGCTTAACTAAATTAATGGAGGCATATATAATATACTAACATCCTTCTTTCATATCTTTAGAAGAATTTTCCTAGCCCGTCTACATTCTATACAACACCTTTTTCAGTGTGGACAAATTTAAGCCAGTTCACATCTTCTATGCAGTAAGATTCAGACCATCAGCCACCAGCCCACTCAGAAATACATTCCATTTCTCTGTCTAGAGTTTTTGAAGCTTTATCAACAAGTAATCAGTCACAGACCATAGTGAACCTTTCATTCCAGGGCACTCCCCGCCTCTCTGTCCTATTAGTAACCACGGTCTATGGCCATAAGAGATTGTGAAGTCCGTCATCATACATGTACCATGTGCTGCGAAATGCATTAGGTAAGGACAAAATCGTTGGAGAAGGAAATCAAGAATCTCCACAAAGAAATCAAGAAACTGTATCGTGGGAAGACTTGATATCAAATCCATTATAATCTTTCCAAACAGTTCGCTAAATAAGTGAAGATGGCTTGCATACTAAATTCTAAATGTAGCACCTCAGTATAAGGATATCATACCGGGACCTGAGGAAGGGATTTCACTTCACTCGGCCCCACACAAGCAACATCTTGAGGTGACCAAGCAAACTGTGAGCTCCGATTTCATCATATCAAAATGCAACATTCATTCACCATGTGCTCATTAGCCGAAAATATTTCAACACTGGAGCTCATCTTCCCCACAGTGCCCCAAGTTGGAGCCCATTCCTCACTCGAACTCCTTCCTCTTAAGGTGCCTTAGTGCACCAAATTTCAGTGAAAGAACCTTTTAGCATCTTCCACAGTCAAATCGTGAGGATGGGATGGTTTTTGAATAGTACTTTTAAGATCAAATCACATTTTTCACACCACCACACCAGCTGCTAGAGGTCTCGTTTCCCCAGAATACCAGCAGCATTTTGCTTTTTCTGTATGCCAAGTTGCCAGGCATCTCGAGATTTGTCAATAGATTGATCCAAGTCGTCCAATGAATTTTCTGTTCCTGTCCTTAAGCTCCTATAACTCCCATTCCTTGGAACTTTCGACACATTCGATTTTTCGTCTTCTTCTGATGGAGTGCCAGATCTGGACTCTACTTGTGAATCATATGATCTATATCTTGGCCCAGATCTCAAGCCCCTTGAACCAGAGATCTTGGAAGAAAAACCCCCATAGGTAGAAGTCTCGGGAATAAACTCTTTAGGCAGAGAATCCATGTCTAAGTAGCAGTTTCGTGCTTTGGCATCATCAACTAGTGCTGCCCAATCATCAGACTGCACCAGCGCATTCGCATTTCCCATTACCTGTGAGCAAATACAAACCAAACCATAAACAACTCTGCCTAAGATTGGATGAGTGAGGGAACAATGTAAAAACTACATGGATGTCTTTCCTGAATATTTTTTAATCCAACAATAAATAGAATAAAAAAAATAATAGAAAAGACATAAAGATGAAACATACAAAGAAAGGAGAATCTTACCCAAAGAGCTCTTTTGGCTCGAGTAAGAGCGACATTCATTCGACGGATGTCTGCAACAAACCCAACTCCATGACTCGAAGCACGTACACAAGACATAATAATAACATCACGTTCTTGGCCTTGGAACGCGTCCACTGTATTAATATAGATCTCTTTTCCTTCATCTGAATTTAAAACATCCTTGAACTCCCTTTGGAGGCATTTCAATTGCAGCTTATATGGTGTAATTATGCCAACAGACACTTTGCCAATACCCAATGATTTTATGTTTTTTTGAAGGTGCTCATATAAACGAACACAAAACTGTGCTTCCTGCGTATTCTGATAAGACACAGAACTCCCCCGATGAGATTCGCGCCCATAACTGATGTCAAAAAAGATATAAGGTCTCAGTAGAGGATCTTTGTAATATTTTTCATCCGGCAAATTAACAACACTCTCGCTATCTGTAAGACGTCCTTGGTAAAAGTGTCTTGAAGGAAAATCCCTAATGTGAGGATGCATTCTGTATTGCACGGATAAAAGCATTGTTGGGCAACCTGCTTGTTGAAATCTCTCAAACAGACTTCTACTGTATAACAAAGTTCCAGCTGCCTTACTGATAACAGTGGCAGGGAGCTGCTGAGGGTCACCAACAAGAACGCATCGAGCAGCACCAAGGGAAAGTGGGGGTAGAATTGCCACTTCACTAGCCTGTGCTGCTTCATCAATCACAACCATGTCGAAGCCATGAGTTAGACGAGAGAACAACTTGCGCCCACTACTCGAGACAGTAGTGAAAACAATTTCAGCTTCATTGGCAAAACTTGCCTCCAGATTTGCACGAGCTTCCTCCATATTAAAGTTGCTACCAGCTCGAAACCTGCCTTCCACTATGAGAAGTCGGGACATCTCCACCAGAGTTTTGTCTCTATTTTCTACTGCTGCTGCTAGGTTCTGAAGTAGGGCGTCTCGGTTTTGGTCTCTTGCCATAAGAACATCAGGGTCAACACCAACGGATCCCTGTGCACGTCCAGTGACAGCAGCAAGACTAAGTTCTCTTTGAAGGCAAGCAATTTGCTGAGATAACTGACTCTCACGAACCCTCAAACTATGCATCCATCCATGGACTTCATCACGAGGTTTCGTTAAAAGTTGTTCAGTCCTTCGTTCCACAGAAACTGCCTGAGCTGCTTTAGTCTGAGAATCCACACCAACACGAGCAACATCAGGTCGATAAACCTTCATTTCACCATCGATAAATCCACGGTCAAGAACACGTGAAAGCAATTCATCAGTTGCCGCATTAGAAGGAGCACACACGAGCATTCGAGGTTTTGGGCAAAGTTTTGGAAGAGTCCGGAATAGATTCTGGTCCATGCTCTGAAGAACTTCATCAATGGATCCAGAGACAACACTATCTGAGTTGCTCTCGTTAACCTGCTTATAGCTTTCAGGTGCAAGTTTCTTTAGCAATGCAGTATAGTAGTGCTGGTACTGGACAAGATGGATCACATTAAGCATTCCCCACACAGTATGAGTTTTACCAGTCCCAGGAGGGCCCTGAACTAAAGTAAAGGGCCATGGCTCTGATTTCTTTGTCACACCATTTGATGTACCAGCAGCTGTATGCATTGCAGCCCATTGTATTGCAGCTAACTGGGGTCCGTTAAAGGTCCTGCGAAGGTGATCAACAAAGTTCGGAGTAAAGCAATCAGGCATAGCAGGTGGCTGTTCTTCATACTTAGGGAACTGGTCTGGACTAGGCTGAAGAATAGCATTTTGCATCTGCAAGAGGTACCAGCAATTATCAAGCTTAACAAATTTAAGGATGAATGGCAATCACAGCACAAACTAGATTCGCACAAGACCTGCAGATTAAGACGACGGAATGCATGCAGAGCAACATATTCTCGTTGTGTGGTTGCGAGAGAACCAAGCAGACTCAGGTACCAAACACCCCCAGGTTGTAGCTTCCGCAGAATATGGTCATCATCAATCTTGCTAAAATACAAACAATAAACTATATTGTGAGTACATGGGCACAAGTTTGATACATAGATGCAGTAATGCTATACCCTAAAAAAATCAACCCTAAACCATGCAAGTACCCTAAACAAACAAGCAAATGGAACAAATAACGGAGATGGCTCACCTGCTAGAATCATATAAATCTCCAACAAAAAAGTGAAGGATTGCCCCAGTATACTCTCTGGTATCAATAGGTATATATCTCCTGACAGTCCCAGCTACACGGCCACTAACTTCTGGCTTCTCCTCATCTTCCAGAGCCAAGGAATTATTCCTCCTAATATGTACTGCATCATTCATAGCATGTTAAGAGATAAGGTTACAAATCACATCAAACTAATGTCTTATCTAAATCTTAAAAAGGAGGAAGAAAGAAAACAAAAGGCTTTTTCAGGAGGTCTTTACCTGCTCCAGGCTTCGGGGATGAAAGAACTGCAACGTCTCCTTCCTTGAATGTCCATTTGTATTCATGTGGTGGAATCAGAATCACATCAAACCATCCTGGAATTCCAAATACAGAAAAAGAACACTTGAGCAGCTAAAGGGAAAAAAATCTCTTCCAGCTAGTATTGATAATCTGCCAGAGGAGGCCAGTGGAAAACAAGGAATAATAAACAAGGGGAAGATATGAATAATAACTGTTTTTTTGCTTCTTGGCAGAGGACGAGAAAACAGGACGAAGTTATGAATATTAACCGCTTTTATACTTCTTAGGAGAAAAGAGAGAAACCAAAAAAAAGAAAAGTAAAATAAAAAAGTCCGAACTACTGATACCTAGTAAAAGAAGACAATAACTAAACTGGCTTCAGTAATGATATGCATGTACAACTATATCGAAAATAAGGGAACATAAATTTGTATTAGCACTATTAGAAAGGAACACGTACTTGGTTGCCAATAATTAACTACAGATATTAAATAAAGCATGACCATGAGTAACTGAGTATCACCATTTTCAGGGTTCCTCATACGTAGTTTTCGGGAAGCAACATAACAGACAACAGCAATATCAAATAAGATAACATCTTGCTGGAATCACTGGGCACGCATAACTTCTGCATGCAACTTAAATACTGAAGAACAAGAAGTTATACTAAGATTTAGTATGAGACAAAGTTGAAGTATAAGAACAGTACCCCTTTCCCGCCGTTCAATGCTTTTTATGCATACCCTAACTTGATTTGTAACGGTTTCTGATGACTCCTCCCAAGTACTATAGAGCTGCGCACGGCATTCTTCAAAAAGTAGGGGCTCAAAGACGCTGATATACTCTTCCACTGAATCAAAGCGACCAGGAATCCGTTGCAGCTCCTCTTCCTCTGTTTCAACAAAAATGTAGGAAAAGGTGACCAAAATATGAAATCTAGGAAATATCATAATCTCCAATAATATATACAACTGAGAACATAAACCGCTAACCACATATACAGTAAGAAACCAATAACCCTAGGTGGGAGATACTGTGTGGTCCAGAAGTCAGAAATGCTAGCTAAAGCTAAAGGGGTGATTAGGTTTCAATTTCAGTTTCAGTTCCAATTTCTAGTTTTCAATATTTCAATTCCCTCTAACAAGTGCATCACTGCCGTCTGCAGTTGTAAAGGTGCCACAACGAAGCGAGGCAGAAAAGTCATTAAATTAGAGTTTCCACCGTAAGTATCAAGAGAATGTTTAGTCAAATTCATTGTGCGGAAAACATTACAGAAGTAGCATAATTCTTAGAAGTCTTGCTCATAATGTACTAATAAAAGGATAAACATGGGTGTTCTGAATAGATTCCGACCTTTATAACCTACATTGATTCTTGCTAACTATGCATTCATTCAGAAGCACAAACATTTATTGTACAAATTAGAAGAAAGAGTATGATTAACTTCAAAAGGCGAGCCAACAAACACAATAGATAACAAGTAGTTTAATAATGAATTTATATGCTTATTTACCTGGATGATGCCAAAACCTTTCACTTGTCACTTCCCGAAGAAGGCGTTCCACTGATGTATCTTGATATTGGTTGCTAGTAATTTGCTTCTTGGAAGTTATTTTCTTTGTCGCTAATTTAGGATCAATTGAAGTCTGGCTGCTAATAGCTGGCTTCCTACCAGAGAACTGTGAATTCTTATGTTGCTTTGTATCAGGAGGCAGCTTCCATGAACCCTGTCTAGGAACAACTGGTGTTTGTCCTTCGGAAGAAACATCAGTTGCACTATTGAATCTTTTGGGAGGTCCAATAGACCCAGAACTGTAGTCACCATTACTATCAGATTTACACTCGTTTGACTCAACAAAACTATTTCCTTCATTGTTCAACAAATCGGATTGTTTTGCATCTCTTACTACAGGTTGACTTTGCTTATCCCCACGTTCAGCGGATGTCGAAGTAGTACGAGTTTCTTTCACAGTTCGGGTTATAGTTGGTGCAGGAATCTGTCTTCTAGGAGTCGAGGACTTCACAACAGCAGCTTGCTTAACATCTTCTAACTTGAGAAACATGGTCTGCCTACTGCGCTTCTTCCCAAGCATTGCTTCCTTTTGATGGTCCAGCTTAGGACGCTTGCCAAGACTGTTTCCATACTTCAATGCATGAATAGCTTCAATACCTCTAACTTCTCTTTGTTTTGGCACTGAAGCAGATTCTTCAGGACCATCCATGGATGCATCACCTTTCTTATCATTTGTTTCTAGATTCTTCTCTGCCGGAGGTCCACCATTTTCATTCTTTACATTACCATGATTCAGAGATATATTATCAACACTTCCAACAGGGACATTGCTCTCAATCATGTCAACTGTGTTTTTCTCCAAAACCTGTTTATCACTAGCACCACTTGAGTCTTCATTAAGAACACTTCTCTTGTAAGCATCAACGGAGCCCTCTGCATCAGACCATTCGCCTTCTTCCTTCTCCACATCCTGAACATCGGATAGACCTGATTGTATAATTGGTGAAGCCTTGATATCCTGGCCATTACTCGATTTGGATGAAGAGGCAACATTGGTGAGCACATCCATGAAACTCTTTTGCTCTGCAGAAACATCAGGTCCCTGTACAACTTTAGACCTAACGAAAGGCTGGAAACCGGATACGGAAGATGCATGGGAGAAAGCATTGTTATTTACTATCCCTTGGGGACCAGCAGATGCCACAAACAAGTCAGTCGGTGCAGTAATTGACGGAATAGCCCTCTGAGGCTGGAAGCAAACAACACTATCATTATCATCTTCATTTTCAGCAGGTGGTTCGTTAAGATCAAATAGCAACCTTCCTTTGGAGCCCATTTCGCAAGAAGTTGCATACAAGCAAACAAATATGCTCAAATACGTCTAGTAGTAATTTTAATGGATAATTTCTAGTTGAAAATAAGCATTACAAGTCCATAAATTGGCAATCAGGACAAATATTCAGACCTTGTGAATGCCCACTTAAACCAAAAACAGCACCTTCTGCACAAGATGGAAAAGAAAATGTGTAAGAAACAAACACATAATAAACACAAATTATGAGTTACTAATGCATTTTTCTAACCCACTATACAAGACTCTGGTAGTTTTACTTAATAAGTAAAGGCAAAAATCAGCACAAAACAAAGAGACATATAGACACATGAACCAGAAAAGCCACAGCATAATTGCATCAGATCCTACAATATAGGCAAGAGGGGTAATACCAACAGCTCCCTAAAGCATATGTGGATCTACTTTGTTTGAATCAAACAGTAAATGCACATCGTAAAACACAATGCACATACCATCAGGTCTATACACAGGCACAAAAATATGGATCAAACAACAAAATTGAAACTAGAAAAACAAGAAAATATCTGTTTCAGACGCACCGAGTTGGATACCTTAGAGATGCGACCACCTCTCCTAGGAACTAATTAATGGTCATTTTTTTTTTTCACCAAATCAATTGCATGAACAACCTTTCACTATTATTATCAAATAAACACATTGAGATTGCAATATTTTGATGAAAGGATATAAAGTTGACCAAATGATAAACAAGAAAATGAACATCATCCTGTAATTGAGATCACATATAGGGCTACCTCATATCCAGAGTTTGAGAATAAAAATTGGACCTTATATTATTTATTTAGTGTCATATTAAGCCTTCTATAGATCAAAGAACCTACACCCAAACCACATTCTTTAATTTAACAATTAGTTTTCTCCTCCCTAATTATGCAAGGCAAAGCACCGAAGAGTAAAATCATCCTTATAATCCTGATTCATAGAATCTTCAGTACCAACCTCCCATTATTCCAAAAACAAATCACAAACCGACATCCAATCATAAAACTTCAACTCAATATCAAATTCATCACTCCCCTCCTAACTAAGCACAAAAAAAAAAAACCACGGACAGTCATTAAACAGAATAAAAATTCCCAAAACACGCAAAGAACTGAAAAGATAACTAATTTACCAGCAATCAAAGATTATTACATAATCCCTAATTCACCCAATATCCAAAAAAAAAGATAAACCAAGTCCAGATCGAAAATAGCTCCACCAGTACAAAATTAGCCAATCTCAATAGTCAGAATAAATTAAGCATGAATAATTCGGCGATCTATTTTCCAATCAAAATAATTAATTTATCTTCTCAATCGAATTAACATTCTTTTTTTTTTCCTTCCAAACTAAAATTTATCAGCTGAGGGAAGAAGAAGAGACAGAGAGAGGGAAAAAAAAAAAAAGAAAAAAAAAAAAGTCAGAGAGAGAAGATTTTACCTCAAAAAGGATACCAAATCTAGAGAGAGAAAAATAATTAGTATAATTAAATAGAAAATATAATAATAACAAAATTAATAATAGTTGTAGTGACTAGTGATTGCTAATTTTTATGTGACAGATAGCAGTGGTTCTGTATGTATAGTTGTATGTATAGGGGCCAGAGAGAGAGAGGGAGAGGGAGAGGGAGAGAGAGATGCGAAAAAGAGTTGGGTTCGATGGCAATTTATAGGAAACAAGAAGGGCGATGTCACCGGCTACGGGTGAGGCCGGTAACCAGAAGTTCAAATTCTCATCGAGAATTAAGCGGAAGGGTGTTTTGGTAATTTCATTCACGGTCCTAAAATGTTCCATGTTTTTTTGTTAGGGCGAGGGTTGGTTGTTCAATCATCAACTTCGGAAAATCTATGAATTTTCTTTTGCCAAGGAAAAACTAATTAAAATTTGTTTAATAGTATATATATATAACATTGCATAATCAAATAAACTGGAATTACTTAATTAATTATAGTCAGGTTATCAAAATTTTGGGCACTTATTGAGATTTTATATATAATTTTTTTAAATATTATAGTAACAAAATATAATTACATTACAGTGACAATTGCTATAATAATAATAATAATAATAATAATAATAATAATGATTTGATTAGTCCAAAAAATGTACATTTTTGGGAAAGAAAAATATATACTTAACTATCTTAATATTTTATACTACCTCCTTCCTACTTATTTTAGACCACTTTGGAAATGGAACAAAAACCAAGGAAATTGGATAAGGGATGGATTAGCAAAAAGTAAACACGGAAATTACTGTTTCAATTTACTGTACATTGGAGCACTGTAGCGGAATGCACTGTTCACTCATTAAACTGTAGCAATTAAAAAAATTCTAAAAAATTTCAAAGTACAAATCTGGAGCCAAATTTTCAAAGAAATGCCCCTAAAATTCAAATACTAGTATTTCCCCCCAAATGTACTAAATCTACTCTAAGAAGGAAAACAAACACTCATTTACATCATTCACAACTTCATCTATTCTAAAAAATGCCTCAGTCTTCAGCTATAATGGGAAAGAAACCATGGCTTTCAGACCAAGACAGAAATTTGATTGTGCAATTTCTTCTCAACAACTTCAAAAAAGGGAAGCTGCAACATGGTAAGCAAATGGAAGCTGCTGCAAGATTCAATGTTGGCATCCAATCTGTGCGAAGAATCTGGAAAACAGCCAAAGATCAAAGAGCAGAAGGCAATGTTGTTAATGTATTCAAAAGCAGAAGCAGAATCAGAAAGGTAAAACATGAGATAGATTTTGCAAAAATAGAAGAAATAGAAGTGGAAAAACGAGGTACAATTGAATCTATGTCTGATGCTCTTGGAATATCCAAGAGCACTGTGGGAAGATGGGCTAAGGAGCTGCTCAGACATCATTCAAATGCCATCAAACCTCTTTTGAAGGCTCCTAATATGCTTTCCAGGTTACAATTCTGTCTACAAGCCTTACAATATGATGCTGCCCTAAATACTGTGAAGTTCAAGCCTATGGAGAACACCATTCACATAGATGAAAAATGGTTTTATTTAACAAGGAAGAATTGCAGTTATTACTTGACCCCAGCGGAAGCAGATCCACTGAGAGTATGTCAGTCAAAGAAGTTTATCCCTAAGGTTATGTTTATGTGTGCAGTCTCTAGACCTGTGTTTGATGAAGATGAGAGTCTTTTGTTTGATGGAAAGATAGGCATTTGGCCATTTGTTGAAGAGGTTGAAGCTAAAAGGAATAGCATAAGAAGACCTAAAGGCACTAAAGAGATTAAACCCATTCAGTCAATCACAAGGAAGGTCATTAAAGATTGCCTAATCAATGAGGTAAAATGTTTCAATTAATGCATTCAGTTTTTCAGATTCAAAGATTCAATTAATGCAAGCACTTTGTTGTTTATATGCTTTCAGATTGTTCCAGCAATTAAGCAAAAGTGGCCAGCATTTTTAAGCAAAAATATTACCATTCAGCAAGATAATGCCAGGCCTCATATCATGAACACAGATGCAGAGTTTGAAGAAGTAGGAAATGCTGATGGGTTTCACATCAAGCTGGCTAGACAACCAGCTAACTCACCTCAATGCAATGTGAATGACCTAGGATTTTTCTGTGCAATTCAAGCCCTACAACAGAGGCAGAAATGCAAGACTGCAGCTGAACTTATAGATGCAGTGAAGAACAGTTTCAACCTGCTGGACCCTATGACTCTCAATAAAGTATTCTTATCACTGCAATGTGTCATGATTGAAATCATGAAAGCCAAGGGACACAACAATTTCAAGCAACCTCATATGAACAAGAATGCTTTAATCAGGCAGGGTATACTACCAACTGATTTGGAAGTGCCTGAATACTTGGTTAGAGAGAGCATAGACTACTTAATTGGTGAAGAAAGTACAGTAGGTATTGAAGATCTGATGGAAGCTATGGGAATAAGTGTGCCACAGGTTGGAGGAGGGTTCCCAGATTTGAATTTCTAGGGACATTGAGAACAAGTTTTTTGTGCAGTTTTTGTTGCAGTTTTTTGTGCAGTGTTAGTGAAGACTGTGAAGAACATAATCAATTTTTTGTGCAGTTTAAGTGAAGAAAGTGAAGAACATAATCAATTTTTTGTGCAGATGCCATGCAAAGCAGTTTTTTGAAGCTAACAGGGTATGTTCAATAGTTTTATTTGGTTAAATGAATTTTAGACTAGTAGTTTTATTAGTTTCTATTGTAATTCAGCTATATATGCAATGCAGTTTTACCCTCTAGAATCAGTGCAGAGCACATATTAATTCAATTGTAGGCACAGACAAGAACTAACACAAGAAAGCATATTGAAACCATTTCAGAAGAGGCATCAGCTTCTAATCCATAAACACTGTCATCATCGCAGATAATTTAACCCTATTTCCCACAGTAATCAGAGCATAGTTACAGATTCATTCACTTGAAGGCACAGACAACAAATAACACAAGAAAGTAAATTCAGACCAATTCAAAAGAGGCATCAGCTTGTATTCCATCAATTAGTCATCATCGCAGAAAATTTCAGCCACTTTCCCACATTAGTCAGAGCAACAAACACAACAAAAGACAAATTCAGGATTCATTCATCCAACCAGTCAACATAATCCCCAAAAATTAAAATTAAAATGTATAAGTTGTAGTAGAAGTAACCGGATAAAAGGCTTCAAAGCCTCTCAGGTTTGTCCTCCGACGGCGCCGCCTCTGACTTCCCTGCGGCAACATCTCCGTCCATCATCCACTTTGGGAGAGTTCTGTAGCGGAAGAAGTAACGCGGGAGGCGGCGGAACATCTTCGGGTCAGATTTGTCTGGAGCGTCGCCTGCAGGGACGGGCAACGCCGGCGGGGAGGCAGCTTCTGCCAGAGGTAGGGCTTTCGAGGTGGGGGAAGACGGCAGAGAGGCAGATTCACGCCTCGGTGGGCTCAAATCTTCTGCCTCCTCCAGCTTCGCCCCCATCGGGCGACGATGTAGACGGGTACGGCGGATAGGGATAGATCTACGCTGGAGAAGGACAGATCTACCCATTTTCCGGCGAATTCTACCCACTTGGCTGGGAGGAGGCGGCAGCGTGGAAACCCTTGGGTTTTCTCCACTGAGGTCCTCCTCCTCCTCCTCCAGCTTGGCCCCCATCCGCCCTTGATAGATAGGGTTCTTGATTTTCATGTTTGAAAGAGAGAATCGATGGTGAGAGTCGACGGAAAGGGTGAATCTGAGAGAGGGCTCAACTGTGTAGAGAGAGAGAGAGCTGCAGAGATAGAGGGGGGGCGAATGAATTAGGGTTTCATCCCCTTCCTTTTTTGTTTTAGTTAATTTGGGCCAGATTAAATTAGGGGCCGATTTGGGCTAATAAAGGGAGATGGGATGGGCTTGAAGTGATGTTAGTATTTCCTAAAGAAGAAAGTGGTCTAAATTTTGGGATAGACAAAAGAGGAAATAAGGTCTAAATAAGTGGGAAGGAGGTAGTACATAGTTAAATCGAGTGATGCGCATTTTCTTGTAGCAATAAATAAATAAAATCTCAGCAATGGCACTCAACCCCTCTAATAAGATATAAACAATAAAAATTGAAAAATATAGTAATTGGATGTTTAATATACTCATATATTTATAGATGAAAAGATTTATTGGTATTTATTTTTAATAAATCAAGGTGATTATGAGAAGGCCAAGTAGCTTATTGCCTGGTGGAGTTATTATTTTGTTATTTTTGAGGTAATTAGTTTATATGATTGTATCCCGTCGAAATTCGACGGAGTGTCATTTTATTGTATATATTTATTAAGATGGTTGTATTATAATAACTAGATTTCGCACCCGTGCGATGCACGACAATGTATGTGGTTATGCATTATTAAATGATACTATAATTAAGATATGATTTGTGAATATTATTATATGTTACTAAGTCCATGCACTCTCCTATTTCAGATAATAATTTACCAATATACAAATAATTTCACTCAAAAAAAATCACGGTATTTTTTTCACCAGTTAAAAAATAAAAATAATTGACTTTGTTCCAAATCCACAAATTCAGATTTTGTTATTTTATTAGCATTTCACATACTCTCTATATAATATATTATGTATGTAGAGTAATGATGTGCTAAGCGACTTTGCTAAGCGAGGAGTATAGACGACTAATTCTTATGCAATCGTATCCCCTCCTTTTTCCCAAATTTTTTTTAATCATATTCTCTCTCCTTGATCTTTTGGAGTTTTCTCATTTATTTGTTCTCTTTTACATATGTACTGTTAGTTATGTAACATATATTTATAGATTCATTCACTTTAATTACCTTTGTTTATCTTCATTTCATTAAAATTAATAATTACTCTCTTCATCGGGCCCATCATGACTCTTATGCCATTTTAGGCTGCCCAACCCATATTGACACTTTCTATATTTAGCAAAAATTGGTCCCAAATTTACAGCTTTAATTACCTATTAATTCACTAAATAAATAATAAAAAAACTATATTTTGAATATTTATTTTTAGATATTAAACTTATTAATTTTGTACATATTAAAAGTCACTAATTAAGTAGCTTAAATATGAGATTCCACACTTAATCAATTGCTCCTAAAATTGTGTGCCCAGTAGTAAAGTGTTATAAGATGGACAGATAGAGTAATATTTAATCAAATTTTAATGAAATTTTATAAATCTTAATTGAGAATTTATAAACCCTGATCGGAATTAATAAACCTTAATTGAAAATATATAAATATTATTTGAAAGTAATAAACCTAACCGAAAATTTATAAACCCTAATTAGAAAATTATAACCTTAATTAATATTATTTAATTTTTTTAGAACAAAATTAGTAAATTAAATAAAATATATTTATATTAACTTGATTTTGAAAATAAATACAGATAGAAAATTACTACGCGAGAAAGAAAGAGAAAAAATAAGATCATTGTTATCTATGGATACAGAAATGCCCCTCTACCCATTTTTAATACACTTAATGTGCCCACGACTAATGTGTCAGCGTCACGTTAATAAATTTTCCATTTAGAGTTTAGTTTTGTTTATAGTTTACTTTTATAAGATATATTAATAATAATTTTTCTTAAATATAGCAATGCAACGTCAGTTGTGAACACATTACGTATGCTCAAAGTGAATAGGAGAATACTCCTCCATATAGATAGTATAAAAATTGGCCAACGTTGTGTGCTCAAATAAGACATGCGGTATAATAATTTGCTACCTATGTTTTCACTAATGATGTGTGCTTCATGACAATTAATGAATCAAATTTAAATATGTTATTTTTTACCTAAAAATTGATAATATTTATAATATTGAATTGAAATTAATTTTTGATTTTTGATTTCTGCTTTATTTATAGTAAAGATGTCATGTTCAATATATTAACAAAATTACATTTTTTTAATTCTAAAATAGAATTGTAATTGAAAAAAATACATGAAAATATTACAAATCTTTAACTAACTTAATTATAAAAAAGGAAATCAATTTTTTTTCTTAAATTTGTTTTAAAAAGGAAAAAATGATTGTATTATTTTTTTTTCATCAGCGAACCCCCAGCTTCTTGATTCAAGGGAAGCGTTTTACCAACTGAGCTGCGCTTTGGTGTCAAAAATGATTATATTATATCCATTGAAAAATAAATAACCTACTAAACAAACCCTACAAAGCCGATAATGCGTATAGCAAGTTGATTATCACATATTCAAATTTATTGAAAACCATTGAAATAATATTTATATAATCAATCACTTTAATAGTACATGTCAATATTAAGTGGCACGTGATATCAAAAAAAAAATCAAATAAATTGACAATGAATGGAGTAATTAATAATCATGGTTTAAAAAAATTATAGGAAAGAAGTAAGTCGTCTGTATGAAACATTAGAATTATGAAAAGCAATGATTTGCGGATTTTTAAAGTTTTATTCCGAAACTTTAAAATAATTATAATTTGATCATTATTATTTCATTTTTAACAAAAAATATATCAATTTAAAGATCTTTCTGTGCTCTTTAATTCAAGATACATATTGTATATATTATTTACATAAATAATGTAAGAAAATTGCAAGAAAAGAAAAATAAGATTTTTTTTAAATGGAATAGAGAGAAACAGGGAGAGAGAGAGAGGGAGGTTACATTTTAAATCATGGAGGTTACATTTTAAACGACATTTCTTTATATATTTTTTAACCTTCGATTTCATAGTATTTGCAAAATTGCCATTGAAATTGATTTTTAATTGGAGGATTCCCTCTTTATATGTTAAAAAAAAGTGTTAAAAAGTGAAATTAAATTTTATTAGAAGGTCTGCCCGATCAACGAAATTTTTTGCATTTTATGTCTAATTTATTGTGAAGTGTCTTATATTGAAAAATATACAATTTTGTTATAAAAAAATTGACAATTATAATTATTATCGATACATACTAAAGGATTCTAAATATTTATTGGCTAACAGGCAACATCAAAATCGATTTTGTGCCTAATATATTGTCAAGTGTTTGAAATTAAAAATATATTTTTTGTTATAAAAAATTAACAATTATAGCTATCGATACATACTAAAAGAATTTCAAAAATATCAAAATTGAACTTGAGTCTAATAATTAAAATAAAATAAAAAAACAAAAATAAAAAAACATGCTTAGAGCAACTGGAACTGAAACCAATAAACCGCTAACCACATAATATATATAACTGAGAACATAAACCGCTAACCACATATACAGTAAGAAACCAATAACCCTAGGTGGGAGATACTGTGTGGTCCAGAAGTCAGAAATGCTAGCTAAAAGCTAAAGGGGTGATTAGTGTTAGAATTTATAGATCACACAAAGCATAAATTCAAATTCCATAAACATCGATACTCGATTATCAAAGATCATAGGAATACCTGGATCCATTGAGATTGAATTACTGGATGCGGAATACCTTCAATAACAATCTCGAATCACAAACACAAACCACAAACACGAACAGATTTGGTATTATGGTCTTCCTCAACTAAATCACCGTATGGGCCTTATGTTTTCTTCCAGATGGGGAGAAGATAAACTTTGTTCGATTTAGTATATTGGGGACCATAACCAGAGACTCTTTATATACTAGTGAATTAGGTTACCCATAAACACCTAATTAGACTAGTATTAGGTATCCACTCATAAGCCCATATCAATTACATAGCCCATGGACTAATACTAAATTAGATCACTTAATTAAGTCCATCAATAATAAATAGCCAATATAATTGCAATAATAATATGTTGCCCACAAAATAGATTAATAGAAAATAAATTTTCTAACAATCTCCCACTTGGGCTACATATATTAATACCTAAAGCAGTTATATCAAAGAATTCCTTAGTGCGCAACTTTATGCTATTTATTTTCAGACTATGCCTTAACAATCTGGTCCATCTCGTATACTAGAAATGAAACTACCGCGATGTTTGCCACATTATAAATCGTGGCTTAACCCCGATAATTACCATATCTAATATATTCAATGACATAGATCAAATATGGTGAGTAGCATGGAAATTACATGTAATGTGACCTCTATCATGTCTATTTCCAACTGGTCCTACTTTAGTTCTTAATGAGATCAATCCAGAAATGTAATGTAAAACATCACAAAAGGATAACTTAACCGAATTCAAAATGAAATCAAAACCATCATCTTATATTCTGCAGAAAACTGAACAAACCAAAATAAGTGTATCACATAGAACAAAAACTCCCACTAAACTAAGGTAATGTCACAAACAACACCCATATGAGCAGTATGCTCCTGAAAGACCTTCGGTGTTAATGCCTTAGTTAGAGGATCCGCTAGCATTTCATTTGTTCCTATGTGCACTATAGAAATCTGTTCATTTTGAACTCTCTCCTTTACAACAAGATACTTGATGTCGATAAATTTTGACTTTGTAGCACTTCTATTGTTGTTGGAGTAAAGCACAGCTGAATTATTGTCACAATAAATCCTCAACGGTCTTTCTATATTATCGACCACCCGCAGTCTTGTGACAAAGTTCCGTAACCATAAAGCATGATCGGATGCCTCGTAACAAGCAATGAACTCTGCCGCCATGGTAGAAGAAGCTACAAGAGTCTGTTTTGCAGACTTCCATGAAATAGCTCCTCCTGCCAACGTAAACACATACCCTGATGTGAAACGTATGCTATCTTGACATCCAGCAAAATCGGAATCAGAGTACCCAATGATCTCCAAATTCTCTGATCTCCGATAAGTGAGCATGTAATCCATTGTTCTCTTCAAATATCGCATCACGCGTTTGGCTGCTCTCCAATGTTGCTCTCCCGGATTGCTCAAATATCTACCTAAAACTCCCACTATAAAAGTTATATCTGGACGAGTACAAACTTGAGCATACATAAGACTTCCTACTGCCGAAGCATACGGAATCTTTTGCATCTTACTCTTCTCAAAGTCATTGTTGGGGCACTGATTGAGACTAAACTTGTCTCCCTTAGCCACAAGGGTATCTAAAGGTTTATAATCTTTCATGCCGAATCTTCCTAAGACCATATCGACATAGCTCTTTTGTGACAATCCAAGAATGCCTCGAGAACGATCTCGTAGTATTTGGATCCCTAATACAAAAGAGGCGTCACCAAGATCTTTCATCTCAAATTTCTTCTTGAGAAAACTCTTGGTTTCGTGCAATAAGCCTATATCGTTGCTCGCAAGAAGAATGTCATCAACATATAATATCAAGAAAATGTATTTACTCCCACTGAACTTGTAGTATACACAATCATCAACGACATTTGCCTCAAAACCGTAAGAGGTAATGACTTGATCAAACTTGTGATTCCATTGACGAGATGCCTGCTTGAGACCATAGATGGACTTCTTTAGTTTGCAAACCTTAGACTTTGAATCTCCAGATATAAAGTTTTCCGGTTGCACCATATAAATCGTTTCCTCAATGTCTCCATTAAGAAACGCAGTCTTAACATCCATCTGGTGTAGCTCTAAATCAAAATGAGCCACAAGTGCCATTATAGTCCTAAAAGAGTCTTTCGACGAAACTGGAGAGAAAGTCTCTTTATAGTCAATGCCTTCTCTTTGAGTGAATCCTTTCGCGACTAGACGAGCTTTATATCTTTCGACATTGCCTTTTGAATCCCTTTTGGTTTTAAATATCCATTTGCAACCAATAGGTTTCGCACCTTTAGGCAATTCGACTAGATCCCAAACGTCATTGTCACTCATAGATTTCATCTCCTCCTTCATGGCATCAATCCACTTTTGAGAGTTAGAACTACGCATAGCTTGTCCAAAGGTGACCGGGTCATCCTCTGTCAAACCAATGCCATCCTCATGTTCTTGAAGAAATACTATATAATCATCCGAAATTGCATTTCTTCTCTCTCTAGTGGATCTCCTTAATGACACCTCTTGAGGTTGTGTCGCCTCTTGAGGTTGTTGAGTTTGAACTTCAGGTGAAGGAAGAATCTCAATTGATTCTTGAACAATAACAGGTATGGAAACCATATCATTGTCTATTTCAGATTCTTCTTCAAAGACAATATTCCTAATGATATCTTCCCTCCCAAACTCAATATCCTCAAGAAATTTGGCATTTTCTGTCTCAAAAAATGTTCTTGATGTGGGATGATAAAATTTATACCCCCGAGAGCGTTCAGGGTAACCAACAAAATAACAGCTAACCGTTCTTGAGTCCAATTTTCCTTCATGCGGCTTGTAAGGTCGCGCCTCAGCTGGACAACCCCAAACATGCAAGTGCCTAATGCTAGGTTTCTTGCCAAACCAAAGTTCATAAGGGGTTTTGGCTACTGCTTTACTTGGTACTCTGTTCAGAATATATGCTGCAGTCTTAAGAGCATCTCCCCAAAGTGACTCTGGCAAAGACGAATGACTTATCATGCTTCTTACCATATCCTTAAGAGTCCGATTTCGTCGTTCTGCTACACCATTCATGCTAGGTTTCCCCGGCATTGTGTATTGCGGAACGATCCCACATTCTTTGAGGAAAAGTGCGAAGGGTCCTGGACGTTGTTCTCTTGATCCATCATATCGTCCGTAGTATTCACCACCACGGTCTGATTTGACAGCCTTGATTTTCTTTCCTAGTTGAAGTTCAACTTCAACTTTAAAAGATTTGAAAACATCCAAGGATTGAGACTTCTCATGAATTAAATACAGATAGCCGAATCTAGAGTAATCGTCTATGAACGTAATAAAATATCTTTGTCCATTCCATGAAGCTGTAGGGAATGGTCCACAGATATCAGTGTGAATAAGTTCTAAGACATCCTTAGCTCTATCGGCTTCTAATTTCCTCTTGTTCGTTTGTTTCCCTTTGATACACTCAATGCAGACTTCAAAGTCTGCTAAATTTAAGGGATCAAGGATTCCGTCAGATACAAGCCGTTGTATTCTTTGTTTAGAAATATGTCCTAAGCGCTTGTGCCACAAAATGGCGGAATCTTCATAAAATTTTCGCTTTGTACCTCTTGAACAAGTTTGCAATATAACATTATTAGAACTTACTACATCAAGCATGTAAAGATTATCAATTAAAGAGCCATCACCAATAAAATTTGAATTTTGAAAGAGACTGACTTTATTATTTCCAAAAGACCAGGAAAATCCCTGTTTGTCCAAAGCGGAAATAGAAACCAAATTTCGTCTAAAAGACGGTACAACGAATGTCTCAAACAACTCCAAATAAAAACCACTCTTTAAATGTAATCTAAAAGTTCCAACAGCTTCTACTGCAACTTTATTGCCATCACCCACAAAGATGAATCTTTCAGCATCACTTGGTGGTCGGCTCCACAGGCAACCCTGCATTGACATACTTATGTGAGTAGTAGCACCGGAATCTACCCACCAAGTATCCAAAGGTACAAAGGATAAATTAACTTCAGAACAAACTAAAGTTAGAAGTATACCCTTCTTTGCACGCCAAGCGGCATACTTGAGGCAATCTTTCTTAAAGTGCCCCGACTTCTTGCAGAAGTGACATTTATCATTTTCATGATTTTTCTTTTGCATCTTCTGTTTAGAAGATGCTACCGCAGTATCCTTAGCTCCATTTCTTTTCTTACTGTAAGAAGAAGATGCCAGATGAGCACTTTCAGTCTTATCTCTCTGCAATCTCTCTTCCTCTTGCACACAGTGAGATATAAGCTCATTAAGGGACCATTTATCCTTTTGAGTGTTATAACTCACTTTGAATTGCCCAAAGTGTGCAGGAAGTGAGATCAAAACCAAGTGCACGAGCAAGTCATCAAACAGCTCTAACTTTAGTGCCTTGAGTTTTGATGCGAGATTAGACATCTCCATAATGTACTCCCGAATGTTTCCTTTTCCATTATACCTCATGGCGACGAGTTTAGCCAAATGACTACTCGCCTCCGATTTTTCATTCTTGGAAAAGTACTGCTCAACAGCAGTGAGAAACAATTTTGCATTTTCACTTTCAGTAATAGAGCCCCGAAACGCCTCCGGAATGGAGCGTTTCATGATCATCATGCACATTCGATTTGATCTTTCCCACTTCTCAATTTTGACCTCATTTGGATTTTCATCCGTTGCAGTGGGTTTTTCAGATCGAAGAGCTAGATCTAAATCCATACAACCGAGAACAATTTCTACGGTTTCTTTCCAGACCTTAAAGTTTGTCCCAGACAGCATGGGGATGTTGTTAACTTGGGTAGAGAGATTTGTAGCTGTGGCAAGAGAAACTAAAACAGAGAACAATTATTAACATACTCAAATACATGTCACAAAACATAATTGACATGCATAAATAAACAAATTGGGGACCCATCTCAAGACACCTAATACAACATTAATCTCTGTCTATGGACGGAAAATTAACTGCAGTGGTAATCTTGGTGTAATGATCAAGCACTAATAATAAGTTCTGTCAAACAAAAGTCTATCTATGGACGGACTAATGTTCACATGAATATCTATATAATTATCACGCACTTATCATCACATGTGTGTTATTATTTGGCCAAACTGTGTCTTCCTATGGGCCGAGCACAGAACGCATAAATAATATCACACGCCATCTATGTAAATTCAATAAATCGATCTCCACATACAGAGGTTATTATGGCAACATGAAGCTTCGATCAAATAAATTGAAAATTACTAGACCAATTAAGCTAAATTCGAATAAGCTCAATTGTGCGATATAAGAAATATATCTCCCCAATTCAACATATATATTTATATATAAACAATTGCCACAAAAAAATATGCATAATAGCCAATAATATGCATCCAAATTAGCAATTAACTTGTGGTTTATATATAAATATATAATCTCATATGTAACACGTATATATAACAACAATTTCACAATAATATATAATATACGCGTATCTCCGGTTGTAAATCGTCAGAAACATAAACGCAATCGCATAACATAAATTCACAAGTATCATCTATTTGAAGCATTAATCTCAAGTCAACTTAGCAAAGATTAAACGAAAGGGCTTTATATGCATACGAGTTGACCAAAACTTGTAAAAGAAAAACACGATTGCATAACCTAAAATTGCTATACATGAGTCCAATTCAACAATTATGAGTAAGATCATTAATTTGACACGTTCGATAATTTAAACCATATGCATATACATGACATAATCACAAATATAGCCCACGTATATTATATTGCGAAGGGTAAATCAATAATCAGAATAGCACTACGCACTTACAGATCCCAACAATCGAGCAATAGATAACCTGGCTTTGATACCACTTGTTAGAATTTATAGATCACACAAAGCATAAATTCAAATTCCATAAACATCGATACTCGATTATCAAAGATCATAGGAATACCTGGATCCATTGAGATTGAATTACTGGATGCGGAATACCTTCAATAACAATCTCGAATCACAAACACAAACCATAAACACGAACAAATTTGGTATTATGGTCTTCCTCAACTAAATCACCGTATGGGCCTTATGTTTTCTTCCAGATGGGGAGAAGATAAACTTTGTTCGATTTAGTATATTGGGGACCATAACCAGAGACTCTTTATATACTAGTAAATTAGGTTACCCATAAACACCTAATTAGACTAGTATTAGGTATCCACTCTAAGCCCATATCAATTACATAGCCCATGGACTAATACTAAATTAGATCACTTAATTAAGTCCATCAATAATAAATAGCCAATATAATTGCAATAATAATATGTTGCCCACAAAATAGATTAATAGAAAATAAATTTTCTAACAATTAGGTTTCCATTTCAGTTTCGGTTCCAATTTCTAGTTTTCAATATTTCAATTCCCTCTAACAAGTGCATCACTGCCGTCTGCAGTTGTAAAGGTACCACAACGAAGCGAGGCAGAAAAGTCATTAAATTAGAGTTTCCACCGTAAGTATCAAGAGAATGTTTAGTCAAATTCATTATAAGTCTTGTACTAATAAAAGGATAAACATGGGTGTGCTGAATAGATTCTGACCTTTATAACCTACATTGATTCTTGCTAGCTATGCATTCATTCAGAAGCACAAACATTTATTGTACAAATTAGAAGAAAGAGTATGGTTAACTTCAAAAGGCGAGCCAACCAAACACAATAGATAACAAGTAGTTTAATAATGAATTTATATGCTTATTTACCTGGATGATGCCAAAAACTTTCACTTGTCACTTCCCGAAGAAGGCGTTCCACTGATGTATCTTGATATTGGTTGCTAGTAATTTGCTTCTTGGAAGTTATTTTCTTTGTCGCTAATTTAGGATCAATTGAAGTCTGGCTGCTAATAGCTGGCTTCCTACCAGAGAACTGTGAATTCTTATGTTGCTTTGTATCAGGAGGCAGCTTCCATGAACCCTGTCTAGGAACAACTGGTGTTTGTCCTTCGGAAGAAACATCAGTTGCACTATTGAATCTTTTGGGAGGTCCAATAGACCCAGAACTGTAGTCACCATTACTATCAGATTTACACTCGTTTGACTCAACAAAACTATTTCCTTCATTGTTCCACAAATCGGATTGTTTTGCATCTCTTACTACAGGTTGACTTTGCTTATCCTCACGTCCAGCGGATGTCGAAGTAGTACGAGTTTCTTTCACAGTTCGGGTTATTGTTGGTGCAGGAATCTATCTTCTAGGAGTCGAGGACTTCACAACAGCAGCTTGCTTAACATCTTCTAACTTGCTTTACAAAAACTTTTTGGCCAATGGACCACCTTAAAGTCGAAATAGTGTTAGGGCAAAAAAATTTAAAAAAAAATTAGCCAATGGGCCACCTCAAAATCGAAATAGTGTTAGGGTAAAAAATTTCGAAAACTTATTGACCAACGGGCGATCTCATACCGAAATAGTATTTGGGCCAAAATATTTTTTTTTACTGAAAAACGGTTTAACCTAATCAAACCGAACTAAAAAATAGCCCCGGCCCGATAAGGATGGCCTGAAAATCGTTGAAACGATGTTGATTTTGTGTGTAATATATTGTCAAGTGTCTTAAATTTAAAATATTATAAATCAAAAACAGTTTCGCTTGATCAATTGGAACTGAAATAGTCTTAGCTCAAAATATTTTTACTTTCTTTTTCTTTCTTTTTTTTTTTTTTTCTTTTTTTGAAAATTAGCGAAAACACCCTTAACGTTGCTACTTCGAAGCAAAAATATCCCTCACGGAACATTTTTCGGGATATGGTTCTAGAGATGGCCAAAATAATCGAAATCGTCGACCTGTACACGCATTCGTACATGTACCCGTACTCGCCGGTTCAGGTTTGGAACCGTACCCGCTGAAGACGGCGGTTCGGGTACGGGTACTGAAAGTCGACCCACTGGTTCTATACCCATTGAGTCAATTGAGCTCATACTTATACTGTCTTGACATCTCATACTTGTTCGATGTGGGATGTCACATTTTAACTCAAAAATAATTTAGTCTAATCAATTCAAATTGAAAATTTTAAAAATTTATTGGCCAACAGGCCACCTCAAAATTGATTTTATGTCTAATAGCATATAATACTAGTATATATTTGTTTTTAAAAATTTGAAACGTAGTTATCTATCGATACATATTAAAAGAATTTTACAAATTTCTTGGCCAACGGGCCACCTTAAAACTGAAGTTGTGCTAAGGCCAAAATATATTAACAAACTCGAAAATAGCATGAAATGTTTGGATTAATCGAAAATTTTGAAACGTTGCTTAAATTTTGTGTTATATTTTGAAAGTTAGCTTAGCTCGATTTGGGCGAGCCAACTCGAATAGCCCGATAAATATGGGTAAAACGCACGAATTGACCAAATGCATGCGTAACTCATTTAATTAGAGACCCAATTATTTCTTATGTAGTTCTACTTATTTTGAGTGTTAAATGGTCAATCTAAAGAATGAAAGCATCTACTATTATTTTACTTTTATGAGAAATACCAAAATAATTTCGCATAATTATATTATCTAAATTCTCTTTTTTTATGCAACTATATGTATATGCTTAGCTTTGAGATTTTGATGTGGGACGTGATATTTTAAATAAATAAAAATACAATATAAAATGATATTTTCCGTCCTTCATTCTTATTTATCTAAAATACATCTATATTTACCAATAAACACAGTTAAATTAATAGTTTAAAAGTTTATTCATTGTTATCTTGATAACTATGAATTGATTTGTGCGCACTAACACTACGAATTCATAAATGCTTAACGATTATCTTATAAACGTACAAATATATCAATATACATATTCTTATCGTCTATATATTTGAAATTCTATTAATATATACTCCCTCCATTTCACTTAACTTGGCTCATTTGAATAGTGGCTTTTCTGGCACGCTTTTCCACGCTTCTTGATGATGAGTTTTAAAATGGATTTTTGAAGAATTATTTTTTTTACGGGATACTACGACAGTCGTAGTATCCCGTAAAAAAAATAATTCTTCAAAAATCCATTTTAAAACATCATCAAGAAGCGTGGAAAAGCGTGCCAGCACAAGCCAAAAAGTTTTGAGCCAAGTTAAGTGAAATGGAGGGAGTAGAATATAGAGTTAAATATAAGATAAACATGGAAATAAAATAATAGTTTATAAGAATTAATTTGTATAAATATATAGATTTTAGATAAATAACTAATGGAGAATGTAGGAGACGCCACGTAGGCATGTGGTTGTGGTGCTCCTAATCCGGAACAGAACGTATAATATATTGTATGCCTTAAATAATATTAATTAGTGACGTGGTGTAGTGGTATAAAATATAGGCTATTGTGTGGGAGATTATGAGTTCGAATCCTCTCATCCTCATAATTAAATTATAATTAAACTTTTAAATTTGAAGTATATATATATAGAGAGAGAGAAATATTTTGCTACATACCTTATGCTATATACTTCGTGAGCACCCCTCTCGTTTAGTCCATGTTAGCATCAATTTTTTTCGTTTTATCCATTTAGTTTGATTCTAATACCTTAAATATTATTACTCACGTCATTAATTTTATAAACCCTAAACCCCAAACCTTAAACCCTAAACCTTAATCGAGCTTTGATCGGTGCTCACGAAGTATGTAGCATAAGGTATGTAGCATAACATTTTCATATATATATATATATATATATATATATATATATGTATGTATGTATATGTATAATATAAAATATATAAATAATAATTAATGTGTATAAATAAAATAAAATATAAAAATAATAATTATTGTGTATAAATATATAGATTTTAGATAAATAAGAATGGAGGCCGCAGGTGATGTCAAGTAAGCATATGAATTAACATGGTGCTCCGAATCCATAACGGAACGTATAATATATAGTGGTATTAAGGTCAAATACCCAACCTCCCATAAGAAACTTAAATCTACCCACCCTTTTAATTTTACACACTTTATATCCACTTTTTCTGTTTTGGACAAAATTACCCCTCAATTTCCCCCAAAACCAAAATTTGAAATTAAATGTATTAAAATTTGAAATTTGAACCTAAACTATGAACATCTATAGAGTGCTCTCAGTGAATTTGCCTGAAATGATGTCGTTTTTTACTAATTTGAATGACGTCGTTTCATTTCGCCATCGGCAATCACCAGCTCAACAATCCGACTGCCACGTTGGATGGGAAATTGGGGATTAGTCAAAATTATAACGATCTGTTAGTTCGTGTATTTATTTGATGCCTCCTAAAGTTCATGCGAAAAACTAAAATCTCGTGAAAGTTCATGTATTTATTTGCCAATAACCCTTAATTTTTTATAGTATGATTTAATTATTTTTGATAAGATTTTTATTAACTTCCTTATATATTCTAATGTCACGTCATCCATGGGCACATTAAGCATGCCCACGGTGGGCATTGGAGCATTACTCTAATTAATTGTCCCCATGATTCCAATTTTAGAGAAATGGATGTTGAGATTAATTTGAAATTTTCATATGGAGAGTCTTTTCTAGATTTCTCTAAGAGTCAAGATTCAAGAAGTTAGAGGTTCATGAATTAGCATTAAATTATGCATCTGAAGAGTCTTGTAGTTCTCTATGTATGAGAGTCTCTTGTACTTCTTTGAATCAAGTAAGAAATAAATCAAAGAATTATATGAGCAGCAGCTCTTCAAATCTTCCCCTGTGCCAACAATGTAATACTCCGAATACCGAATAAAGATAGAAGAGGTTATGGATTAGTCTTGGTTTGGAGTAAATAAACTTTGTGAGTGATATTATGATAACTACATGACTTAAGGGGCTGTGTTATTCACTTTTCTTGAGCTCCATAGCATATGTTAGCCTTTTTATATATTACTAGCAGGGATTACGTGCGTTGCACGTATAAATTCTTATTTAACACAATTTATTTAATTTAAATGATATCCCCTCATCTCCAATATTCATTCATGTGAAAATCTCATTATTTCCCCAAATGCATGTTATTTCATAGTATAGAAATTATTCTCTTATACTTTCTCTTTAAATTTGGACTCGGACCGGATCCGGACCATCAAATATAAAATATACGGACCGGACCGGATCCATACCCATGAGTATTGGAAAATTCGTACCAAATTAAATCACAAATTTCGTCTCTCTTATTTTCAAAACCATTCTCTATCTCTCTTTCACTATGCTGGACAAGAACGAAAAATAAAATGTTAATTCTACTTTTACCCTCTCTGCATATATGTATTTCTGGAGTTGATGAATTCTACTTTTGTGGTTTTCCTGCAACATGTTAAGGATCATAAATTCCTGTTTTTCTTTTTTATTTTAGTTTTCTCATATTTTTCCACATGCAATTTAGATCCTGGTGTAGAAAAGTCTGCCATTATTGTTTGAGCTATAAAAGTAGCATTTACTTTCTTGTTTGAGATAATAGCTAGGTTATATATAAGGCCGGGTCGGACTGAACCTCAGACGAGTGGGCCGGTCCGCATCCGGACCAATCAGGTTATGGGTCTTAACGGGTCGGGTTTGGAACCGGAATCGAAATCGGAACAGCATTATTATAAATTAATGGATAATGAACGATATCGGATCGGTCCGAGTAATACCCACCCAATTGATATCTCTACATTAGATTATATTTATCAATATTGATGAAATTCCCGTCGCTACGCGTACTACATAAATACAATGTCACATAAATAAATTTTTATTTATAAATAAAATTTAAAAAAAATTAAAAAAAAATTAAAAAATAAAAAAGAGAAGCTATGAACAAAATTGCCCACTACTGCAATTAGGACAGATCAAAGGTAGTGTTTCCCCTCTTTTCGTATTTTACCCTCTTTTTTTCAACATTCCATATGAAATGCTATCACTTTTCAGTAGTTTCTCTGACATAAAATTATTGATGTAGTTCTTTTAATTGAAGAAAAATATTTCCCTTAAGAAAAATGTGAGCTCATGTAACTTATTGCTTTTAATGGGCTTTCTTGTTGAAATTTTCTAATACTATCCAACATGCAATAGTAACACGTTGCATTCTCCTAATAAAACTTATAAATACCTAAAATTTTACACCTTAATAAGAAACAAAAAAAAAAAGAGAATTTAAATAATTTGAGAAGTATGTGAAGCTCAAAGAATGCTAGGGAAACAAATATATATATTCAAAAAAATCAGAACTACATAATATTGAATTATTAATTGTTGCGATTAAAGATAGGTAGTTGAAAATTAAATCAACATTCTACCGATTATGCATTAAGGGAACTTTTGTGATACCTTTTTTTGATTATTGTGGAAAAAATTAAACTAGTATTCCATTTTTAAATTGGGAGTTTTGGGTCCTTCACTCAAAGCCCATGTTTGAGATTATATTTTAAAGAAACCAATTAGTATTTCATTTTTTTGTTGGGTTAGTTATAGGGCCTAATCTCATGAGACATGTAGTTCTAGAGAAACTTTCTTTAATTTTCAATGGAAATATAATTACCTTTTTAGGCATAAGTTGACATAGTTTGACTAAAATGCTAAGCAATCAAACTACTTTACAATAACTTTTTTATTATTTTAAATTGAATCTCTTTTTGAATCGTTCAAAATTGAGAAATCTTCAAATTGATATTTGGATGAAATGGATCGAGAAATTCCCATCTAAGGACAATACGACGCCGTACGCTTACTCTATAGAGAGTGATGGTCCAAACATACGACCCAAACCTAGAAATTTCAGCTAACAACTATTATTTCCTCCCTTTACTCTGAATTGACCTGATTTTTTTTCGGACACGAGTTTTAAGAAAATATAATTTTATGTGTATTATTGTCATTCCTACCTCTTTAATGAATGTAGGTAAGGATTATTTTATGTTATTTTTGAAAAGTGACCAAATGAGAGTAAACATCTCAAAAAAGAAATATGGCCAAATCAGAGAAAACAGAGTGAGTATCTCTTAATGCGTTTTAATTTTGTAAGCGTACTTTACTCTTATTTTCTTTCTTTTTTCTTGACTAAATTACTCTTATCTTCTTAAAAGTACTACGAAATTATAAACGAAGAACGCAACAATTCCATCACGTAACTTGGCTAGTACGAATTGAATTTTGACTAATGAATAAATTTAACATAAATTACATTTCCCGACTATTTCCTCCTTAGATTGCACTCATGTTTTATATGGGATGCACATTTTTTATAGATATAAAATTTCCAAAAATATAATTTATAATTTCACATAGTTCATGACATATTCTATAAGAGCGAAAACTATAGCGTCAAAATAATATAACAATGACTTATTGTAAATAGTTCGTTACATATTCTATAAGAGCAAAAAAATACAGTGATAAAAACTATAAGCAACCCTAACGTCTAATATAACAATGACTTATAACAATAAGGCCATAAAGAGGTTGATGCGACTTTTAAATTTCAGTTAAATTGTTATAAGAAAGTATAAAGAGGATTATTATTCATTACCATCATAACACTATCAAGAACAAGATACATCACACACACAACACACTAGTTCCATTAATCAAGAATAAAAACATGAACCACGACTCAATCGACCACTCGAAATCCTCTATTAACGACTAAATCCCATCTCCGACTTCACTAGTTCCATCATACGCCGTCGCATATAAGATGTAACACAGTTTTGGAACAGAGAAAAGTCGACCGTTGAACCACGATTAGGGCCTAAAGTGCAGGAGGATAGAGCTCAAGCACCTTCTTCCAAGAAGGCCTACTACTCACATCATCCCACCATCTACTCACATTCTTCCTATCCCTAATCATGTACTCTTTCTTGAGAGTGCTCATCAAAAAGTTGGCAAAGGGGATATTGCTTAGGTCAGCGAGGCTAAAAGCGTCGCCAGCCAAGTACTTGCTCGTCGCTAGCCTCTCCTCGTACACGTCCAAAGTCTTTGAGAGTTTCTCCTCATCTTCTTGGACCCGTTTGGGGTCGGGTTCCATGCCCATTTTCGGGCCGATTAGGAGTTGTTCCACGAGGTCATAGAGCGGTGGCTGGAAGTTGTGGGCCTCAACTTCCAGCCACTGCTCGATTAGGCCTCTTTCCTCTATTGTTTTACCTAATAGCTCAGTCCCTTGAGACCTGTATTTCTCTGCATAGTACCTGATGATGGCTCTTGATTCTGCATGGAATTTTGATGCCCTTTTTAACACTTCAAAAATTGATACAATAAAGCTTTTTTTTTTTTTTTTTTTTGTGCAACAATGATCAATAGAAGCCCTAGAAAGCCAAGAAAATGTTTCCAAAGAATGATAAGTTAGAGTCTTGATAAGGAAATGGGCTTTGATTCTGCACAAAGTTTTGATGCCATTTTACACTTTAAATTGATTCAACAAAAGGCAAGAAATTAAATGTTTTTCATTTCACACATTATCAACAAGAATTGTTTCCCAAGATTGACAATTCAGAGCTAGTGTGTAAAGGAAATTAAGATACAATCCTTTGATTCACAATCAACATTCTCTCATTTTGAGTCATAATAAAAGTGTTAATTACACTGGAAAAATACTAAAGTGAGAGGAATACTGAAACAAATTGAGAAATACTCTGCACCAATTACTAAGCATAATTGTTGGTAGCTAAATATAACAACTAGTTATCCTATTCTTTCAAACAACTAATAGAAAGATAATTGATTTTCCGATAAAAATTGATGGATCAATTATGCCTAGAAAATGTAAAATAGAAAAGAAATAAAAGTTGTGGAGCAGAAAATGAGTTTTTTTTACCATATAATTTGTAGTCCCCATCCTCAATAGCAGGAAGAGCTCCAAACGGCTGTCATATTATTCATTATTACAGCAAAAAATTAAAAATTAAAAAAAAAAAAAAATCAAGAGAGAGGAGAGATAGAGAGAGACCTGGAGGCGGAGATATTGAGGAGACCTGTTATCCCCCTTGAAGAGATCAAGGTCGACAACCTCGTACTCGATCTCCTTCTCGATCAGACAAAGTATCACTCTCTTTGGAGATGCGAAAGCTGGTCCGTACACCTTCACCACCATTTTTTCTGCTCAATTATTCTCCTAATTTAATTAATCTTTCCTTCTTTTTTCTGTGATGAATGATAAATTGGAGTAGGTGAGGTGAGGTGAGGTTTTACTTTTATAGAGGGTAGCGTCCCCGCTCTTACTGCGTTGTAGTAGTAATAATAATAATTTTTTTTTATTTTTTTTATTTTTTATTTTTTATTTTTTTTAACTTAAATGGCTATTTATACCATTATTACCAAAAAAAAAAACAAAAAAAAATACAATAAGTACTTTTGTTCAATATATTCGCCTACCATTGAGAATATGGAGTATATATTTGGGATGATTACAAAAAAAAAAAAAAAAACAATACTTACTAAACAATTCTTATTTTATCAAAAATACTTTGGAGAAAATAACCAATTAAATCCCAAACTATTCATGTTTTATAAAAAAATATATTCTGAACTATTGAAAATAACAATTAAATCTCAAACTATTTCCGTACTCTAAACTATTGAAAATAACCAATTAAATCTCAAACTTTTTTTTTGTTTATCAAAAAATATTAAGTAATTTTCACCAAGAATTCATATTCAAACACAGTAGAAATTATGTTTAATTTTTAATTAAATGGGACTAAACTATATCGTTTTGTGACACATCATATTTAAAAAAAATTAATCGAATCTAAAGTGGCTTTCGGTGTGCCTTGAAGATATTCTGTTGCCGAAAAGTGGCACCAAAACTAAATTTGATAATAAATTGATAGTTTGCGAATCGCGATTTAAGTTATTTTTAATAGTTCGGAGTATTTTTGATAAAAAGTAAAAAGTTTGAAATTTAATTGGTTATTTTCATTAGTTTATAGTATTTTTGATAAAATGTCAATAGTTTAGGATTTAATTGGTTATTTTCAATAGTTCGAAGTATTTTTGATAAAACGAGAATAGTTTAGGGTTTTTATTTATTTATTTATTTATTTATTTAATCCCTAAATATTTTGATACTGGAATTCAAACAGGGACTTATTCGAATTAATGATCTTTTAGTTTAGGTACAATTAAAAGACTGGTTATGTTTGTAAGAATATTTTGATTCTGATATAACAAGAAGATTTTAATTATTAATCATAATTTATCATTTTTGCATCTTTCTGCTTTAGCATAATCTCTCTTGTTTTCACATTTTACCACTTGAGAATTGCAATAAAACTGGTACATTAAAAAAACAAAAAAACAAAATTCCATCTAAAATTAGAAGGGGGAAAAGACATTAATGTAGCTAATGAAATAAATTCAAAGCACAATGTTGATAAGGAACTTGTTATCTTCTACCACCAAATATCTATACCCCTCTTCTATCACCATTGAACCATCTTCCTTAGCTCTGCTCATATGCTTGCATGGCTCCAACAAAAATCTTATCTCACCTCTTTGTTTTGGTTCCAAACTCACACTCTTGAATCCCACCAGCTCCCTTACAGGCCTACTTTCGTCGCCGGGCCTTTCGTGCATTGCGAATAGAAGCACCGGGTGCTTCCCCAGCATGGCCCCAGTGTTCTCGACTCCTACGTGAGTCCAGAACTTGAGCCTCTCGCAGTTGTCCTTTCCGATCTTGGAGACGGACATGGCTCTGATTGAACTTGAATTCGAGCTTATTGAACTGTCAACCATCGAGCTGAAACGAGGCAAGTTCCGGTTAAGGTTGATGGTGTTAGGAGTGGATTGCTTGAAGTGGTAGGAATAGGTGGTGTAGCTTAGCCCATAGCCAAACTTGAACACCACCGGCCCTTTGTAGAACCGGTAGGTACGCCCCGGATAGCCTGATTTTAAATCGGGCCTCATCCTCATGTCCGTCATGGGCACGTTAGCGAACTCCTTCGGATACCAAGTCATCGGTAGCTTCCCTCCTGCAATGCAAGAAAGCAGTGACGAAGCCAGAAATTTAGGTAAATGCGCGCACGAAAGGCATTTTGAGTGCGCGAAATCTTAAAATTCTATTTGACACACACACACACACACGAAATTTCACCTGGATTATGGTCCCCAAATATGATCTGGGACAATGCTGTACCCCCTGCTTCTCCTGGATAGCCAGCCCAAAGAATGCTGCCTATCTTCGGGTCGTTCTTCGCGAACCCTACGTCGACAGGCCCACCGCAGAGCAGGACGAGGACGACAGGCTTCTTGGCAGCAGCCGCGACAGCCCTGATGAGGCTCTCCTGCTGCCCCGGGAGGCCCAACTCGACCCGATCATGAGACTCCATCTCCTGAGTCTGATCCAACCCCATCACCAAAACCACGTAGTCCGCCTTTTTAGCTATAGCCACGGCCGACGCGGTCGAAGCAGACGTGCAGTTCACGAAGTCGCAACCCCGATCGAACATGGCATTGGGCACGTACGCTTTGAGGGCTTCGAGGATCTCCACATTCTTACAAGGAGGGCCATCGTAGTCCCCGCGCAGCACGTAGGCGTCGTTCGCATTGGGGCCTATGACGGCCAGGGATGCCATTTTCGACTTGGGCAGAGGCAAGAGACGGGCATCGTTCTTCAACAGAACGATGCCGTCTCTTGCAGCCTCGAGGGCCAGGTCCAGGTGAGCTTTGGTGCACACCTGGGCCTTGCCGATGCCACCGTATATGTTCCGGGTCGGGTTGCCGTCGAACAAGCCCAGCCGCATCCGAACCTGGAACAGGTTGTTCAAGGCTCGGTCCACATGAGACACGTTGAGTTTATTCTGCTGAATTGCCGATTTGGTGTACTTCAACAAGTATGAGCCACAGTTCACATCCATCCCTGCAATTTTATATAATTTTGAGTTCAATTTAATTAATTACTGTAATTAAATTGGTAAAAATGTGTGATAGCATACCAGCTTTGAGTGCAACGGCCACAGCATCTTCGGGGTTCTTCACATAGTTGTGATTTTCAAATATAGTTGCAACCGCATCGCAATCGGATACGATGTACCTGATCCATAATAACCCAACCATGAGTGCATGAGTATGCACGAAAGAAATCTCTTCGTCTCACTCGTAAAGAGTCATTTGAATATTAAAATATACTCGGTTTATGAGTGAGACGGGAGAGTATATAAATAAAATATAGAAAAATAGATTATGAAAAATGCTGCGTGAAATGAGGAATTAATTTACCCATGGAAGCCCCACTGGGCGCGGGCAGTATTTGTGAGGAGATTACGGTCAGCACAGTTAGGAACTCCATTGACACTGTTGTAAGCACACATAATTCCACTAGCTTTTGCATCTTCCACACAACTTCTAAAAGGTGGCTGGTATGTATCGGCCAAATCTTGTTTTGTCACCTATTTCAATATTTAAATTACTCTATCTATATATATATAAAAAAAATGTACTTCGAAAAATGTTAGTGATCATATTCATATAATCAAAATATTGATTTAGTAAACCTTGATTTCATTCATAATGACAAAATTAACTAGATTCAAGTAAATAAGACACATTTTGGGAGACTCGACCTTCAATAAGTCGTATCAAACATAGTAGAAAGCAAACCAACGATGTATACTTCATATGAAAAGAATGTGCGCAATTAATTTCAACGTTAGATGAAAAGAGAAATTCCACCATTCTTATAAATCTCTCTCGAGTGAGATTCTTTGTTCCAATTTTAGTGTCCAAAATTCAAGATTTATGAATTCAAAACTAGAGTATATATGTTTTTTTAATTTCAGTTTTTAATTATAAACATTAATTATGATCGACTAAATTGTGTTAATTTTTACTTTTACGAAAAACATTATAAAAATAATGAAATATGTGATTTAGGAAACTGAAAATGGGAAAGAGGATTCTATCCGGATGTTGTGACCAACTCAATATTTTATGAGCCCTATATTTGTATTAATATTTATAATTAATTTATAAATATAATTATATGCGACGCAGATCACGGGCCGCACCAAAGACGATATAACTAGTCTTGGATAATGGGCCGACACGGCGGTGTGTGGGCCATAGCATTCTCATAGTAGTAAGTAAAAAAAAATAAAGTTGACACGTAATGAACCAAATATTGACTATCACGACCGTGATTAGTGGATTATGGTTCACCAAATTAATGTCTATTAACATTTTAATTTTTCTTCAAAATATACTGAATTATCATGGGCTGTATTTTATTTTAATATTTTTTCTTACTGTTTTGATGTAACGAGACGAGCACGCATCCTAACAAAAAAAGCACTCAACTCTATTAACCAAACTAGAAGACAACTTCAATAAAGGTGCATCGATTATTTTCTACTGTTTTTTTCCTTTATTTTTAGACCGTGAATTACTACCTCCATCCTCTCATTAGTCTCAAATACTTTATTGGCTTTTTCGGCACGTATTTTCACTGAAATCTAGTACATATTTTAAAATATAATTTTGAAATATTCTTTTGTTACGGGATACTATGACACTCATAGTATCCCGTAAAAAAAAGAATACTTCAAAATTATAATGTAAAACTCGCACTAGGTTTCGGTAGAAATGCGTACCGAAAAAGTCAATAAAGTGTTTGGGATTAATGAGGGGGATGGAGGTAGTACTTTCTCTGTTTTTCTTCAAGTGGCTCAATTGCCATTTTGGGGTGTTTTTTTTTAAGTGGCCTACAAGGGCGGACCCATGTAGGGACAAAGGGGTGTATGGGCACCCTCCAATTTTTTTTATTTTTTTTTTATTTTTTTATTTTTTTATAATTATAATTTTGATAAAATTTTGAAAAAATTACACTACAGCTCCCTCGGCCTTGTCCCTACAGCTCCCTCGGCCTTGTCCCGGCTCCCTCGACATTTTCTTCTGGGTCCGCCCCTGGTGGCCTATTTCTATTTTTGGACCAATAACCCCACATGTGTGCCCTTTAAGCCCAATTAACCTTAATTAAAACCCTCAATTAATGTAACCCTAATTTGTTTGTGAAAGGGTAATCTGCTTGTATTTTTCACTTTGAAGATTGTAATCTATATTCTGCATTTGTTGTCTTGTCATAACATTTTTGTGTTTTTATTTTTAAATTCGGCAAGCAAGAAAAAAAAAGTTACAAATTAAACTAAACAGAATAAAAGAAATAAACTAAATAGGTTAAAATAAATAAATTGAAATACAATAAATTTAGTGGGAAATTAAAACACATTCAATTAACAAGATTAATATACACTAATAATTCTATGGTGGGTACCGTTTAACATCTAATCATTCTTTCCTTAATATTTGTGCAAAAAGCAATCGAGCAACTTCGAAAAAAAGAGAGGGAATATTATTTTTCAGTAATTTTTACACTTATTTATAGCATTATTAGTACATCCAATATGTGAATCATCGAATATGAAAATAACTAAAATAATAAATCACTTTTTACAAGTTTCTAGGTGCTAGGTAGCCAGCATTTGTCCTGCGGTGGAATATTTTTTAAAAAAAAAATATTTTGTCTTGAAAAATGTGAGCATATCTCATATAATATTTTCTACAATTTATTTATCCCAATTCTCTATTATTGTTGAGCTACTACTTGAATTAAAATTATATAGGAGTAGTACATATATAAAGGAATAAATGGTAAAAAGTGATGAGAGAATAAATTTACCTTAGCATCGAATCCCAAGCGACTAACTTTTTTCCAACTATCCAAATCATAAGCGGTGAAGTGTTTGCAGCACGCGGAAGCTAGAAGATGACCATTTTGCCCCCCTTGGTATTTATCCCCCTGAATCCCTCTAACGTACGCCACGGCGTATTCCGCATTCACCAATGGGTCCTCGCCAGGTGTCTCCTGCCCCCGCCCCCACCGTGGGTCCCTAAATACGTTTATGTTTGGTGTCCAAAAAGTCATCCCTTGTGCCTGCCCTCCATTGTACATTGCTCTCGCCTCTATCCCTGTTGCCTAAGTAAATTAAATCATTTATATTACTATAAATTACGTGTGTTAATTAATTTGATTTATATATATATGGTAATTGTATATTGTACAAGAATCTAATGTGATGATTGATAATTAGCTAAATTTGTGAGAGTGACATAGGATGTGTAAAAGTAATTTTATTTGCAATCATTCTCATAACTAAACTATTCATTGAATAAATAATTTTCTATGAATAATCAGTGCTATATTGTTTGGAGATTTATCGAAATATCTTTTATCATATTTTTTAAAAATTACTTAGTTAATTTAATACCAAGCACCGACAACAAAAAAACAGAGAGCAATGGCTAAAAGGGGCATGGAGTTCAGAAACAGAGAATCTCTATTCATTAAAAGAAAGTAAAATATCTCTTCGTTATCAGGTTTTTAGTTTAGCTTACCAAGCCAAGCCGAGCAATATATTTAAAGCTACAATTTAATTTAAATTCTTTCTTCTCAGAAAAAAAATAATAATTTAACAAAGTAATTAACATGGACGACCAGTTATTTATTGTAATTTACCCCCAACTTTCTAAGACTAATTTAATTAATGACCATTAATTTCCACGAATAGTGAATTAATAGAGAACTAACGCTCGTTTAACAAAAGAAAGTAAATTCTATTTTTAGATTTAAAAAAAAAAAAAAAAGGATGGAGGCAACTTTTTTGAGCTTGAGAAATATTTATAATTCGTGTACGAAATAACCAATAATATAAAATAAGTAATAATAATTATTTGGGCGTACCTGACCAATGCGGTACCAGAGGTGGGCATCGAAGGTGGAGGCGGAGAGGATGACTTGAGGGAAGCTGGTGGCGCCGGAGATAGCGCCGCCGTACGTGATGCCGCGGCCGTAGCCGGAGACGCCGTGGAGGGCCTCCGACCACCACTGGTAGGCGGGGACGCCGAGTCGCGGAACGGCGGCGGCCGAGTCGACCAGCTGCGAAATCTTCTCATCCAATGTGAGCCGAGAAACTAGGTCGCGCGCTCGCCGCCCAATGGGCAGAGAAGTTTGGCAGAACTTGAGCGATTTGGTCTTCGGATCGGCCGAGTCGCATGAGTACGGCGGCTGAGCTGACTCGACGCCGCGGAGGAGGAGGAGAAGGAGTAGGCCGTGAAATGGGAAATGGAGCTTCATTTTCAGTGAGTTCAGGGGGTTTGAGGGAAAGGTTTATAACGTATAAGTAGATAATGCGGGAAGCGAAGTTGTTAATTATAAGTGATAAATATATTTTTTTTTTTTCATTTTTTTAAAAATAAAAAATAAAAGTGGTTGAATTTCTTTTAGAAATGATGAATTTTTACTCCAGATTTCATGTGATTGGCTTGCATTTAATTAATATTGTGCTGTTCTGGGATGAGAATTTGTTTTCCGGATTTTTCTATTTTATTTATTAATTACATTGGAATATTTGATGTGGAAATGTTTTTGGTTTTTATATCCATACTCGTCTTTTATTATTACCCACAAAATTGAGCGATTTGGTTTTCCACAAAAATTTATGGTTTCATAAATTACCCTACGCAAATAGTCGGCTATTGCAATAATAAATTAATAAATAGGCCTTATTTGCATTTTAGTTCTTATAAAATTTCTTCTTATAGTCATACCAACATATTCCCTCTATCTTTAAGTGTCCTTAGTTGCTATTTTTGTTGTTTATTTTAAGTGTCTCATTTTGAATTTTAATAACATAATAGTTACATTTTTTCAACTTTACCCCTATAATTAATGTTATATGTAAGGTGGTGTGCAGAATAATAGAATAATAAATGAGATTAAAATGTAAATTTACACATTTTTCTGTTATTTGCAATTTGTTGACCGACACACTTAAAAAACACAGAAAAAGAACTACCTTAATCTATATATTCAATATCTTCTACCCCTTTTTCTTTTTTTTCTTTTTTTTTTTAATTTCTTTTGGGGTTATTGTAGTTACCATTATAGTTGCAATAAGCTCAATTCTTATGACTAGTTTGAAAGGAATTAATAATTTCAACTTATTGTCAAATAAATATCATAAATTCAGTAACTACAAGTCTGAGAAAATCTCTAAATATGTCAGATTAAGTATATCAATTATAAAGACAGCACATGTTATGCCACGTAACTTCCATTACCAAAATTAATGCACGTATCTATGAAGGGGGCATGCCACAAGAATAATATCCATATCTCTCTAAATAGTTTTATAAAAGTTTCAATTAAAAGAAAAAAATATTAAATACTTTTCTCTCAATCAAAATCTTCAAGAGTGGGACCATTATTTGTATAGTTAAATTATAAATAATTTGTATATTACTAATTATACGTAATTTTCACCATTCTAGAAAAGGCGTTTATCAATTATGTAGAAAAATAAAATTAAACAAAAATGAAGTAACAATTGAGATGGGTCCATTTTGATTTTGGTCCTAACTGGACCTCAAGATTTTTGATAAGCCTGGTCCATGGAGAACGTGCCTGTGCACTATATTGTAAAGGGGTTAATTTAGAATAAATAATTTTGAAATGTTTAGACAATTAAAATTTGGGGTTGCTTTGAAATAAATATATTTCGATTATTTGGACACTTAAATATATTTCCATATCTATTGTGGCTTAGGTTGTTGTCGAACAACCTTAGCCGAACCTGAACCTCGAGCGAGTTGTTTGAGGCTCGGTTTGCTCGAGATTCTGGCACCTTTTTTCTTTTTCTTTTTTCTTAATTCGTGTGCTTTCTTAAGGTGCAATTCTCTCTTTTAAGTTATGTTTCACCGCATATTTCAATATCATTGATTATAATGTGTAATGGAATCTACAGTAAAATATCAATCTGAAGTAAGAGGGCCAATTTAATATTTGCATCTAATTCCTGTAAAAGTTGTTATTTTGGGGACCACCAAGCAAGATTTACTAGCACGATTTGTGTAATTTTTGTCTCAAATTGACATTAGTAGTTGTTGAAAATTAGGCCCATTCGAATTTCATTTCAATAAGTGTTCCAATAATTACCTCATTTTTTTATGCATCAAAATGACAAAAAGACACAAGAGGCCCACAAATCATATCAAGAATAATGTTATTTATTTCACAAACTTAGATATTTTAAAGTTTATCCCTTTATATTTCGAGTCCAATTCTTTTTAATCAAGCAAACATTTTTAGTAGCTCGATATGATAACAAAATACAGGAGAAACAAAATAAGCGATACACTATTTCGTTAGTTCGTTATGGCTATCATAATAATAACTAAATTGTATCCCGTCGAAATTCGACAAGGTATCATTTTATTGTATATTTATTAAAATAGTACTAATATTATGATAATTTGTTGAAACGATTCTCATTTTATTTTTAATTTATTGTGAAGTGTCTTAAATTGAAAATATACACTTTTGTTACAAAAATTTAACAATTACAGCTATCGATACATACTAAAAGAATTCCAAAAACTTATTGGCTAATGGGCCACCTCAAAATCGATTTTGTGTCTAATGTATTATCAGGTGTTTTAAATTTAAAATATACCTTTTGTTACAATTTTTTTTGACAATTATAGCTATCGATATATACTAAAAGAATTTCAAACCTCAAAATCGAATATGAGTCGCCCGTAGCTAGGTGCACCTGTTGTATCCACCGATTTAGGCAAAAATATATTGGCCAGGTGCGTCGTTTTACACCAAAAATAATTCTGACTTTCGGTCGGTATGCCCACACTGCTCAGACAATGGTAAGCAAGATCGTCTCCCAAGGGATTGGCGAGATTTCTGATAAATTTCCAACTGCCAAAATATGAATTTTTTATAAACTAACTACGAAAATAAATAAAAAATAAATAAATAATAATTAAAAGACAGCTTGAGTTTTAGTTCAAACAAATTAAAAATGATTCCGGCAGCAGACAAGTTTAGCCCTACCTCAATTATTCTGATCATCAATGCAAAGATAACTCTAATTTAATGCAAACAAACCAGTTATGACCACCGAAGACGCTTCTGACGCGATCTTATTTCTACATAAATTCTCGATAACTAGGAAGGCGCTTCACCAGTTATTTCCCTAATTGACTGACAACCGTAAGAGATGCTCTATAAATTTAATGAGTCGACAGCATTAAAAGCTAGAGAAACCCGATTCAAAACCGATAAATTCGAATTTTTAATAAACTAACTACGAAAATAAATAAGAAAATAAATAAAAAATAATTAAAAGACAACTTGAGTTTTAGTTCAAACAAATTAAAAATAATTCCAGCAGCAGACAAGTTCAGCCCTAGCTCAATTATTCTGATCATCGATGCAAAGATAACTCTAATTTAATGCAAACAAACCAGTTATGACCACCGAAGACGCTTCTGACGCGATCTTATTTCTCCATAAATTCTCGATAACTAGGAAGGCGTTTCACCAGTTATTTCTCTAATTGACTGACAATCGTAAGAGACGCTCTATAGATTTAATGAATCAACAACTTTAAAAGTTAGAGAAACCTGATTCAAAACCAATAAACTCTGACGCAGGATTATCGAATTAAGACTATTATTTCCTTGACTTTAAACAAGTCAATTTACCACTAATTAAATCTAACCACAATTACGTATGGCCGATTCAATTGGCTATACATTAATTCCAAACTACTAAATATTGCGCACTATCTAGCAGTATGAAATAATTCATAAAAATAAACACAGAGAATAATATACATATGCCTATAAATTAAAGTATAAAAACTTATTAGATCTCACAAAATAATCTCGCCAAGGCTTCCTTATATTTGCCGGAATAAAGAAAATTAACTAAAACTCATAAACAAAATAAAATAAAAATAATGAAAGAAGAATAATAAAAAGATGAAGAAGAAGGCGTGAATCTGTATTCAACCGTTTCCTCCCTTCCTCAATGTTCAATCCGTTAGTCTTTCTCCAAGAATTAATAAACTCCTATTTATATATCTAAAGGGTTTTCTTATTTAATAAGGAAATAAATTTCCTAAACCTAAATTAGTTAGGAAAGTTTTAAATAATATCTAAATAAACTATTAACTTAATAAAATCCTAAAAACTATAATTACAATAATTAATTTCGTAGGAATTAATTAAATGTCTTTCAAGTCTTCAAAAATCCGAAATTCCTTCTTTTCTCGCCACTAACAGGGCTCCACAGACGGTATGGGCACGCCGCTTGAATTTCCAGCAGACCACTTCTTCTTTTGCTTTGTCCCAATTTCGAGAATAACTTCCAAAATTCATCCGTAATCACCAAATATCACCTTTCTCCTACAAAAACACATCATATTCACAATTAATCCAAATCAAGACATTATTACTCAAAATGACACCAAAATTCATCACAATGTTTAAGAAATAACTAGAGAATAAACGCCCAATCAGTCGCCCGTGGCTAGGCGCACATGCTGCATCCACCGATTTAGGGGTCTAACAAACCTCGTCATGTGGGATAAGCCTCTTGTCTTCGAACCATTTTCAGCAACAACTCGCTCACCACAAGCGAGTTCTCCCGGCACACTACAGCCGTTGCTTGACGCAACTCCCGCCAAGACTTTTGCATACGTGAGCACACCACGGCCCACACTTAGCTGTTTTATCGCCATGTCCTTTGTAGGCTCCCCCACGGCCCACTTTCAGCATGTCCTGACCCTCATCCAACACTTGCATACCCGAAATATACTGCATCGTGTTGACCCGAGCCTCCTCCTCCACGGATTCAGTGACCACAGCATTCAACTTCTCCCCACGTCAGCCTTCCGCTTCGGACAGTCCCGTATCCGGTGGTCTCCATCACATATGAAGCACCCTCGAAGCTTGTTCCCGCCCCCGAAGCGTTACTCGCCGCACCACCAGCGCTGGGTCGTTGAAAGCCTTCGTCTTCCATCCTTTCCCCTTGTCCCACCCACCTTCAAGTCCACCAACTCCTCAGCAGCCGCTAGCACGGACGGCAGATCCTTAACCCGTAAATGCCTCAACTCAGTTTGGGCCCAATGCTGCAATACATATGAGCATTTTAAAACATTTTTTGCCAATGGGCCACATCAAAATCGAAATAGTATCAGAGCCAAAAAAATTCAAAAACTTCTTGACCAACGAGCCACCTCAATACCGAAATAGTATTAGGGCAAAAATATTTTTTACTAAAATTCAGTTTAGTCTAATCAACCTTAACTGAAAAATAGTATTATGATATTGTTTTAGAGAATATGTGTTACAAAGTCGCGTTAAATTTCATTAGAAAAATAGTTTAATGCGGTGTACTCCATTATCGAGTAGTTGTACTCTATTTATACGTACTAATAAAAAAAATTAAATCAATGAATGAAATCTCCATTATGGAATTTTTCATGGCCAATAGGCCACCTCAAAATCAATATAGTATTAGGGCCAAAATATTTTAACACAAAAAAGTTTAGTCAATCCAAATTGAAAATAGCCGATGAATCTCATTTTGTGTCTAATTATTGTCAATTATTTTAAATTAAAAATATAATTTTTGTTACAAAAATTCGACAATTATAGCTATCTATACATACGAAAAGAATTTAGAAAATTTATTGGCCAATGAGCCACCTCAAAATCGATTTTGTGTTTAAAAATTAAAAATATATTTTTTGTTACAAAAATTTGTCAATTGTAGTTATCGATACAAACTAAAAGAATATCAAAATCTTTTGGGCGGGCCAACTCAAAATCAAAATGGTGTTAGAGCCAAAATATTGTAAATCAGAAACAGTTTAGCTTGATCAACTGAAACTGAAAATAGTCTGAGCCAAAATATTTTACTTTCTTTTTCTTTTCTTTCTTTTTTCTATTTTGGGAAGAGTAGCAAAAACACCCTCAACTGAAAATAGGCCAAGCCAAAATATTTTACTTTCTTTTTCTTACCTTTCTTTTTTCTATTTTGGAAAGAGTAGCAAAAACACCCTCAACATTAAAACATTTTTCGGGTCATGGTTCGATCGGTTGAACCGTTTATATATATTATGATATATATATATATATATATATATATATATATATATATATATATATATATATATATATCAAAAAATTTATGATTTATATAGTACAGGTCCATAAAAATTTAAGTAACACATGTTAAAATCAATAAAAAAATAATATACATATTTATATTATATACATTTATACTCAAAAATATATTTATAATTTTATAAATAAACATAATGTAGTTGATAACGATTCAAAGCTGATTGAATAATTGATATATATATTGTAAGCCTTTAATAAGCATTATTTAGTGATGTGGTGTAGTGTTACAAAACTTAGCCTATCATATAGGAGATCTTGAGTTCGAATCCTCCAATCCTCATAATTTAATTTTTAAATTTTATGTATAATATAAATAGATTATAATAATTAATATATTAATATGTATAAATAAGAATTAATGTGTATAAATTTGTAGATTTTAGATAAATAAGAATAGAGGCTGATGAAACTGTTGTTTGAAAGCATTCCCTTTTCCCACTAGATCTTCGAATTGGATGTGATAATTTAAATGCAACTAAATCATATAATCGAGTTTAAAATGTTATACCTCAGATCTGTGCCGACGGAGTAATCTACAGGTCTAGATTACTGAGGTGTGATCCATTTCCTCGAAGTTCTTCGACTGTGTGGGCGTCTAGGAACTTTGGAAACCGGAACTCTCCATCTGCAGTAGTAGGCGCCGATTCTCAATTTTACAACCCTTATTTCTTTTGAGAATCTCCTCCTCCTTATTTATAAGAGGAGATGGCGCCCCTTTTTCCTTGTCCATCAAGTCACGGGCTTTAATTAATTAAAGCCCCGTTTAGTTAATAATTACTGGAACAAATTCTAATTAAATATAATTAGAATTAATCCAAATTATTATAAAGAAAATAATATATAATTATTAAATTAATTATCTAATTCCTTAATTAAGAATAAATATTAATTAATTAGATATTAATTTATTCCACAATCATATAATTAACCAGAGTACAATTATTGAGATCAGATGGACACCAAAAGAGGAAACTGGCGTCCCCTACATTACAATAGGCGCCACATTACTGGGCTCAAGCCCATAATGCCTCTTTTCAGTCCAAAACTGATATCCCTCAATAATACCTTGAATTCCTTTCCTGAAGAGCTCTTGGGCCACCCCAGGGATCTATGTACCAGACAGAGTTTAGTCTTACCTAATGAAATAACCATGATCAACCCAAAACATTTATTTCATTAGAGTTGTGATGCATTCCACTAAAGAATCACAACTGAATCACCGCTCTGTCCCAATTTGTAGATTGGGGCTGATACTTTATTTAGAGCTATCCCCGTGTTTAATGACTCCGATATCCATTAATTAATTAGAGCTCCTCTAACTGCTCATAATTAATTAATATCTTATTATCCTCAAGTAGTACCCGTTCACCCCTTATTATTATACCTGAACTTAATCAGCATGCATGACTTGGTATAATAAACCTTGTGAGCTCCCTGAGGGGATATCTCTCAACCTAATACGGACACGGTGTCTCGATATAACTAATTAGACATACTATGTGCCCTCATGTTACTTAAGATGCAAGTCATCAGAGATGCTGCGATAGACCCTTAGCTATACAAGTCAAAGTAACAGTGAACAACATGTATATCTCTAATAGCATATCGAGATTAAGATCATATCTCTAAATTCCGAGATCTCTAGTTCTTCACCTATTGCTAGGGTCAGTATCAGAAGAATCTTATCTCACTCGATCCTGTCAATACGTTCCACCGTACCAACATAACTAGTGACTGAGACCCGCCACTACTAGAGATGGCAATGGGTCGGGTACCCACCCATTTAGTCTTTCCCAAACCCAAATCCGTTAAAAATTTTCGCACCCATACCTGTCCAAACCCGTTTAAAATTTGATTTTGATACCCGTACCCGCTCCAAACCCATCGGGTGATACCCACTAATTACCCGATAACACCCGAACCCTACAACATTAATATAAATAGTTCTTTAAAATTTTATATAACAAAAATTATAACTACATATATATATATATGTAGTTATATATATATATATATATATATATATACCAATCGAAAGTCAAAACTATTATTTAAACATGCAAATCTTATTACAAATATGAACTAACAAAATTATAAAACAAATCTCAATAAATACCAATAAAGTATTAATTTTGATACATAAAAAAAATAGAATTACGAATAGTTATTAATATCTTAATTCACACACATACATTGATACATACATATATATGGGTTTGGGTAGTGGGTACCCGAACCTATCTATCCATACCCAACCCAAACTCATTGCGGGTATTAATTTTATTACCCAAACCCGTCCCAAATCCGTTTAGTTTTACCCAAACCCGTCCTATTAGGGTTTGGGTGGTGCGGGTACCCGCAAAAACCCGACCCATTGCCATCCCTAGCCACTACCGTTATGTTGCAGTCTAAACCGATAGTTTTCCCAAGCTATCTCGACTGTGACACTGTCTATATCTCATAATTATTATCGAACGCTGCGTGATCTCCCTGACACCCGAGCCGTCCACGTGTTCTAAAACATGAGATATAGGGCTTATTCTTATTAATATATTCATTCAGATAGGTGATTGTTACCAGTGGAATACATGTCTAGGGATGGCAATGGGTCGGATTTTTGCGGGTACCCACCCCACCCAAACCCTAATAGGACGAGTTTGGGTAAAACTAAACAGGTTTGGGACGGGTTTGGGTAATAAAATTGATACACGCAATGGGTTTGGGTTGGGTATGGGTAGATAGTTCGGGTACCCACTACCCAAACCCATATATATGTATCATTGTGTGTGTGAATTAAAATATTAATAACTATTCGTAATTCTATGTTTTTTTTATGTATCAAAATTAATATTTTATTGGTATTTATTGAGATTTATTTTATAGTTCATATTTATAATAAGATTTGCATGTTTAAATAATAGTTTTGACTTTCGATTGGTATATATATATAGTTATAATTTTATTGTATAAAGTTTTAAAGAACTATTTATATTAATGTTGTAGAGTTCGGGTTTCATCGGGTAATTAGTGGGTATTACCCGATGAGTTTGGAGCGGGTACGGGTATCAATATTAAATTTTAAATGGGTTTGGGACGGGTATAGGTACGAAAAATTTTAACGGGTTTGGGTTTGGGAAAAACTAAATGGGTGGGTACCCGACCCATTGCCATCCCTATACATGTCGTATATACTAAAACACGTTTTTGCTTTAGCTATACACAACAACCCCAACAATCTCCCACTTATACTAAAGTAAAAACTTTTAGTATACCCATGTGTCTATCGGAAACTATATGGCATCACTGTATTTCACATTTTCTCCCACTTATACTGAAAGATTTTACCGTGGGAGGATCACTGAGACAATGCCCACCATGTGCTTCCGAGGTGCCGGCATACTCAATTTAGTGAATGAACCGCCATATTGACATTCCTGTTTTAATGTTCCTTTATACATGCAATATCGCCTTATGGTTACATAAACCAATTGGTACTCCTATGTGTTTTCCCAGTTTGACAAATCCGTAAATCTTGCTTCTGCACTTGAAAACTCATTGCGAGATTTCTTGCAAGATAGGATTACTACTACTTCACAAAGTAAAGTTTCCAACCATACAGCTGCTTTAGTAGCTCCCACTACAATTTTAACTTGTCATGAAAGAACTCTCATAAATATTTTACTGTCCCGAGATTCTCCAAGGTATGGTTCTCCTCTCTAAGTGAACACATAGATTTAAGGTCGATTACCTCATTTACCAACATACTCCCCGATTATCCGTGTTCATTAATGAACTATATTTGTTACCTTGCACGCAACAATAGCAAATATCTAACACTTTTCCGATATAAATTATATCGATAACCTAGTCAGAACAGTAACATACGTAGAATACTTGAATTATGTATACTATCCTTATGGATATACCCTACATTATTCAAATTCTGCGTCTTAAACTGTCCGGATAACCACCACCATTATGTCTGATAATACTTTCACAATGTTGCCAAAGTTAGTGATATTATCACATAATGTACAAGAAAACCACGCCTTTCATCTTTATTACCATGAGAATTGTAACATTTATTGACATGTTCCATGAAACTTGATTTTATGCATGTCATTCCATAAATGCTTCTATTATTCGAATTTCCGCAAGAGTTATCAAGCATTCGGAACAATGAGCTTAATTGATTCATATTTGTTCCAACATAACCGTTATATCCGAATATCACCACCCAAAAGCCACTGGCTTTAGACAGATATTGGATTATAACTTATGAGGTACAAAAAGTGTTAATATGAAATATAGAAAACTTTTTCTATATTTTCCATATCAACTTTGTTTTTCCATTGTCATTGCCCTTTTTCATCATGAATCTAAATCCAACAATGAACCTCGCAAATTAACATGGATCGTATCAATTACTTTAACCTTCTCATTTAAACTTTTACGTTTACTTGGTCGTTTCTTTCCTCATGTACATTTTCCAAGAAAACTAATTTCTTGATGTATATGAAAAACGATTCAGTGTTCTCTTTTGAAAAACACTCCCACTGCAATAAAGATAATCTAGTGCAGAATACTTGTGACTATTCATTCTTGTACTTTTTGGCTTGTTGAAATTCCTTGAATGATTCCATCATTTTTGAACATTCGTTCAATAACGATCTTTTTCATCACCTTATCCTTTTAATCTTTCATTGAAACTTTTACTAATCCAACTTATCACTAATCTTAATTCAACTAATTTGCACTACGATACATGCAAATATCCCTTATATCCAACTTGAGCTTAAAATCGGCCATCATGCCAATTCATACTCAAATTGTATGGTAGAATTATAGATACTTGACATAGTTTAGTAATGTTTCAAATAAAGATGAGAAAAGAGGTGAGAAACAAAGAAACAATTATATTTATCTAATCATATTTGAGATATTCCATGTTTCTAGATAATTACTTCATCACATGAATAAAAAACATTTAACAACCAGTGTTAAAAATTAACACAAATGTTAAAACCGAAATCATCCATAAAGCAATTCAAAAACAAATGTACCGCCATTCATGGCAAAACCAAATGTATCGAAAACAGTAAAGTAATGTATCATCCCAAACATCTATCTCAAAACCAAAAGATAAAACAAAGAAAATAGAAGTCTTCGAGTAATCAGCAACCACATCAACCATCAATGCTTGCTGACACCAGAACCCGAAACTGCCTCATCATCCTTTGTGGCATCGCCTACAAAGAAACACATGTAACAAACCATAATTAGTATCCACCAGTTTAATCCGTCCAATAAAGGACTAAACCAATGCTAATATGTTTTACCATGTTATATTTTAGAGACATACCTTCATCTATCTTTTGTTTCTTATTCCGCCTCGCATAAACCTCTTTGGCTGGAAGTTTATGTTCGCATGCTAACTGAACTTTGGCTCTGGTCGCATCAACAAAATCAAGAAACCTCCTATACCTTTGTGACTGAACATAGTCACTAATGGTATATTCATTTTCATCCCAGGTTGATGAGTATCTCATAACCTTTTCTTCATTAGGAGGTTTCCCTTGATCAAGTCGATTTTCCCTTCTTGCTTCCCGAATTAAGTTGATCCTGACTTCATCAAGTTTGAGTAATTCTTCGCATAAAGCAAAGACATCCTCATGATGAACTTCACCAACAACTTCTTCCCTTAAGGCCAAAAACCAATCAGGGAAAGTAGAAAGCAAGATTTCACACCTCGTTCTTCCCGTCATCTTTCCTCCATTTAGGAAGTATTCGACAGAGAAATGTGTGAACATCTTGAGGTACCGTTTCATATCGAAATAATCCACAAACCTCATTAACTCCATTTCTTTTCTTGCCAAGGTTCTTAGCAGCTTCTCACGGAAAACCTCAGGAATTCCATTAGGGGATTTTAGCAAACGATTTATTTTATTGCGTATTGAGGACAAAGACATATCTGAAACCAAATAACATAAGTTGACAGTTAACAACTCATTTAAAAAGAATAATTTATGTTATCAATGTTATAACCCTTTGACAAAATAACATTGAACTAACAAACGAGTAGCCCAAAAATTTTATACTTGAGTCACGTAGGGCGACCAGGCAAGCATGAAATTTTCAAACATGACTTCTAGAGCCAGTTTATTTCTCTTATCATCACATGGACCCTTGTGAACTAAAGAAATAATAACCCGTACATTATCCGGACCCTACTATTTTGAGAAGTGACCTCATAGGGAGGATTCATCAATTAGTAGCTAAGTTTTAACCATATTATTCACCTAACCGAGTTTATCTACAAGATAGCACAGAAAATGAGAATTGTGCCGGTATTGTAGACGCCCTCTTAGATTATCTCACTTAAAATTTCCACTAAGGACCGAGTTAGAGCTTGTACATGCAATCCACGTAGGGTGGACGTTTACTCGTACAACTCCCACTCTCCTAAAGAATATTCTAAGTTATTGAGAAATTTTACCGACGAATATACGGGCAAGGGGTCGAAATTGTGCAGGCCACGTAGGGTGGACGTATACACGATCCTAATCCTTGACTTCGTCTAAAACCAAATATGGAGGTCCCCAATTAATTAATTAAAACTAATTGATTTTACCGCTTAGTCTTTTTATTTTCAAAAGGTTTTTATGCGATATACGAAGCACGTTTGACAATTAAGTCCTACCGCATGATTTCTAAGCGCAAGTAATAAAACATGCTCGCTTTGAAATCTTAAATCCATGCTATGACACCCTAGGTATGTTTGTTTCTATTACGCATTTAATAAAAGCAACAATAACATGCAAAACATGTTTTCATCACATTGTGTAATTTAAACCATCCATAGCATGCATAATTAATTAAAATAAATAAATAGGCTGCCGATCGGGAAGGATAAAACCTATCTATTACAATTTCATTAATTAAAATCCGAAACAAGCTTCGGTCTTGGAAAGTCTTCACTTGGTCTTCAAGTCCACCTTCCAAAATTAGCAAGCAACTTAAAGTGGAATTAGGGCGCAGAATTCCCTATTTCCAAAATGAGACAAGATGAATGATTTTTGAAACGAATTTGGTTACGAAAACCTAACCTTCAATGATCACACTAAAGTTTCGGAAAACCTTAGTGCTCGTTGAACGACGAGGACCGTTCGTTGAAAAACAAACATCCCTCGTTCGTTTGCCACGTCACCGACACATGTCACGACGACGTATGTGCGTGCATCACACTCGCCGTCATCGTTTGCATCAAATGGGCCGGATCGGGTCGGAATGCGCGTGGGCTAGGGCGTACGGGCCAGCTACGTCACTTGCAGCCTGGCCCGAACCCAGCCCGGCATCCTGGCCCCATCAACATCATCATCGTCGTCTTCATCTTCTTCAAGTTGCCGCTGCTGCTGCATCTCCGCCGACGAACCACCACCCAATGGACGAGCTGCCCGGCACCATAGAGAAGCCGGGCTCGAACCATCACGCACAGCAGCAGCCGGAACAACTGCAGCAGACGACGGGTCCGTGCACGGATAAGTTTCGCCGCCACCCGTCGCCATGGCTGCTACAACGTCCAGCCACCACCGTCGCCATGAGCTCCCACTGCTCCGGCAGAACTCCCGTGCAACGCTGAGAAGCCGCACCAGCATCGAGCAGCCGCAGCGGTCGGAATTAGGGCTGCGCGCGGAAAAACCTTCGCCGCCACCCGTCTCCGCCGCTGTTGCCGGATCTGCCGCTACCTCTGCCTGTCCGTCATCATCGCCAAGCTTTGCAGCCGCCGTCTCCGTCAGCATACGGCCTGAAAATGCAGCAGCAGCCGCAGCAGTCGGGGCTGAAACCCTCGACGGCGTGCGCACAGCGGAACCCTAACCACTGCCGCTGTCGTCCGTTTGCGCCGCCGCCACAGCCGCCCCTGCCTTCGCCCGCGTCTCTGTCCGCTGAAAACCGCACGCCTACCTCCTCCTCCGACGACGTTGCAGCGGCGAGCATGGGGTTTGGTCGAAACCCTAAGGGTTTCGACCCCAGTCGCCGCCAACCATCGTCTCCCGCCGCCGATTCTGCACATCGACCCCAGTCGCCGCCAACCACCGTCTCCCGCCGCCAATTCTGCACCACCGCCCCCATTCCGACGCCGCTTTCGCCTAGGGTTTAAACCCTAGGGCTAGCTGTCGTGAATGACAGAGGCCGTGAGCTGAACCGCGGCCTGAAACAGCCGCAGCCGTCATCAGCTCATGCGCATCGTCGCCGCCGTCTCCTCAATTCTCATGCCTCGTTCTTCATTTTTCCAACTCTCGATTTGCAGCAATTACAATACTAAAATCGAAAAATACATGGAGAAATTACAGAAAAATGAATCCTATTCTAATCGGTACCTTATTTCTCACCGATTTGAAAAACAACACGAAAAGCCGAATAAAACGGGATAAAAAACAACACACGTTGTTCCCGGACAGCAGCATGCACAGTTTATAGCACAATCGACTCGAATGCATGAACGTACATTTATTTAAATTATCACAGAGCCAATTCTAGAACCGTGGCTCTGATACCAGTTGATGGAACTGCTGCTTGAAAGCATTCCCTTTTCCCATTAGATCTTCAAATTGGATGTGATAATTTAAATGCAACTAAATCATATAATCGAGTTTAGAATGTTATACCTCAGATCTGTGCCGACGGAGTAATCTACAGGTCTAGATTACTGAGGTGTGATCCCTTTCCTCGAAGTTCTTCGACTGTGTGGGCGTCTAGGAACTTTGGAAACCGGAACTCTCCATCTGCAGTAGTAGGCGCCGATTCTCAATTTTACAACCCTTATTTCTTTTGAGAATCTCCTCCTCCTTATTTATAAGAGGAGATGGCGCCCCTTTTTCCTTGTCCACCAAGTCACGGACTTTAATTAATTAAAGTCTGATTTAGTTAATAATTACTGGAACAAATTCTAATTAAATATAATTAGAATTAATCTTAATTATTATAAGGAAAATAATATATAATTATTAAATTAATTATCTAATTTCTTAATTAAGAATAAATCTTAATTAATTAGATATTAATTTATTCCACAATCATATAATTAACCAGAGTACAATTATTGAGATCAGATGGACACCAAAAGAGGAAACCGGCGTCCCCTACATTACAATAGGCGCCACATTACTGGGCTCAAGCCCATAATGCCTCTTTTCAGTCCAAAACTGATATCCCTCAATAATACCTTGAATTCCTTTCCTGAAGAGCTCTTGGGCCACCCCAGGGATCTATGTACCAGACAGAGTTTAGTCTTACCTAATGAAATAACCATGATCAACCCAGAACATTTATTTCATTAGAGTTGTGATGCATTCCACTAAAGAATCACAACTGAATCACCGCTCTGTCCCAATTTGTAGATTGGGGCTGATACTTTATTTAGAGTTATCCCCGTGTTTAATGACTCCAATATCCATTAATTAATTAGAGCTCCTCTGACTGCTCATAATTAATTAATATCTTATTATCCTCAAGTAGTACCCGTTCACCCCTTATTATTATACCTGAACTTAATCAGCATGCATGACTTGGTATAATAAACCTTGTGAGCTCCCTGAGGGGATATCTCTCAACCTAATACGGACACGGTGTCTCGATATAACTAATTAGACATATTATGTGCCCTCATGTTACCCAAGATGCAAGTCATCAGGGATGCTGCGATAGACCCTTAGCTATACAAGTCAAAGTAACAGTGAACAACACGTATATCTCTAATAACATATCGAGATTAAGATCATATCTCTAAATTCCGAGATCTCTAGTTCTTCACCTATTGCTAGGGTCAGTATCAGAAGAATCTTATCTCACTCGATCCTGTCAATACGTTCCACCGTACCAACATAACTAGTGACTGAGACCCGCCACTACCGTTATGTTGCAGTCTAAACCGATAGTTTTCCCAAGCTATCTCGACTGTGACACTGTCTATATCTCATAATTATTATTGAACGCTGCGTGATCTCTCTGACACCCGAGCCGTCCACGTGTTCTAAAACATGAGATATAGGGCTTATTCTTATTAATATATTCATTCAGATAGGTGATTGTTACCAGTGGAATACATGTCGTATATACTAAAACACGTTTTTGCTTTAGCTGTACACAACAACCCCAACAGACGTCACGTAGGCGTGTGGATGAACGTGGTGCTCCAAATTCATAGCGGAACGTATAATAATAATAATAATAATAATAATAATAATAATAATAATAATAATAATAATAATAATAATAATAATAATAATAACTTCTTTTTGAAACAACGAAGCGCAACTTAGTTCGTAAGACGCTTCTCCTTCGATCCAAGAGGTCGGGGTTTGAGTCACCCTGGATGCGTGTGTGTGTGAGTGTGTTGTGTTTGCCTGATCAAAAAATAATAATAATAAATAAATAAATAAAATAATAATAATAATAATAATAACTTTTTGTACTTTAGCAATATTTCCCATTCAAATACTACATAAATCAACACATTTATTAACCAACTACATATTTCTCACAACATCAAAGGATCATCTCATTCATCACACATTTATACTAATACTAATAGAAAACTCTTGATCTCCCACAACCAAGAACTGCTGCCCTAATTCAATCACCATTTCTCCATCTTCATCACCACTCCCAAAATGCTCACAAGGATTCACTTCAAACTCAACACTTCCCCTCTCATCTGCCTCCAACCTCACTGCCTGAAACCCGACCAATTGTTTGATCGGGCCATCATTTCGACTCCGACCCCGCCTTAAAAACAGCAACACTGGATGCTTTCCCGCCATTTTCCCTCCATTTTTGACGCTAACTACGGCCGAAAACCTCGCATTCTTGCAACAATCAGAGTCAGTGTTGGAAACTGCAACGTACCCTAATTTTTCAGACTTTTTATCGGAAGTTGATGTCTTGAAATGAAGGTTTTTTTGGGAGACGGAGACAAAGCTGTACGAATAGTTCGAGTAGCTTAGCCCATGTCCGAATTCAAACACTTTTTCGCCTTTGTAGAATTTGTAGGTTCGCCCTAGGTAGCCCGAGCTTTGATCGGACCTCATTCTCATATCGGACATCGGTATTTTAATGAAATCTTGTGGATACCACGTGACCGGAAGTCGTCCCCCTATAGTAAAATACAAGATGTAACATGAACTCAGTCGAGAATAATAAAAGGAGCAACTTTAATTGCCCTAATTAAGTTACGTATTACTCTCTCAGTCTCATTGATAATATGTTATTTTATTACTTTATCTATTCCAACAACTTTACTTACCCTTTATCATTTCTCAACCACTACCAATCACTTTTACCAATTTTTTCTATAAACGGGTGTCACTTACCTAACCACACTAATTTGGGGATGTAAAAAGAATTATAATAGAGTCAACTTGAATAAAACGAACATGGAGGAATATTTGTAATGTATAATGATGAATTTTGAGTTTTATTATAGTAGTGCATTATAGTAGGATAATTGTGAGATCAAATATTTTAGATATCTTTTTAGGATTGAGATCCTCTATTACCTAACGGTGTGACATCTCATAATGTACCGTTAGATGATTGCCATATGTCTTTAATGTTTCCAAAACCAGCAATAATTAAAATTTTCTATAATGACAAATGAGTGGTTTTGGAAACATTGTTAACACATGACAATTATCTGATGATGTAATAGGATCGAGATATCATTCCATTAGACAAAAGAGGATCCAATCCCAGTTTTTAAAGCTATCTTTATAATAACTTTTAAATTCCAAACATTATTATTTTCAAAATTCTTTAAATGTAATTAGATTTGAACTATTTGTTTAACTAATATAAAAATGGAAATCTATAAGACTAATTAATTTATAATAGTTTTAATTAATATTCTGATGAAAAAACATTAGGTATATATATACCTGGATTATGATCACCAAATATGATCTCTGCAACTGCTCTCCCTCCTGCTTCGCCAGGGTATCCACCCCACAAAATACTTCCTATTTTCGGATCATTTTTCGCGAAAGAAACATCAACTGCTCCTCCGCAGATCAGCACCAGCACCACCGGATTCCTGGCTGCCGCCGCCACTCTCTTGATCAAGACTTCTTGCTCTCCCGGGAGCACCAGATCTTGGCGGTCCAGTTCTTCGCTCTCGACTTCTTGATTCAGCCCCATCACCAAAACGACGTAGTCTGCTGATTTAGCAATCCTCACAGCCTCATCGTACTTAGCCGAAGTGCAGTTTATGAACTCACACCCTCGAGAAAACACAGTTTTCTTCACATAACTCTTTAGCCCTTGCAATGGAGTGATCGCCTTGCATGGAGGCCCTGCGTAGTTTCCTACTAGGGTTTCCGCATCGTCTGCGTTTGGACCGATCACTGCGAGAGTTCTTGTTCTGGTCTTTGATAATGGGAGAAGATTTAGGGAGTTTTTGAGAAGAACAATGCCATGGCGTGCAGCTTCAAGAGCTAGTTGTTGGTGTTTAGGGCTGCAGATGATGTTCTTCTCTAGGTTTCCATAAATGAGTGTTTTAGGGTTTCCATCAAATAGCCCTAACCTCATTCTTATCAAAAATAGGTTATAAAGGGCTCTGTCTAAATCGGATTCCGAGACTTTTCCCTTCTCCACCGCCGATTTCCCGTGATCTTTCAAATACGAGCCGCAGTTGACGTCCATCCCTGTGTTTTTTGGGTTGAAATGTAGTTAAAAAATGTACAGAAAATCTCATACTGCGAAAAGGTGGTTGTTAAATTATAACAAAAAAAACTTATACTAGTGACGCGGTCTTTAAATTTTATGTTAATTATTTAAAATAAAATAAAAAAAATCTCATACTAGTGAAAATGTAATTACTCAAGCTACTTCAACCAATAAGAACGAGCATTAATGAAACAATATCATCAAAGTTCAATTCATTCAATTCAGTCAAGTCGAAAACGGTTACAAGTTTTATATTTGTACTAAGCTAAGCTAAAAGAACGATTTTGTGCTCTATTGGACAGAACCAGGGGCGTAGCTAAGTGTGGCCAAGGGAGGACAATTGACCCCCCTTGTATTTTGGCATTAATTATTTATTACACTATTATTATTATTGTTATACTTAAATATATCTAAAATACATATAGAAAAAATAAAATGACAAAATACAAATGATAATTTGGTAGTCTATATTGAAAATGATATATTTAATTGTGTTCTTGATAACACGAAAATAGAAAGTGTCCGTTTTTCGTGGATCAATTTATTATAGATGGAGATAATATAATTTTTGACCCCCCTTATTAAAAATTCTGCATTCGCCACTGGACAGAACGATTTTATCAAAAACGGTTAAAACGGTCTTCTATCGCATTTTTTGTATTCTATTTTTCTGTTGTATTATCGGGATGCTCGACATGTATTAAGAACATTCTTAATACTTCTGTTACTAATGGACAATAATAATAATAACATAAATTGTAAAGAACACACAGATTTACGTGGAAACCCAAAACTAGAGAAGACCACGGGTAGATAAGAGAATTTCACTATGAGGCAAAATAAGGGTACAAAGTATCTCACACAAACCCTAATGGTCCAATGCCTCAAGCTCCAACCACATTGCAGAAAATCAAAAATCGCACTGCGGGCTCGACCTAAATATTTCATGTCTCTAATGACAACTTCCAAAATATGTATTTTTGTTTATGGAATTCCTTAATTATTGCTGATTTTAAATGTTCTCAATATGTGTTCATCATGACAGTGCAATAGAATAGAAGATGAAACGCAGATATGCAATAGATAACCCATATCGAATTTTGTGTGGATGTTCGGCAGAAAATCTTATACTGCGAAATAAATGTTGTTGAAGTGTAATAGAAAATCTCATTCTGGTGAATTTTTTGTTAAAATACAACAGAGAATCTCATATCATAGGTTAAAAACGTAACAGAAAATTTCATACTACGAAATGATTGTTGTTGAAGTGTCAAAGAAAATCTGATATTGGTGAAACTTTTATTAAAATTTTCACAGAAAATCTCACACTGGCAATGCATATGGAAATGGTGGTAGAGATATATATAAATAAACTCACCGGCTTTGAGGACTGAGGCCACTGCATCTTCGTGCGATTGTGTGTAGTTCTGCTTCTCGTGAATGAGCGAAACTGCGTCGCAGTCAGAGACTATATAACCCTTGAAACCCCATTGCTCGCGAGCCGTCTCAGTCAGAAGGCCGTGATCGGCGCAGCTGGGAACGCCGTTGACAAGGTTATAAGCACACATTATTCCACTCGCTTCCCCTTCTTGGACGCAGCTTCTGAAAGGTGGCTGAAATGTATCTGCCATATCCTGTTTTGTAACCTTCACAATCACAACAACAACGATATCGTTATATACAGCTAAGCTACCCGTTTATCCCACATCGACTTGAAAATGTTCAAGAGGACTTATATATAGTGGATAAAATGAATTACTAACTTGAGCATCGAAGGTGAAACGATGAAGTCCATTCCAATGGTCGAGATCGTAGGCAGTGAGATGCTTGCAGCATGCAGACATTTGAAGGCGACCGTCTCTGTCTCTGAGGCGGCCGCCTTCGAAGGCATCGCCTTGGATGCCTCGTACGAAAGCAACTGCATACTTGCTCACGACTAAGGGGTCCTCTCCGGGTGTCTCTTGGCCGCGGCCCCACCGCGGATCCCGGAAAATGTTGATGTTCGGCGACCAAACTGTCATGCCTGTGGCCTCCCCTGCATTGTATATTGCTCTCCCCTCTTCCCCGGTTGCCTTCAAGTTACATGATTAATTATAAAGTAATCTTGATTTTAAATAATTATTTTCATATAGAGAAATGTTATATTATAGTAGAAAAATGGAAATAACATTGATTTTCATTTTCCAATTTGTAAGTATTCTATTACATGAGTATTGATATATATATATATATATATATATTTTGTTTTGCGTGTGTGTTGGAAAAAATTTAAGTTTGTAGTATAGTTCATGTCAGCTATTTCAACTATTAATAGAGATAGTTTTTTTGTTATTAAAAAAATAAAAACCTGTATTCCTGATCTATTTTATTAGGGTGAAGTAGCAAATACAACTCTATGGTAGACACCCATATGGCATATACAACCATATGGTAAGATTTTGTGCAAATACACCCCTAATGTCACAAAAAGAGTGCAATTAACCCCTTACACCTGATAAATATTTTTATATTATTTTTTATAATTCTTTTTGAAACATAAAATTAAAAAATATTGAACAAAATATTCATATAAATAAAATTTAAAAAATAAGACATAAATCTAATAAAATAAAAACAGATAATATAATATATTATGTGTTGAAACGTTGGTGGGAAATGCATTCACATTGCATATGAACATTGAATTTCCAATCAATAATATTAATCTATAAAGAACGCAGTGCTATCAAAATAATTAATAAAAGACAAGAATATAATATATTGTGTGTTTTTATTTTTTTAGATTTATGTCTTATTTTTCTAGTTTTATTTTTATGAATATTTTGTTCAATATTTTTTATTTTATGTTTCAAAAAAAATATAAAAAAAATAAAATAAAAACATTTAACAAGTTTAAGGGTCTAATTGCACTCATTTTGTGACGTTAGGGGGTATTTGTACAAAATCTTACCATATGATTGTATATGCAATATGATTGTCTACCATAGGGTTGTATTTGCTATTTAACCCATTTTATTATAATACTACCTCGTCTTTTTAAGTTGTTATATTTTTTTCAGTAATTTTTTCAAGTGTTTTCGAGCGTCTTGATAATGAGTTTTAAAATTACTTAAAAAGTTATTTTAAAACTTATGATCATCAAGACGCTCGAAAACGCTTATAAAAATTGTTGAAAAAGTATAACAATTTGAAAATGAAGTAATTTTTCATGATATGAAGATAGTGACTAATCAATCACCTAATTTTGGACATAAGTGTAAATATAATAAACACCATTACGAAAATCAAAAGACAAATTAAATCATGTACGAATAATTAAAGTCATATTTACGGATTTCCGGTCCCATAAGCTAAATGATTACCTTATCACAAGACAAAATATTCAGACAAGATTCCACTACATTTGTCGTTGCACCAACCAAGAAAAGAAATGTTAATCAAACCATATAATAAAAAGCAATTGTACTGCTAGCATCATTATTTAAGTTACTAACCTTAGCTATTCTGTACCATAGATGAGCATCAAAGCTAGCTGCAGTGAGTATAACTTGAGGGAAGCTCGTCGCCTTTCGTATCGTCCCGTTGAACGAGAATCCGTTCTCGACTCCGGCAGCCATGGCGACGCCATGCAGCGCCTCCGACCACCACTCGTAGTAGGGAATGCCGAGGCGTGGGATAGCATCCGCCTTGTTGACGAGCTGGCTGATTTTCTCGTCGAGAGTTAGGCGGCCGACTAGGTCGAGGGCTCGTTGCTCGAGGGGGAGGTCGGTGTTGCAGAAGGGGAGGGAGGTGGCGGAGGGAGTGGTGGTGGGGCTGCATGAGAATGGTGGCAGAGGTGAGGGAGAGTGGTTCTTGAATGTGAGGATGATAGAGAGTGTGATTGCTAGTGTGAGAGGGATGATGAAGTGGATGAGATGCCTCATGTTTTGATGAGAGGAGAAATAGGAAGTTTAATTGTGTTGAGGTTTATAGGGAGTAGATGGAATTTGTAGAGAGCATTTAGCGAGGAAGTGAGATTATATACTTGTCTTTGGTAGGTAGATTGTGTTTTTCAATGAGAGAGAGAAAGTCCATAAAAGTTGGTGCTAAACACATACCACATCCCTTAGATGACTAGCAAAAATAGCCTTCAAGGGTAGACATGAAGTATAATATAGTAAAAATAACATCTAAAATAATAATAGCCAACACTATAGCTATTCAAGTAAAGCATTTCTTACATTCCCAAAACACATTTTATTCCAAGTAGTTCATCAAGCTGCATAATTAAAACTCAACACAATTGACAAATTTTTTTAATTAGTGTCAAATGTTTATGGTAATAGGATACTCCTCATCTCCCACAACTAAATATCCCTCCCCTGATTCAATCACCATCACTCCATCTTCACTAGCCCTACTCAAATGCTCACACGGATTCACCCAAAACTCGACACTTAGCTTCTGTTTGGCATTCGTCCTTACTGACTCAAACCCGACCAATTGTTTTATCGGGCTACTACTACCACCTCGAGCACGCCTATAGAACAGTAGCACCGGGTGCTTCCCCGCCATCTCCCCTTCATTTTCAACGCTAACAATAACCGAAAACTTAGCCTTCTCACAAGACTCCACTCCCAACTCCGCTACCGAGACATAGCCTCCGTTTTCAAGAATGCTAGAAGGAGACGATGCCTTGAAATCGAGCTTGCTTTGGCTTGCGGAGACGAACTTGTAAGAATAAGTGGAGTAGCTAAGCCCGTACCCGAATTCAAACACTTTTTCGCCTTTGTAGAATCTATAGGTGCGCCCCGGATAGCCCGACGAGGGATCCGCCCGCATCCTCATATCGGTCATAGGTATCTTGATGAAATCTTGTGGATACCAAGTCATAGTCAACCTTCCTCCTACACAAGAACATGTATTATAACAAATATCACTTTACATCTGTTTCTCTACGTTTTAATTAAGGCCTAGAACATGAAATTCTTGATGAAATTTACCTGGATTATGATCACCAAATATGATCTTTGCAATTGCTTTCCCTCCTGCTTGACCAGGATATCCAGCCCACAAGATGCTCCCGATTTTTCGCTCTTTTTTCGCGAAAGAAACATCGACAGGCCCTCCACACAACAACACTAAAACGACGGGCCTTTTAGCCGCCTTGGCCACGGCCATGATCAAGCTCTGCTGCTTCCCTGGAAGCACCAAATCCTCCCTATCAAGATCTTCCTTCTCGCGTTCTTGATTGAGCCCCATCACCAAAACTACAAAGTCCGCGGATTTTGCGAGCTCAACAGATCTTCCTAAGCTAGCGGAAGTGCAGTTGATGGCGTCACATCCTTGATCAAACTTGACATCTCCAACATAGCTCATTAGCCCTTGGAGTGGAGTGATGGTGGTGCAAGGCGGCCCCGCGTAGTTCCCAAGCAGCGTCTTGGAAACATTCGCATTCGGGCCTATCACTGCAAGAGACCTCGTCCCTGCCTTGGATAGCGGAAGCAAGTTGCCCTCATTCTTCAGAAGAACTATCCCTTGAAGCGCTGCTTCAAGGGCTAGTTGTTGGTGCTCAGGCGTGCAGATGTCTGCACGCCCGAGCTTACCATAGATGAGCCCACTCGGAGGCCCGTTGAAGAGTCCCAATCTCATCCTCACGGAGAAGAGATTGTGAAGAGCTCTGTCTATATCGGACACAGACACTTTCCCTTTCAACACAGCCGATTTAGTGTAGTTTCCTAAATATGAACCACAGTTCACATCCATTCCTGTAATGAATCCAAGAAAAATATCATCACACAATCCACTTTTTCAACATATTCAACTCATTTGTTTTGCACAAAACATATATACCAGCTTTGAGCACATCAGCAACAGCCTCTTCATCCGATTTCGCGTAGTGCTGCTTCTGGAAGAGAAGGGAAACCGCATCACAATCCGAGGTCACGTACCTAAAAACGAAGATATATCTCAACAACGAAAGGTAAAAACAAACAAGATCACACAGATACAAAACTACACTTAGTCTCACCCTTTAAAACCCCACTCTCCACGAGCAGTCTTTGTTAGCAGATCATGATCGGCACAGTTAGGAACTCCATTAACAAGATTGTAAGCACACATTATCCCACTAGCTCTCCCTTCCTCGACACAGCTCCTAAAAGGAGGCTGATAAGTATCAGCCATATCCTGCTTTGTAACCTATTTCATTAATCCAGAAAAACTCAACTCCATTAGTCCATGCATGATTCTACAAAAACTGTTGAAGAAAGTGATATATGAAGGTAAATAAATATATATACTTGAGCGTTGAAGGTGAAACGGTCGAAGCCTTTCCATTTGTCGAGATCATAAGCAGTGAAATGCTTGCAACAAGCAGAGACTTGGAGGTGGCCGTCTTTGAGGAGGCCGCCTCCGAAGGAATCGCCTTGGATTCCTCGAACAAACGATGATGCATACTTGCTAGTGAGGAAAGGGTCCTCTCCGGGGGTTTCTTGGCCTCGGCCCCACCTCGGATCTCGGTAAACGTTGATGTTAGGTGACCAGAATGTGAGGCCTATGGCTTGCCCTTCGTTGTATATGCCTCTTGCTTCTGTGCCTATCACCTTCAAATTTATAAAAAATATAGCTTTTTATAAAAAATCTATAGTGCTTAAATATTTGAGCCTAGTTACTACTATTGGAATTCTTGAATGAAAATCAGTTGTCTTTGATTTCTGTTTATGCTTTCACTTCAATTCAAACAAATATCATGTTCTTCTCAACTGAAAATCAAAATGTATTATATAATCTAGCTCAAAAAAATATCATTTTCAGCAAATGAGAACAATTTCTGTTTTGAACACAAAAAAATCCTTCTTATTTTTACTCCAAATGTTAAAACACACACACAAGAAAACAGTTTTATTTATTTTTAATTGAAGTTTTAAAGCAGGGAGTGATGGAAGGATACACTGCGCAAACATAAAAATCCAATCTTTTGCAATTCTTTAATCATTTTTCATAAAAATTAATGCCCCCACAGATTTGTCATGACATGAAAAAAAAAAGAATCTATTCTAATCTACCTCTGTTTCCACATAAATCAAGATCATACATCTCCCTCAAATACCTCAAAAACATGATTTTTTTTAATTAAAAAATAAAAAATAAAAGGAATCCACATTTCATTTCCATTCAAACATATTCAACTTTTTAATAAATCTAAGAATGTACATATATACCTTGGCTATCCGATACCAGAGATGAGCATCAAAGGTAGATGCGGTAAGTATAACTTGAGGGAAACTGGTGGCAGCCTTAATCTCCCCTAGGAAACTGACTCCGTTCTCGACTCCGGTGGCCGTGGCCACCCCATGCAGCGCCTCCGACCACCACTGGTAGTAGGGGACGCCGAAGCGTGGGACCGCGGCCGCCTTGTTGACGAGCTGAGAGATCTTCTCGTCCAAGGTCAGCCGCGAGACCAGGTCGCGGGCCCGGTCCCCGACCGGGAGCCCGGTGTCGCAAAAGGGGAGTGACCTAGTTGTAGTTGGTGATGGTGAACCACCGCATGAGAATGGAGGGAGCTTGGATTCACCATTGCTCACTAGTAGTATGAGTGAAGTTATAATGAGAACTAAGTTTTGGATAAAATGTGCCATTTTCTTTCTTTTTTGTTATTTTTGATTGGTGGAATTATTGGAGGAGAAGTGAGATTATGTAGTTATAGATGAACAAGTTGGGGTCAAGTATCTTTCCTACTACCTTCCCAAAAATGACTCCTTTTTTCTTCTTCTTTTGTTTTTTGTGATACTTAGGGTGCTAGCAATATTTTTAACTAGAAAAAAAGTAAAGGTTAAAACAAATATACCAACTTTTTTTACACCTATCTATGCAATAGATAAACTCGGGGAAATGATTTACACACACATGACACACCACTATTATATATTTATAATTAAATGGTTTTCATATACCATTTCAATTTACTAGTGATTAATTTGATTATGATATAATATACATTTGGAACAATCTAGCTCATAAAATCAAGATTTTCAAAAAAAAAAAATGAAATGAAAGAAAATGAATATTTTTAGGAATAACGGAAAATAAAACAAAAAAATAAATATTAATAAAATAGGAAAATGAGAGAGAAACAGAAGGGGAAAAAAAGGAAAAGTATTAAAAAGTAACAAAAATCGATTATTTGGTATTTTAAAAGGTCACTTGTCAATGCAAGATTTGTATGTGAAATTTGCCAATTATGATGCATTTCAACCTTTAGTTCTTACAAAACGACACCGTTTGCGGCCACCCCAAAATAAGGTAAAGGGTCATCGTCCAACCTTGGTTCTATCTTTTTCTGAATTAGCTTACATGTAATCTTCACATGCATTCTTTTGGAGTTGGTCCCTAACTTTTTCACTGCCTAACCTGCACTACCGAGTTAGAAAATGGCCATTTTCTTAAGCTCTAATTTTTGTTTTTATTTTTATCTCTCTATTTTTGTTTTTTTAACGGAATCCGTGTTAATGTATTTTTTGTTTGAAATTAGAAACAAAAACAATCAAATAGTGAAAGGAGAAAAAGAAGACAAATGTTATTATTTCTAGTTTTAAGTCAATAAAATTGTAAAAGGTAGCAAAAGTTAGTGTGCTGACAAATGTTAGAAAAAAAATAGTATTTATAAATAAATTAATATATTTTTGAAAATAATATATTAAAGAGAGAAAATCTATAGCGTTATTGATCTTCAAGTTAAATAAAGCTATATGGTTTGTGGCCTGATTTTGGTTTAATTTACAAAAATGATCCCACCTTTTATTTATTTATTTTTTAAAAATGTTCTAACCTTTGAATTTTGTTTACAAAAATGGCATCACTTCAAAGAATAATTCAATTGATAACCACTTTTCTAGTCAAATGCATTAAATTGAAAGCACCATTAGAATCCTTGTGTCAAACTCATTAGTTTGAGTGGTTGTGATCGTTGATTGATTGCTAGAATTGCCTAGAATTTTTTATTTTTTTTTAATTTATGATTAGATCGACGATCGATTATTCTGAAATAGATGTCTAAATTATTTTACACTTAAAGAGATTTCCGATAGTATGTTGTTTATGTCCATCCGTCGAGCGAAGTGACTGAAATTTACATTTAAAATTATCATTATTATACAGTTAAAATTTTAAAGACACTCAAGCCAAAAAAAAAAAAAAAGACACTACTTTTGCAAAGATTTTTCAAAGGTGAAAAATTAAAGGTAGGAGCAAAGGTGCGCCACAGACCGTAATTAATTTAGCCTTTAAATAATCACGAGTTCGAAACCGCATTCAACACCTTCAAAACTTAGCCCCATCAAAATTAACGAACTTCTGAAGCTTTTCCGGAGAGGGATCAATCATTTTTGTTAGAACTGGCGTTAGCTGTTCGAGTTTCCGACGTAGCAATACGCAGATCTCCTCAAATCTTCGGCAATGCCTATAATCTAGTACAGTTGATCCGTGATTGTGCCGACAACGGCCGTTTCTCCGACGGCCAACAGCTTCATTCTCACGTTCTGAAATCTGGGTTAATCTCCAACGTCTTTGTTTCCACAGCATTGATCCATTTCTACGTGAAGTTTGAGCTCGTGCATGATGCCCACCAACTGTTCGACGAAATTCCTGAACCTACTGTGGTTTCCTGGAACTCTTTGATTTCGGGATATGTTCGTTCTGGGCAGTTCCGTAGAGCTCTTAATCTGTTTTCTCAACTCGAAAAGTCCAATCTTGCTGCAGATTCGTATTCGTTTACGGCCGCTGTCTGTGCTTGTGGCCAACTGAGCAGAGTGCAGACTGGAAAATCTCTGCATTCCAAGATTGTGAAGTATGGTGCAGAGCGCAGCGTATTTGTGGCGAATTGCTTGATTGACATGTATGGGAAATGTGGCTTCGTTTCCGATGCGATGAAGGTGTTTGAAGATGTGCCTGAGAAGGATGAATTTTCATGGAATTCAGTTCTTGCTGCAAATGCTAGAAATGGGGTGCTCGATCAAGCACTCACTGTTTTCCATCGAATGCCGAATCCCGACACCATCTCTTACAACGAGCTCATCGATGGCATCTCGAAGTTTGGAGTCGTGGAAGACGCTATAGCTTTGCTTTCAAGAATGCCAAACCCGAATTCATCTTCTTGGAACGCGATCATAACAGGGTATGCAAACAGAGGTAGAGGCGGAGACGCCATGAGATTTTACTGCAAGATGCATTCTTGTGGCGTTCGTATGGATGAATTCACTTTCTCGAGTGTTCTGAGCAGCATTGCTAGTCTATCAGCTCTCAAGTTAGGGTGTTCGACACATTGTTGCACTGTGAAATCCGGTTTAGATGCGTACGTTGTTGTAGGAAGTGCACTCACCGACATGTATTTCAAATGTGGGAAGGTGGAAGAGGCCGAAAGATTGTTTCAATCGCTCCCGAAGAAGAATCTAGTCACTTGGAATGCGTTTATATCAGGATACGCACACAATGGTGATTCAAGTAGAGTGTTTGAACTCTTCAAGAAGTTGAAAGCAACAAAAGATTTGAAGCCGGATGAGATCACTTTCCTTAACGTCTTATCAGCTTGTTGGCATTGTCGGATCCCTTTAAACGTGGCGAAAATTTACTTCGAAGAGATGATGACGGAGTACAGGATTGATCCAATGCCGGAGCATTGTTGTTTGATGATAAAGATGATGGGGCAGGAAGGAGATTTGGGCGATGCGGAGAAGATGATCGATGAGCTCGGGTTCGACTCTTGTGGAATGGTGTGGAGGGCTTTGCTCGGTGCTTGTTCCAACGGTGGGAACATTCGAGTTGCGGAGGTTGCTGCAAGAAAGGTGATAGAGATCGAAGGGGAGAATGAGTATGTGTATGTTATGATGTCGAATATCTATGCTTGTTTTGGAAAATGGGAGGATGTAGCTAAAATGAGGTGGATGATGAAGGAGAGGAAGGTGAAGAGAGAAGTTGGTTGTAGTTGGATTGAGATTGAAGAATAATAGAGTTCATTTTATTGGGTTTGAAACTTGCATATTTCTTAATATATTTTGGAGCAAAATACACAAATTTAATTGATAAATTCATGTTGTTGACAAATTTAGTATGCATTTCACATGTGTGATAATATTAGTGTAGCACCAAGAAAAGAATTTAAGCTGGCACATGTTGTCATTCTCACTAGAAAATATATTTTACTTTTGAATACAGTATAAAGCTTTTAAAAATCTGTTTTGCCTTTGGGGTTTTCATTGCCAACCAAATTTTCCAGTGCAAATACATTAAATGGTTAAAATTATCACAAGTTTTAATTTATAAGATTAGAATTGCCACACATGTGAAGTATGTGATAAAATTTGTATATTTTGCCTATATTTGGACTTTATATTTGATATTTTGCTTGTACGTGTATGGTCTGATCAGCCAGCTTAGCTTGCCCATCAAATCTACCCCGATACAGACTATGGGCCGGTCCACAAAAAAAAAAGAAAAAAAAAAAAGAAAAAAAAAAAAAAAGAGAATAAAATAAAATTTTAATGTAATACTATGTCATGTGTGCATAAGGCATATTTCTATGTAGGGTAATTCTATACACAACCCCCATTTTACTCCCTAAAGCCCCCCTTTATTATTATAATTATTATATTATTTGGAATGTACTCTTATACCCCCAAGCCTCCAAATTCATCCTCTTCCCAAGCTACCTTCGTGCAACCCCTTTTTATACTTTTCTCATAGTGTAGTGTCGCTAACAGTTCCGGCGACAATTCCGATCAAATCTCTCAATTTTAATTTCTATCTCCTGTGGCATTGCAAGCCCTCCCAACTCACCTTAAATTCTTGAAGCATGAAGAATGAAACCTGAATTGTCTATTTCGTTAGAAGATTAAGAAATTAAAATGATCTTTCATCGTTTCTTACTATCATTGATTATTTGCATTAGTAAATTGATGAATATATGATAGAAAATCGTAAATAGGAAAAAGATAGCATAAAACTGTTTTGGCATTCATATGAGCGAAATCGAATATGAAAACTGCTAATTAGGGAGTGATACAAATATATCTTCTCGTAAGATATTGGAAATCACGAAATAGAAATGTCAAAGTTGAGGACTCAAAATTTGATTCCCGTCCATTTGTTAAATTACTATTGATTAATTGCGCCGACATCATCTCCAACTTATCTCGGAATTGGAGACCAATTCTTTGATATAATGAAGAATCAAGGCATCTTTTATATAGATACATATATTTTTCATAAAACGGGCCACACTACCGGAGGTTTTACAACCCGTTGGCGGCGACGGCGGGTTGATCTGACCTCTTAAGGTTAAGAGTTTGGTTGTTGGAAGAATTAACAGTCGGTCGACTTTGGAAAGTTTGCAATGCCGTAGAAAAAATTATAAGGTTGGATTAGAGTGCGGCCGGAGCGACGATGTTGTGAGGAAAACCAGTAGAAGGGGGGCTAATACATACGTATGAAAATTTCAATCTGATAGTAGACATAATTTGGGGGCTACGAGGGCACAATAGTACATTTAGCTATATTTAATTATTATAATAATTGAGGGGGCTTTAAGGAGTAAAATGGGGGCTTTGTTTAGAATTACCCTTCTATGTATATTTAAAAAAATTAATTTTATAGTATGAAACTGGTCGGCCCAGGCCCATTTCAAATCAAAATCAGCCCAACCCGTTTAAACCCGTTTCTGAATGGGCTTACCAAATTTCAACCCGACCTGCCGATCTAATATTGAATATAACTTGTATTTTTAATTGTTTAATTCGATTTGTTTAGGAAATGTTTTTTTTTTTTGAAGGGAGATTTGTTTAGGAAATGTTAAATGTTAATTTTTGCCTTTTTACTTCTTTTAACAAAACTAGACGTGTTGAACAAGTTGTATGGTAATAAGATTTGGGCCCTTAAAAAATATATTCTCTTTCCTCGGATTCGCATCAAATGTTGTCCAAAATCTCGATCGAATATTGCTGATTATCCCAAATAGGCTTCATGCGCTGAAAATCGATTTAATGCAATTTTTTTTTTGTAGTATCTCATATTGCACCGTTAGATAATCGTCATGTGTTAAAACGTTACAACTATCATCATTTTATTTATAAAAATTATTAATTATTCGTAACACGTGACGAATATTAGTTGATACATTAAAAGATACATCACAAAAATATAATTGATGGTCTGAATCAAATGAAAAATGGCATATAATTGAGATTTAGGCTCAATTCCTCATAATTGTATACTTTATTGTATTAATTTTCAATAAGTATAGTAGTAGTATTTCCTAGTGCATTTTGGGAAAATCATCTAAATATTAGGAAATCTAAAAATCTCCCTTATCTTATCCAAAACAAAATGTCAATTTCTTACCAAAATATCTTCATCCTCAAAGGTCACATATCATATTATCGATGTACAATTAATTAGGGGCAGCAGAAATTGTCCGGATCCAACGCCTGATTTTCACCATCATCAAAATCAACAGAGAAAATTCTAAAATCATATACTCTTACAGATATATTCTTTACTTCCCGTTTATTCGAACCGAATTTATTATAGTAATTAAGTAACTCATTTTCTTTCCAAAAAAAAATAATAATTAACTCATCAATCAGAGGGAGGGAGTAGTCTTTTGTTAAAAAAGGAAATAATGATATCCTATTATCCATAATAAGTACGTTCAACATATTTATAAAATTACACAATTTGTCGTTATGGCACATCAAAACTAACTATGTTTTACATAATTTATGTCTTTTATACGTGTACTTAATTTGATTTCAATAACTTCTAAACGTCGCTTTTTCTTTCTTAAAAATTTATTATAAATATTGTACAGTATTTCTTAACACTTATGTCCGATCTTTCAAGAATATGCTCCCTTCATTTTTTAAGTGTATTATTTCATTTTTTTATGCCCGTTTTCTTTTAAGACTCTCATTTCAGAATTTGATAATGAAATAGTTAAAATTATTTCCATTTTATTTTTATAATAAACTATATATATAAGTTGGTGTTAAAAAAAATGAACAAAGTTAAAATACAAACTTACCCATTTTCTTAGTATATATAATTTGATTAAGGGAGATCATTATTAAAAAAAAAAAGGAGGGAGTACTACTATTTTTTAAAATATCAAAATATAATATGCTAAATTTTAAGTAACATAAAACTACAGATTTCAATTGTCAAATCGATGAGCAAGTGGCTCTTGTCCCATTTAGTAACTATTTTTTGTTGGTAAATGGTAACGGTCCACCTCCGAAATGATGCCTTCGAATTAATTTAAAGACACTCAATTTTTGTCGTCAATTATTTGCAATATTTTCATGTTGTAGGATGCATTTTATTTTTAATTGGCTGGAATTTAAAATGGGTTCTCCCTTCTTTAATGATTCTTTAATTCGTTAGATAATAATGCACTTGTATTAGTTGAATCAATAATTTATCTGGCACCGCTAATGAAGTTGTAAATAATAAATGACTCTCATATATCTTAATTTAATGTTGTAGGTACAGTACGTTAAATACAAACATTATCTTTGTTTTGATTCAAGAATTTCAGATTTAAAATAATTTCGCTCTTTCTAACACATAGTGACTCGTCACTTACATCGTAGCCTCATAGAATTAGTATGTGAAGTATTTTTTAAAGTTGTATTCTCTTTGTAGGAAAATGAGGAAAAATAAATGTTTTTCACAACTTTCACCAATTTTTTATTGTTCTTTATGCTGGATAATTCTTTCTGAATAGTCATTTTTCCATCTTTTTACTCAAAATCATAATAATATTTTTTACTCATTTGGAGTGATAATATATATCTCACTTTTTTCAGCTTAAAGAACATATGATAAAACAAGTGAGGACATCATTATAAGAGTACAAATTTTCATCTATTTCATAACTCTCATTTTCCTTTTTGATTAAAGAGAACACACCCAAAATGGAAAATGAGTATTTAAAAAAAATAAATCACTACATTTATACTTATTCTATGTGATATGGAGTATATTTTTCCTGAGTGAAGAAAAAAAAAAAAAACTTGGACAGCCTTGTACTTTTTCTCTTTAATTTATGATAAAATTTACATTAATATCTACCACTATAGCAACGCATGCACACTATTTCTTCTAAATTGGTCCCCACATAAACTTGAATGTCTACATATACTGCATTACACATATATATCACAAATAAAATCAATCACCCCATCCCCATGTGACTAGGGGTGAAAATAGATCGGATACGGACGGATAGTACTTATACCGTATCCTAAGCCATATGTTTTCTCGAATTCGGAATCGGATACGGAAAAACCGGATTCGGATACGAATTCAGAATATTCGGTATACGGACACGGGTGGATATCGGACGAATCCGGGCCGGATTCGAATAAATATAATTGGATAAATATATTTCATACGAAAATCATCAAAATGTGATTGAAACACATAAAATAATTACCCTACCCAATATTCTTGCGCTTGCCCTACATAAAAGCAAAAAAATTAATGAGTTCTTGAATTAATTCAGATTAAATTAAAGTGGAGCAGTACACAAAACAAATAATTCGTCCTTACACTTGTATAAGGATCCTTTGCTCTCTTGATTCATAAAAAGAGAAGAAAAAAAAAATGTTAGGAAGAAGGAAACAAACACACACACGTCACAGTGAAGATAAAGGAAAAAAAAAGTAAAAGGAAAAGGAAAAGGAAAAGGAAAAAGAAAAAAAAAAACACTGTGCCCTGAGCAAAAAATTTATCCTCTTTATATTAACCGCACCACAATCATGATAAGTGCGTAATCAAATAAATTCCTTTGCAATTCAAAACTAAAAATCAATTACGTTTCACATACTTGGGCACAAGGTAGCCCAATTTATATGGAAGGATAAGTCGGAATAACAACCCAAAAGCAAAACCCCATTGTGATTTCACTTGGCTGGGAATGACCTAATTTCTTGGATGGATGTGCTAGGTTTGGGAAGGGCATTCAGAGGCTGTGAAGAGGCGTCGGGTACCTCGCCGACGGCAAGATTGATCGGTGACGGTGGGTCTCCTTCCATTTGCGGCGGCCAACGGTGGTGAAGGGACGACGCGAAGAAGAAGAGAGGAGAAGAAGTTTCCTGACTTTTTTCTAATAAAATGACATAATTAAGTACTAATATTATATTATTATTTATATATATATATTAATATAAAATAAAATATAATAAAAAATCCGGATATCCGAATTTGTTATCCGGATAATATCCGATAAAATATGGGAAAATTTGGATACGGTCGGATATTATGTATTTCGAATCCGATTCCGGATCCGAAGTCAACTATCTGTATCCGAATCCGTATCCGGCCGGATAGTAATTTTTTGTACCGAATTCGATACCGACCGGATACGGCTCCGGATCGGTCGGGAAATACCCGATCCGTTTTCACCCCTACATGTGACTATGCTGTATTTGATAAGAGAGCTAGTGCTTGATTGCATTCAATGAAAATAGCACGTGTTTCATTGGGATAGAGAGAGATTCCATGGTATATGAGTATTTGATTTTGCCAAACCATGCATGTGTTTCCATGGCCACAAAAGGAGAAAAAAACAACTATCAAATTTCATACATGAATCTCAATCCTCAACAAATATAGAAACGGTGACTAAGAGGAGGGGTGTAACCAAGATTTCACACACTAAAATGTGTGATGTTTGCCCAAGTGTGTGTGTATTAGACCACCTAAAATCAAAGAATGCTTGAATTATAGATTTGAGAGTTTATTTAGAGAGACAATATATGGGAATTAAGATTTTTAGGAAACATAAATTGTTATTTTCTTGCCAACCAAGCTTGGGATTTAATAAAGACAGTCCATATATATATATATACATGTTGGTGCAGAGGGATCAAGTTGCAGTAAGTAGGCCAATCTCTTTGGATTTATTGTCATTCACACTTGGCATCTTCCTTTCAATTTTATTCATCTTCATGGATGGGCCCTAATTCCTTTTATTTTTCAAATAAATTATTATGAATCGTAGTAGTATATATATTTATATATATTTAGTGCACATCTAATGGACATAACAATTACTACTACTATTTTATCTATACTTTCTTTGGCACGTGAAACATAGACTCAATCATGCGTAGCGTTGTGTTTGGATTTTTGCGTTGTGTATGATTCATATGAAATTATAGGGCTTGAGAATTGGGGTTTGTACTTTAACTAAGAAACTAATTAGTTCCTTCACTATTTCGGTAAATTTTGCATGAAATCACTTCGATAGCCCTTAAACCATGCACCATTTTAGTGAAAATTAATATATATATATATATATATATATATATATATATATATATATATATATAGGGAAGAGTTCGAATGCAAATAAATCATAATGTGAGAAGTGCGAATTATGCTTCAAGCTATACAAAATCATGCTTACAACTATACAAAATTATGTTTATGGTACATAATTGTGCTTATAGCTTATATAAGCACAAAATGGGTAATAAGCATGATTTTGTATAGCTTTAAGCATAATTCGCACTTCTCACACTATGATTTAAATCTATATGAACCAAACTATATATATATATGGTACATAATTGTGATTTACCATAAGCATGATTTTGTATAGTTTTAAGCATTTTTCGCATTTTTCACACTAGGATTTATTTGCATGCGAATTCTTCCCTATATATAAAAATAAGTCATGGCGTGAGAAATGCAAAAAATTTTTAAGTATTTTGTACAAAATTATTCTTATATTAGTATGAACCGTAGATTATACTAAAATCAATTGTTCAAATTTATTCTTATATATATATATGTGTGTGTTAGAGAGCAAAGTGGCGAAGAGTCGGAGTTGGTCGAGCAAGAGGAACCTCGGCCTTTCCTTGTCTATCGAAGGCGGGTTTGGGCTTAGTCTATGGGCTAGGAGTGTTAATTAGTTTATTATTGATTATATTATTTAAGTAGGAAGCAATTATCTATTATGGTAGTTATCTTATTATGGTAGGATTAGATTTACCTTATTCTAGTAGGACGAGGGTTTGGAGGATATAAGTATTGTTATTAGGGTTTTTAAATTATTATTATTGAAGTTATTAAGTTTGAACCAGAGGCTGATCGTTCATTTCCGTTTGAGTTTTCTGTCCTTATTTTCTGTTCCTAACAAATTGGTCAGACCTGCGGGATCCCGTTCCCACCGACACGATGACTCTCACAACCGAAGAACGATTGGACAAGCTTGAAGCCAATCAATCTGAGATGAAGAAATTGCTGGAGGAGATTACAGCGACTTTGACGGTGATTTCAAAAACGATCGAGAAGTTGCCTGTGATTGGAGATACGCCAGAGGATGCGACGGGGAACAAACAGCCCGTGAATCCCCTGCCTGCAGCGATGGGCACAGTGTAGCTGCCGCCCTATAGCGATGCTGATCCGATTGGCTGGCTGGCCCGCGATAACCAGCAATTTGAACTTCATGACATGATCCCTGAGGTGAAGGTGCAGGTTGCGATGGTGGCCATGGAGGAAGCAGCGCTATTTTAGGTAACCTGGTTGCGATCACGCAATCCAATAATAACATGGGAGGAATTTTTGCTGGCCCTGGTAGCGCGTTTTGATACACGATTCAAGGGTAGTTCCTTCGAACGTCTTACTGACATGAAATAATCGGGATCCGTGGAAGATTATGTCAATCCTTTTGTCCAGTTAGCCAGCCAGGTGCCCGGGTTGACTGATGAACATTATGTGGGATATTTCACAAAGGATTAAAGGAGTCGATCAGGAGCTCGCTGCGCCTCCTGCGACCTAGTGACTTGGAGATGGCGATGGAGTTGTCAAGGGATGTTGAGGATAAAATCTTTGTGTAGGCTGGAGGACGTTCGTTTCGAAGTTTCAGTAGCCTTGTGCAACGATCATACACTTTCTCTCGATCTGTAGCAGCAGCTAGTGAAAACCATGGGAGTTCAGTGAACAATATCCTAAAGCCTTCGGACCGCCCACCAGACGCACTATCGCGATTCACCTACCTTTCACCTCAAGATTTTGTGGACCTGAGGGCAAAGGGGTTGTATTTTCGTTGCAAGGATCCGGATAAATTAGGGACGTTTGGAATTCAGCTGGGAGATGGGCGCCGACAAGAATTGGAGGGAGTTTGTAAAGGAATGGCGCTGTCACTATCTGGATGTGAGGTGGTGGCGGACTGTTTTGTGTTTGCTTTCGGAGGTATTGATGTCACATTGGGAGTGGCATGGTTTGCAACATTGGGAGACGTGCGAACTAATTTAGAGTCGATGACAATGAAGTTTGTTCGGAAAGGAACTTCTGTCGAGCTACGTGGGGACCCGACTCTATGCCATGAGATAGAGCCATTTTAGCAGCAGTTTCCAGTTTTCAACCTTGTGGACAAGGTTTTTTCGAAGGAGGATGGAATTGTTAGAGAGCAGAATGAAGACGGTTGAATCGCTGGGAACGGGCTTAGGCCTTGCGGGCCCGGTTATTATTTATTATCTTTTATATTTATTTTGTTAGTAGTCGATTATTATTAGATAAGGGTTGTTTAAGTTTAATTATGGTAGAAGTTTATTTACGGTAGAATTCTCACAGCATTAGTATATAGATTGTTATCTAGGATTTTTGGAGATTATTATTGAAGTACGAGATTTGTGAGCCCTAGGCTGAACGGCTTTGCCGTGTTTATTCTTTTCTATTATTCTGCTCCTAATAATTAGTTGTTAGAGAGATCTTCCCAAATCAAATCCGGAATTGGTAGGGGTTGTAATAGCCCGGCTGGAGACATTGCTTCATACTTCGACTTTTGACATGTTAAGCAGTGAGCCATATACTCTTGAACCTTACAAAACATCCCCTTCCAATAAACACACAATGCCAATTGCCGATACGTCCGAAAAGCCCCTGCATGGCCCCCGACTAGAGTATCATGAAACTCATGTAGTAACCGTGGAATCCAAGCCAAATTTGATGCTAACACCACACGCCCTTTGTAGAATAGCCGATTCCCATGGATTTCAAAACTGACTCGGCTTCTAGGTTGAGCCTTTATCGCCTGCACAATGTTCTGAATATACGCATCTTGTTCATGCTCGTGTAAAATCTCCTGCATATCCAACCACTCCGGCCCACTAAGCACTGCCAACTCACCCGATTCACCCCTCGTGACAAAGCATCAGCGGCTGCGTTAGACACTCCAGATTTATACTCAATCACAAAATCATAACCTAACAACTTGGCCACCCAAACTTGTTGTGCAGGCATTACTATTTTTTGTGAAAACAAATGCTTCAACCTACTATGATCAGTGCGCACCACAAAATGCCGACCCATCAGATAAGGACGCCAATGTTGCACTGCTAGCACCTATCCCATCATCTCCCGCTCATAAGCTGATTTAGTAAGGTTCCTTTCAGACAAAGACTTACTGAAATAAGCAATGGGCCGTTTATCCTGCATCAAGACAGCTCCAATTCCTATTCTTGATGCATCACACTCCACCACAAACTGTTTTGAAAATTTTGGCATTGGCAAAACTGGAGCTTCTGTTAGCGCCTTCTTTAAACATTGAAATGCCTCCTCTGCTTCCGAGGGCCAGTCGAATTTAACCGGAGATGTTTTCTTCAAAAGGGTTGTCAACGGCCGCGCTATCAACCCATATCCATGTATAAACCGCCTATAATAACCGGTCAAGCCTAAAAATCCTCGCACATCTCGAACAGAATACGGCCGGGGCCATTCCAACACTGCCTGAAGGTCCTGAACCTTTGCAGGATCCATCGCCACTCCTGCCTCAGATACAATATGTCCCAAATATTCTACAGACAAATATCCAAATGAACACTTCTTTCGGTTGGCTTTGAACTGGTGATCCTTCAAGATCTGCAGCACCTGTACTAAATGTACATGATGCTCCTCCCAAGATCTACTGTAAACAAGAATGTCATCAAAGAAAACGAGCACAAACTTGATCAAATAAGGCCGAAACAGATCATTCATCGTTGATTGAAACGTGGCTGGTGCATTAGAAAACCCAAAAGGCATCACCACAAACTCATAATGCCCGCTATGCGTGCGAAACGCCGTCTTCAGTATGTCTGGCTCAGCCACCTGAATATGATGATATCCCAAACGGAGATCAATTTTGGAATACACAACTGCCCCAGCCAACTCATCGAGCATTTCCTAGATCACCGGAATTGGGTATTTGTCCGAAACTGTCACTTTATTCAACTCACAATAATCCATGCAAAAACGCCAACTCCCGTCTTTCTTCTTAACTAGCAGCACCGGACTTGAAAAGGGACTAGAACTCGGACGAATTATTCCTGCCAATAGCATGTCTACTACCAATCTTTCAATTTCATCTTTCTGAATATGTCCGTACCGATACAGCCAAACTGACACCGAACAAGCCCCAGGCGCCAACTCTATACGATGATCTACAGCTTGTCGGGGTGGAAGCTCTTTTGGCTCGCCAAACACCTCTGAAAATTGTGTGAAACAGGTTCCACTGGCGTTGGTTCTGCCACCGATGGCGTCATAGGCTCGCCTTCGAGCAACACAGCCCAAAACTCCCTATCTTGCGTCCGCATCAAAGCCTTCAGCCCCACTTTCCCACGACAGAGAGCTGGATCTCCATGTAACTCCACAGATTTTCCCTTATAAGTGAACTTTCCTGATTTCAACCTTGGGGACAAGGTTATTTCAAAGGGGGAAGGAGTTGTTAGAGAGCAAAGTGGCGAAGAGTCGGAGTTGGTTGAGCAAGAGGAACCTCGGCCTTTCCTTGTCTATCGAAGGCGGGTTCGGGCTTAGTTTATGGGCTGGAAGTGTTAATTAGTTTATTATTGATTATATTATTTAAGTAGGAAGCAATTATCTTATTATGGTAGTTATCTTACTATGGTAGGATTAGATTTACCTTATTCTAGTAGGACGAGGGTTTGGAGGATATAAGTATTGTTATTAGGGTTTTTGAATTATTATTATTATTGAAGTTATTAAGTTTGAGCCAGAGGCTGATCGTTCGTTTCCGTTCAAGTTTTCTGTCCTTATTTTCTGTTCCTAACAATATGAGTTTGTAATAGTGCAACACTATTGATCACCGGCACACTAATTAATTAAGTACATGTGGATTCATGCATTAGGTTGATTAAATTAAATGCATGGTCCATTAGAATCATAAAGAGCAATAAAATAAAATTTTTAGAGAATATAATTTTATAGAACATCCTCTTCTTTATATTGTGACATTTAGGTGCAAGTACCATTGGAGTTGGAAATTCTTGTAGTGCAAAAATTACACCATTAGTTACATGGGATTTATGTTGAGCAAAATAACTAAGACTGATGTTTCTTACCCCTAGTACATATTATTATGGCCTAAAGGCTTGTTTGGTACCACACACAAGATATAGTAGAAAAATAATACCATGATTATAGTATTGGATATTAAATATTCAAATATGTAGACGATGATCTTTTCGATTATCTTGGAATAACAAATTACTTTTATCAAAAACTAAATGAGTTTTTGCATTCATTAATCTATTGAAATTAAATCATCATGGAGTTCAAGTTCATGACTACAAAGGTCAAAAGCCTTTCACTAAACCAAAAAAGTTGGACATTAATTTTTTACTTTTGTGGTAGTTTTACTAAACAAAAATATATATATAATGAAAGACAAGCGATGTGCATTTATATATTTGGGATACGAATAATTTGAAATAAAATTCATTATAATAAGAACGGTATCAGTGTATTTGAACAAAAAATGTCATAATCTAAATTTTTCTTAATGAGGTTTGTTATTCTTTGCATTATTATCACACACTATTTAAATCTTTAATTGCATGCTCCACCACCGAAGCATGGGACCTTTTCATAATTCATACAGTATAATAAAATAAAATCCAACCTTCTTAATTACTTTTCTTTTAACTAATTATAAGGCCGGCCACAATGCGCCAGAGAGATCGCTCCTCCGCCGAGCCAATCTCTGAGATCGGTTACCCGCGCGCGTTGTGTCCCTCGTGATCGATCACGAGCCGCGCGCTGCTCCGCGAGCTCTCCCAAGCTGACGTCATGATGACATCAGCGTTATTTTTTTATTTTTTATTTATTCTACATCCGAAAATTTAAAAAAAAAACAAAAAAAACAAAACAAAAGAGCCGTTGATTAGCCATTGGAAGCCAAACGGCTATTTTCCACTTTTCCTCTATAAATACAACACACCACACACTCACATATCACACAACAAATATCCTTTTTTATCTCTAAATTTTTACAAATCTCTCCAGAAATTAAGTTGTACTTTTTTTTTTGTTCTTCATTTTAATTATGTTTCATGTAATGTTTTCTATTTAATTTAATAAATTAAATTAAATTTAATGAGGGTTGTTTAGAATTATATTTCATTATAATGAATAATTGAAATATATAAAATATATTAGAAATTAAAAAATTAAAAAAAATTAAAAAATGGGAGAGATCACGGAGAGATCTCGTGCATTGGGGATCTCTCCGTGATCGCCGGAAAGTGGGAGAGATCACCAAATTTTATGATCAACATTGTGGGCAGCCTAAGTTCCTGAAATTTATATGTATAATTTATAATATTTATACCTATTTTTTGAGCATGTATCCCTTAAAGCGTCTTATATGAGCTATAATCAAAACGTTGATCATGAAAAGTTTAAAGGTAAGATTTTATTCCAAGAATTAAGTTCACAGTTTAAAAAACGTGCACTTTAGTGATTAAATTAATATATGTATTACTACCTCCATCCCACTACATTAGTCTTCTTTGCTTTTTGATTATTCGGCACGTTTTTCCACCAAAACCTAATACGAGTTTTAAAATATAATTTTGACGTATTTATTTTTTCACAGGGTACTATGAGTGTCATAGTACCCCGTGAAAAAATAAATACGTCAAAATTATATTTTAAAACTCGTACTAGGTTTCGGTGGAAAAGCGTGCCGAACAATCAAAAAGCAAAGAGGACTAATGTAGTGGGATGGAGGTAGTATTTCCTACAAAATATCTTAACAATCGTGCAAAAACTTTTCAAAAAGGAAATTATTGCTGCCAAGATTCCAAGAAGGAATCGGACGATAATTAATACAATATTAACATATAATGACGAAATTGGTACAATGCAAACGTAAAAGCACTCTTTTGTGCATCACAAAGCACTTATTTAATATAAATATATGAATAAAATAAATAAATGGAAGACATCAAATCAGTCGCAAAAATCTACAAGGAATCATTGCGTCATTTAAATATTATATTTACGTATTATACTAAGCAATATGCCTAACTTTTAATATCATTTGTAGTACTACCTCTATCTTATTTATTTAGTCACATTTGCTTTATGTATGTATTTCCACCGAAACCTAATACGGGTTTTAAAATATAATTTTGTAGTGTCGCTTTTTTTACGGAATACTATGAGTGTCATAGTATCCCGTAAAAAAAACGATACTACAAAATTATATTTTAAAACTCGTACTAGGTTTCGGTGAAAATACGTGCCAAATAGTAAATGAGACTAAATAAATGAGATGGAGGTAGTACTTGCGTAAAGATTGTATATAAATAAATAAATAAAACTGCGGGAATAATACAATACAAAAACTCCCCTCATTCTAGATTTACCGCAAGGCTGTGCTGGGCTGGGCAGCATCGACTCCATTCCCGTTGCTTTAGTAAAAATATCTACTATTTTGAATAAAAGTATTAATTTTTGTGACGTTTATAATTTTTGATTTTATTGTGCTGGTCACCGTAATTTTTAATTTTATAATTATTTAATACGATATCTAATGAGTGATGAGAACATTTTCTATTTATTTCACAAGATAAAATATTTATTATTCACTTATTTTTCGACAAAGTGTCAACAATTTTGGCGAATAAAAGTGTCAACAATTCTGGTTAATTATGATAAAAATAATGTTAATGGAAAATTTTATGTCATCGACCAAATTAATATTAAAATTATTAAATATTACAATTATATATATATATATATATATATATATCCCATATACAAGTAATAATAGTATATTCTACAATTATTCTTATATAATAAAATAAAAATGTCAATTAATTATCGTGAACAAAAATATTAATCTTTCTAAAATTTTAAATTAAAATAATTTGATGCAGATCGAGTCGGTGTGAATTTAGATCCAGTTAAAATCCGATCACACCATCATGTTGTACTGATATGAATGCGCCGCATGATATGATATGGAGCAGAGTATCTCATTTAATGTTCATTGTTTGTTTAGATCCATTAATACTATTGGGATCGAAATATATAACTTTTTAATTAAAGTAAAGGCACCGTCTTTTTATTCTTTTATTATATGCATCGATTTAGTATATCGCTTTATAGGAAAATGTTCTGTTACATACTTTATGTTATATATTTCGTGAGCACTGCTCTCGTTTAGTCCACGTTAGCATCAATTTTTTTTCGTTTTATCCATTAGTTTGATTCTAATACCTTAAATAATATTACTCACATCATTAATTTTATAAATTACATAAAAATCAAAGCTCGATTAAGGTTTAGGGTTTAAGGTTTGGGGTTTAGAGTTTAAGGTTAGGGTTTAGGGTTTATAAAATTAATGACATGAGTAATAATATTTAAGGTATTAGAATCAAACTAAATAGATAAAATGAAAAAATTGATGCTAACGTGGACTAAACGAGAGCGGTGCTCACGAAGTATGTAGCAGAACATTTCTCTCGCTTTATATATATATATAGGGAACGATTCGTGTGTTAATAAATCATGGCGTGTTAAAATGTTAAAAATGCTTAAAGGTATACAAAACTATGCTTAAATGTGCATAAAATTATGCTTATTACATAATTATACTTTTAAATATATCAATTCATGCTTAAATGAAATTATGCTTATTGTACATTGAAATCATGCTTAAATCAATGACAGCCATAGATTTGATTAAGATCAATAGTCCAGATTCATTCCTATTTAACACATTAGGATTTATTAACATATGAACCAAACTCTCTATATATATATAAAAGCCGGGTTGGAAGATTGTTTAAAAAGCCTCTAAAATAAAATCATTTTGTATAAAATTGGAATTAATTTGTAAACCGTCTGACTACTATACCTCTTGAAATTTAACGAGTACTAGAAAACTCACTAAAATAATTTTAAAATGGGATAATAAAAATTGATTTTTTTAATTCGTTATTGATAATTATCGAACTTGATTAGACTTTTAATTCAGATTATAAAAAAATAAAAAAATAATAAAAAAAAGACTTTTGACTCTAGGACAAAATAGGAAAAGTACGTAGCAAACCTCAGGATGCTTCCCTTTCAAAATAAAATAAATTTAATTTAATAAATTCATGATGCTTCTAGTTACTTAGCCGATGCCAACAAATTCAAACTATCTAATTTCGACATTAATTTTGACTCCACTAAAATTTCTTATATTTAGGACAACTGAACCTTAAAATATGTCAAGATTTGGAAGTATTTATATCGATAATATAAATTCAGGTATCTAATCAAATTTAAATTTCAGTCAAATACAACAAATTTTCTGATGGAGATTATTATTATTATTTGTTTAATTAGGTTTTAATTTACTTGTTTTCCAAGTAATTTCTATGTTTATTATTAGGCTATAAAATATGAGTATTCTTTATGTATTTTGGAGTTGAATTTTGATATAATAAAATTAGGGTTTGTTTTTCCTTCTCTTGTGTTATTCCGGCATTCAATAGAGAATAAACAGAATTTCACTTCATGTGCGTTCTTTTTTGGTATTTTATTAATCTTAATCAACAGATTAGAAGCTTCCCGCATCATTTTCACTACAAGATAATCTTACAGTTATTAAAGATTGGAATAGTATATTATTTTTATTAATTAAGTTCAAAATTTCTTCTATAATTCTATTTATTATCGTTAAGTTAATAAATTAGAACGCTAATTTGTCCCTTCTCAACTGTTTTTTTTTTTTTTTTTTTTTTTTAAGTGGGAAAGAAAACAGTGTCCCAACATATTTTTCCTTTTTCCATATATTATTATATTCGTAAATTCGTAAATGATCGAGTAAACACGAAAAGTAAACATGAAAGCACTAATCTAACCAGGGTTAAGTAAACGTTGACGGCTAACGGCGTTTGTGTGGGATTTCAAAGTGTGAAAGGGTTAATGGCGCATAAGCAGCAGCGTGCCACGTGCGCAGCTACGCAACCACCGGCGCCCCGCCGTGACGACACGTGGAGTTTCAAGTGTGGCAGCTGGTGAGCTTGGGATCACTAGGCGCATTTGGTGGGCTCCACCTCCCCACCCTCGTCTATAGAATTGTTGTTTTTATAAATGAAAATCTAATTTGTTCAACTAATCTAGGTTTGGTTAGATGATTCTTTTCTTTAATTTTAATTATTGTAGTGTAGCAAGTACTTGTGGGGTACCCCTATTTGCCAGCTGGAGATTTTAGCTTTCTTCAAGTTTAACCGCCATGGGGCCCCTACCCTCTCTCTCTCTCTCTCATGTATAGATACATATATGGTGCATGTATATAATCAATTGGTATTCATGATGAATACCCAAATTCTACAGTGAATAAATTAAAATTACTCGTCTTCATAAACTACATCAACAACCTCTTACACACTTGTATTTTATTTTTATTTTTGTTTAAGACAAAGGGAAAAAACATATCAGTAATTAAGTAAACCTCAAAGGAAAAATTACGTGTTAATTACAGTAATTTGGGCATGAATAATATATTCAATTACGATGTGTTGGTCCCAAAAAGAGTAATTTGGTGTATGGGGGGAATACATCAATTGCCAATAGTTTTTACTTTCAAAACAAATCTATAACCATATTAACTTGTCGAGTCAACTAGTATCAGAAGAGGACGATATGTTCAACAGTGACAGGTTCACTATTGAGCTTAACAGATCGTACATGCAGTGCGGAAGTTGGTGAGTGAGTTTGAATACTCTTTGAAAATCTTTTCTTTAACTGTATTCAACAGATTAACTAAGGAGATAGTATGAAGATGAATGCAGGTTAGTGACTGAAGTAATATCAACTGTAAATAAAGTAGAGAGAGATATAGAGACAGTCGATTTTAACGTGGTTTGGGTAATCTTCCCTACGTCGTAGCTGAAATTCCTTACTTCCTCTTCTTCTTTATACTAACTGAGAATCAGTTTCAATCTTCGTCGAATCTTGACGAAAACTAAACATGAGTTTTGGGTCGTGACCCTTACAATCTTCTCTTAATCAGAGATTACAAACCTTTAACAAACCAGACCTCTAAACTGCTAAGTTAATCCAAACCTAACAACTGAGAGATCTAACAGACTTTCTAACACTTTCAGACTTTACAGACTTTTAAGTGAAGAAATAATGATGTTCTTAAGCAGCAGTGAATACTTAAGAACAAAGGATTCCAGAATCAGAAATCTTGAGAACTTAACACTTGGGAAATCGTCTTGTTTCGAGTGCTAAGTTGAACTTTGATCGATCGAGATTTTCTGCAGAGTTTTGGCTTTGATAATGAATTTCCCGTGAGGATCCTGGAATGAAGCTTGAAGTATTTATAGGCTCCGAATTTAAATTCTAGTCGTTGGAAAAGTCAGTGATGGCAGAGAGGCCGTACTCCTGACTCACTTCTAGCCGTTAGGAAATTTCGTCCTAGCTGGCAACAGGTACCAGAGAACATGTCGTCTTGATTCATGTAGGTGAATCTGCTTGACCTTCGAACTGTAGAACTCCAGCGATCTTAAAGTCTTCAAGGCAGAGCAGCTGGACTTCTACGATAGGTTGACTAAAGAACAACAGGTTAGGACGATCTCTATAGGTCAGATCGTTGAACACGATCTTACCTTTACAAGGTGATCAACCTGTTACAGACAGATAGTAGTGCTGACCTGTAGGAGACAGGGCAGGTCGTTCTAATCAACCTAAACTCTAAGAGAGTAAACTAAGTGTGGTTTCGAAAAATATCATCAAAATCAAACTGCAAAGGGTTCCCAATAATTTCCCCCTTTTTGATGATGTCAAAACCCAACACATTACAAATGGGTCCTATAACTGATAAATATGACAAAGTCAAAGAATATAAAGAAATTTTATTATAAATAAAAGCTATTTCGAAGACCACCACTTATTGACTTTTCCTTTTTTTTATAGATCTTCTTTCCTCCTTGTACCTTCCCTTTATTTTCTTTATTTTCCCCCTTTTCGATATCATCAAAAAAGTTTGATCAAGCAGATGAGAGAGAGGATTCATTTAAGTGCATGGAGAACGTGGCATCGGTGGTGCAAGCAGCCATGAATATAGCTAGAATAGAACACTCAGTTAGTTGGCGTTGATAAGGAATTTAAGGCGCATAGTAAGAAAGAATTTAATCAGGGAAATATACAAGTCCCTAGTACTCTCTTGATTACGACCTAGTGTTCTTTGAGGAGGTCGATAATGTGACCAGATGTCCAACAGATAGTCTGGTGGAATAATTATCCAAGTTCCCCCTTAATGTGTGTCGAGGTTGATCCGTCGACTTGTGAGATCAGGTTTGGTAGATAGGCAAATAATTTTGATAGGCAGGTTGATCTGGTGATCAGGCAAATCGGTATGCTTCTGGTTAATTCAAGTCTGCTATACTGAAGTCTGAAGAGTGACTGATCGTGCTGCTTATGTTTTAATGGGGTCGTTCTAGTTGTAATGGAAAGCTTGGATAAGTTGTATGTTGAGCTAGCGAGGAGAGTATGATCTGGAGCCATGGCCTGAATTCGAGGTAGCGATCTGCTTTTTGGAACATCGTCACTTTGATTAGATATCCGGTTCACAGTGGCTTTTTGTGGAAGGTGAGACAGATTGAACTATTGATTCTGAGCTATTGAGAAGGTGCTCGATGTAGTTGCATCAGTTCCCCCTAGCTGAGAGATCGATCAAGATCATATGATCTTCTCCTGACAGATAAGCTGGACTTCAAATTGATACGTGATAGCAGGTCTGAGAGATAGCTCGATCTGATTGTCGATCTTCTTTTGACTTGAGATTTTATCACTATGCACATAAGTAGATTCATTGAAGAAATAACACGGTGTGTTATGTTCACAATCATGATTATCTTATCAAGAAGGCTAATCGTTCAGCCATTCTCTGAGAGTTCTAGAAAAGCTCATAAATTGCTTGACAATTAAGATCTTGATAGTGATTTCCATCATTGAGAATGTAACACAACCAGTTAAAAAAAAAATTAGCAGTCTAAAATATTTTGAGAATAGCAGAGTCATAAGTTTAGAGAAAGAGGCTTTGTCTTTTGGGCAAATGATAATCTCATTTTCATTATCAGAGCAAGAAAGATGATAGCAAGTCATAAGAAGGCTCAATACAGTAAAGCATAAACTGAGATATATAAGTTCCATGCTCTCCTTTACTGCAGCAAACACTATCAGCTAACAACTTCAGTTTTTTGCTTTTCTCAGGATTGTCAGATATTGAGATTCCAGATATTATCTTGTAGTCTTGTTATAGAGATCCTGGAATATCTCTTCCTTGTAAGCTATAGTCCATCTTATTGATAGACTTATCTCGATCCTTAGAGCTCTTGTTCGTCAATCTCCCCTGCATGACGAACCTGCATGATCATTCTGGTTCTTCTTCTCCGCCAAGATGTTGTCATCATCACCCTTTTTGATGAAGTCAAAATGAGTTCTGATGAACTCCCAGAGTTTTGCATTCTCAACTTGAAGAGTCTCGACCTGTTGATCTACATAGTCTTCGTAGTGAATCTCAAGAACTGAGACATCAGATGTCTTGGCCAGATCATGAGCTGCAAGGGCAACAAGTGCGAGGGTCTTGAGAGCATCTTCAGTTGCAGCCTTGGAGAGGGCAGTGACATCTTCTTGAAGTTGTGTGATGCACTGATCGAACTTGACATTCAACCCTTGGAGATCCGCAGTGAAGATTGCGTTCACCTTGTCAATCTTCTCATTGACAACCTGCTGTCTTTGGATGTCAGAGCACTCAAAGATATTGAGTTTCCTGGACATTGTACGTAGCTCAGCCTTGATAAAGGCCATGATCCGTCCTTCAATTTCAGCATGTTCGATGACAGATGAAGAGGATGGAGCGGTAGCAGGTGGTCCTTCCTCTAGTTGGACAGGTGGAGGGGGAGTAACAGATCGACCTGTTGGAGAACCTGCTTCAAGCTTGATAGCTAGAAATGAAGAATCAGATGAGCGATCTGCAGCTAAAGTCTGGGAGCGAGTGACTCTCCCGGACCTGGTGGGGTTAGAGAGAGGGTTGATTTTCCTTTTCCCTTTTCTGTCAAAAACAGATGGACCTGCTTCCTCAAAGGCAGTGACCTCGGCCAGACCTGCTTTGTTGGCCTTCATTTCCAGCAGGAATGCCTTGGCAGCTTCACTCGAGTTGGAGATCAAGTGCAGGGTAACACCAAGCAGCATCTCCAACTGCCTCAGGGAGTGAGGTACCAACTGCTCCTTGGAGAGTGGAACGGCGTGATGCCAAACCCGATTGATGAGGCGGTTCAGCAGCAAAAAGCTGATCTTCGTTCCATGATGAAGGTTTCGTTTGGCTTCGATCTTCATCAAACGATCTCCATGGAAAGTGCGGGAAATGAATGCAGCTTGCTCAAGAAACAGGTTAACAAGCAGCCTGCCCCAGTTAATGTCTAACTGCTCCATCACAGCTGACATCACCTTGAGCTTGGGCAAAGTGACTGATTCATTAGAGCCGGCGTAGGAGATGAGTACATCGTGGACGAATTCAAAAAGAATTTGGTACTCCGGCTTCAGTTGCCTCCGATTGAGGGTCGATAGATCGTATGACTCCTTCGGTATGATGAGGGCATGTTTGTAGACTTTCCGTGCCGCGGCATGAGGAATATCCTCAATCTTGCAGATAGATCCGGTGTCCACAAGATTGAACGCTTGAAGTACGAGTAGTAGGACTGGGACATTCTGAACAAGTTATCCTTCGAGCAGAAGTCGAACCGTCGCTGTTGAGGGATCAGTATCTACCGCTATAAGAGAGCAGTAGAATTAAGCGATGTACTTCTTGAGAGAGTGAGAGGGCTTTGCAGTGATGATGTTGAAGAACTCATTGCATTGAGCGATGGATTCGAACATCGAATTAAGGCCGGTGTACCCAAAGTTGTCGAGAACGCCAACTTTCTCGAAGAAGATTTTAGACTCGATTTCTTTAGCTTGTTGTATAAAGGATAGTTCTGCAGCCATTTTAGAGAGTGAGAGAAGAGAAATTTTGAAGGATGCAGAAGATTCAAGGAATACAAAGAAATTGCAGAGATTATGAAGAACAATTTGCACAAGTGTGGAAAGGGGAACCATAAACACGACATCACATATTTATAGGATTTCAAATCGATGGTTGAGATTAGTGTGACTAATCATGGATGGTGAAATCGTGTGAGTCATGTATGACGTGCAGTCATGAGCTGGAAAGTAAACGAGTGGACTACGAGAGGAAATGCGAGATCGTTACACGCACCTAACCTTTTTACTGACCAGTCGGCTAATTGACATAAATCCCTCGTTTAATACAAAACTTTTTATATTCTTGGAGAAAAGATTCTGAGAAAAAAATCTACTTGTGTCAGAAAATAAATGATGATTAAGTATGGCACAAATATAGATAAAAGAAAATATAGCACGAGATATTAATACGAAATCTCCCATTCCCCCTGAATTGATGATTTGTCAAAAGAGACAGGATCTGTTGGCAGTTTCACGTTCACAGTGAACTCTTGATCTTTTATCTATGGTCAGTGAATCTGTTGAATCTCTTGAGAGGTAGAGTTGGTCATTCACGACCTGTGAAATGTGGGACAGGTTCGAATGACCTGTTACAGAGCACTCGGCATGCAGCATGGAAAATGATTCTTTTTCAACTTTGGCTGTCTCAACTGTTGAAACATAATAAAATCAGGTTCCACGGTCTGAGAGTCAGATTGAGGATTAGATTGCTTCAAGTGAATATGATCCCTTATCGATTTGATGAAATCACTGAAGCTGGGTTCTTAACAATCTGATGAAGTGAATCTGATCCCTTAATGATCTAATGAAATTACTTGGAAAATAGTTGACTTAGGTAGTAGGCTGTGGAAACCCTGTGTTAAGTTCTGAGTTGATGAAGGACAGCTCAGTGCGATAAGTCTAGGCTTATCACACAAGTTTCCTCCTGCCTATGTGGCATAATCTCTTACGTCAGTGCCATCTGATCTCGTTTGAAGGCACTTATGAATGACAGATTCATGCTGTGATGATCAAGCCTATACAAGGGTGGTAAGAAAAAATTCTTTTTCTTCCATATATCTCACGAGATACTAAGTTAGAAGAGTATTTTACTCCTTAGCCAAGAGTTAATCTGGATGACGATTTTAATGGAGCAAAAATATTGAAACGGATGTGATACATGTTACCATCACGTCTGAAGATGTTCAAGATGTAGATTCATGAGAACAGGGAGTGCTTCAATCACCCGCAGTTGACGAATCAGTGTGATTCAGTGACAGGTTGACTTCAATGCTTGGTTGTTCCAATCTGCGCTTCACTACCCATCTGAGAGTGGATGTATTATTGATGGGCTGGGACTTCGTTGTTGCATTAGTTTTCTTCTTCTTTCTCCATCTTCCTTGATTTGTGGACAGATACCGAGGGTCGTGGAAGTAGGAGTTTTCAAGAAAACCGGACTGATAGTAGGGTTGTTGAGCATAATGATAGTGATCCTGATAGACCAATTACTCATAATATTCATAGTGAGCCATAGGATAGTTGAATTGATAGGATGGCTCGAAGTACTGTTGATGATTCCACGGTTTTTGATAGTTATAGTAATGCTGTTGTGGCCATTACTCATAGTAGTTATGATAAGCAGGTCATTTCTTTTGAGGTTTGGGAGCTTGCTACTTCCTGTTAATACCAGATCGACCTTTAAACGTGGCATGCCGATCACTTTTCTTTTGAAGGATAGTGGTGTTAGTAGCAGGTTGACTTTTGGAGCTCGATGCTCTATGCTCCTTAACCAAGATAGCTTGTGGCTGACGGACTGGGTTCTTCAGATTGACCCTTTTATCTGGTAGGGTTTATTGAGTATAATTCACAACCTGTTTGTCCTTGGATTGGACAAACTATATTTATCACAAACAGGTTGTCTCTAATCCTTCTGTTGACCTGTAAACCCTAATCCAGTTTTGAAAATGGGGTTTCTTTGAACTGTCTGGATTTTATCCAAATTTTCTTTTCCCCGATTCATTCTGTCAACTTTCTGCTGTAGTACGGAATTCTTCTTGATTAAAGTTTCGTGTCGGGTTCCTAGATCGGTCAGTTTAGCTGAAATCAAATGAATTTCTCTCTCTCTTTCTTCCACCAAGTGTTTCCAGTGCTCTTCTCTTAAGGCCGATTTCTCAACCTCATCTTCTAATCCTCTTCCGACAATGACCAGCTCTTTGACATGGTCAAGAGCTTTTCGTGATCACTCATCTGCTGATTGAATTCTTCCAAAGATACCATCTCGAGTGAATCTTCGCCTGCAATTTTATTGCCAAGTAGAGATACGGATTCAAGGTTAAAGATTACATGTGCATTCTCATGCCTTGGTGCAGTATCCAGATAGCACTCTTCTAGATCATCATTTTCATCAACTTCATTGACAAAAAGTGCTTGCTCACTGAAGTTGAATTCACTCACTTCCGAGATAGCATTTGCAATTAAGTTTTTGTATTCTAGAAAAGACGATGATGTCATGATGAAAGGGAGAAAAAAAATGAATGAAAAGATTTTCTTGGATCTAGTCCAATTTGACCAAAAGCTTTTAAAAAACTTTTAGTATACAGAGGCGATGGTCAAAAGAACCACCACTCTGTACCATTTGTTGGTCCCAGAAAGAGTAATTTGGTGTATGGGGGGGAATACACCAATTGCCAACAGTTTTAACTTTCAAAACAAATCTATAACCAAATTGACTTATCGGGTCAACTAGTATCAGAAGAGGACGATCTGTTCAACAGTGACAGGTTCACTATTGAGCTTAACAGATCGTAGGTGCAGTGCGGAAGTTGGTGAGTGAATTTGGCTACTCTTTGAAAATCGTTTCTTTAACTATATTCAACAGATTAACTAAGGAGATAGTATGAGGATGAATGTAGGTTAGTGACTAAAGTAATATCAACTGTAAATAAAGTAGAGAGAGAAAGAGAGAGAGATAGAGACAGTCGATTTTAGCATGGTTCGGGTAATCTTCCCTGCATCCACGTCAGCTACCGTCGTAGCTGAAGTTTCTTACTTCCTCTTCTTCTTTATACTAACTGAGAATCAGTTTCAATCTTCGTCGAATCTTGATGAAAACTAAACACGAGTTTTGGGCCGTGACCCTTACAATCTTCTCTTAATCAGAGATTACAAACCTTTAACAAACCGGACCTCTAAACTGCTAAGTTAATCCAAACCTAACAACTGAGAGATCTAACAAACTTTCTAACACTTTCAGACTTTACAGACTTTTAAGTGAAGAAATAATGATGTTCTTAAGCAGCAGTGAATACTTAAGAACAGAGGATTCCAGAATCAGAAATCTTGAGAACTTAACACTTGGGAAATCGTCTTGTTTCGAGTGCTAAGTTGAACTTTGATGATCGAGATTTTCTGCAGAGTTTTGGCTTTGATAATGAATTCCCCGTGAGGATTCTGGAATGAGGCTTGAAGTATTTATAGGCTCCGAATTTGAATTCTAGCCGTTGGAAAAGTCAGTGATGGCAGAGAGGCCGTACTGCTGACTCACTTTTAGCCGTTGGGAGATTTCGTCCTAGCTGGCAACAGGTACCAGAGAACAGGTCGTCTTGATTCATGTAGGTGAATCTGCTTGACCTTTGAACTGTAGAACTCCAGTGATCTTGAAGTCTTCAAGGCAGGGCAGCTGGACTTCTACGATAGGTTGACTAAAGAATAACAGGTTATGACGATCTCTATAGGTCAGATCGTTGAACACGATCTTACCTTTACAAGGTGATCAACCTGTTACAGACATATAGTAGTGATGACATGTAGGAGACAGGGCATGTCGTTCTAATCAACCTAAACTCTAAGAGACTAAGGGGGGTGTATTGGTTGTAGAGTCTGAATGATTTTTTAAGACTTTCAAAATCTTTGGGTATTCATTCCGGATTTTCAAAAGTCTTTAAGAATTCTGAGGTATTCAATAAGGATTTTAAAAAATCTTAAAATATCTTTAGGTATTCAACATTCTATGGATTTTACGAATGTATGGATTTTGTTTGATTCTCTTCTAAAAATATAAATAGATTTCACTCCTCAAAATCCCATCTAACAACGAGAGATTTCAAGAGTCGACACTTTTTGCTCTTCAAAATCTCTGCATCGCCCCTCTCCTTCCACCTCCAGGGTCCTCGACGGCGACAGAGTCATCGACCGCCAAAACCCCATTAGAGACTCCAAACTCCAAAACCCACCTCCTGAAAGCCCCAAAAAGCTTACCCCAAACACAAAAAGACTTTCAAAAATTTCTAATTCCGATGAAAACGAAAATCAGCCCCGCAAAATCGACACCACCGCCGCCGCCGCAGCCATTGGGAAGAAGAGGTGGAGCTGCACCAATCCCGGCGACTTTCTCTCCCCTCCCGGGTCCACGAGGTATTTGTTAACAGAGGAAGTTTACTACAACTCAGTAGTGTCGGATTCTGATCCATCACTGCAGGACATACTACTGGGATTGATCGCCATGGCTAAGAACAGTGTAAATCTAGTTGAATTGGTGCCGATCGGAGTGAACCTGAGTTCCATAAGTTTAATGGCTATGGCCTTGAATTGTCAAAAGTTGGAAAGATTAGCTCTTTGTGGGAGTGAAACCATTGGAGCCCTGAGATTACTTGCATTGCAGCAAAATGTATAGCTTTAAAAAAGCTTTGTATAAAGATGTCGTGTAACAGATTCTGGGATTGAGGCATTTGCTTTTGGTTATCCGAAATTTGGTGAAGATTAAAGTGAAGAACTGCAGAGGAGTGCCAAGTAAAGTTGCAGATTGGCTTAGGGCTAGCCGGCTAGGAGAGTGTTGCTTTCTTGTGGTTTGTGCTTTTAGAAGGTTATCAAATGGTAATAGTAAACAAGAGTTTGAGAAATTAATTTTGCTAACTCTTGTTTGGTCTGCATTCTTGTGTTTCTTCATACATGCGTTTGAACTTGTGTTGTATCGTTGCTTCACCTTTTGCGGATTGTTGTAACCATTCACTTCCAATTATGCACCCTAAGATTGATATTCTGTAATGTTATCAATGATGTGCATGGCTAATGTTGGCTTCTTGAGTTCTTGAACAGAGTAGTTATGATTTTTGGTGATGAATTCTTCTTGGTGATTCTGATTAATTTTGTTTCTTAATTCATACACTCTCCCAAAACTATGGTCTTTTAATTTGATAAACATGTGTTCGTACTGGAATTTGGTTTGGTGCAATGGTGTGGATGCATCGTCTGATTTGAGTGTATCACAATTAAAACAAAAAAAAAATATAATCCACAATCTTGTTAAGTATATGAAAATCCATGTAAATCAATAAAAAAAAAGTCAGCCAAACTCTGATGGAGTCTATGAATTTTTTAAATTCATAAGAATCCATAGACATTTTAAAGTCCAAAAAAATCCATAAGAATCTCAATTGAATACACCCCCCTAAAATGAAACTAAGTGTGGTTTCGAAAAATATCATCAAAATTAAACTGCAAAGGGTTCCCAACACGATAATAAATTGCACATGTTAAAATTATGTTATGACGATGGTAATTAAGTATATTCGAAGAGAAATTAGGTTTTAGCGACGGTAATACTGATATGGACAATATACTTAATTGAGATTTGTAAATTGCACATATTAAATCGTGCAGAAAAAATTGATATATGATGTGAATCTATGCGTAAGATGATGTATATTGAGAAGTTACTATACTAGTGGATTGATTTGATTGTGTTTTATGGAAAGGGACACACTCGGGTCAGTCAGAGGCACTGTGCGGCCGGCTAAAATACTGACACTTTTATTCGTGTAGATTAGCAATTTTCTGTATAAAGATTGATACTTTTAAAAATTAATATTTTATTCGTAAAATAATTATGTTAAAGATTGACACTTTTATTCGTATAGATTAACACTTTTCTGTATAAAGATCACTTTGACCCGGCCACACTATGTGGCCGACCTCACCCAAATTTTTGTCTTATGGAAATACATATATCAATTTCGGATAATTTAAATTAAGCCTTTATAATTAATTTTTTTAGTAGGCACTATAAATGGATAAAACTTTATTATTTGACTCCAAATTTTTTTCTTATGGATTGATCTAGGCCTTCTCTCCATGAAAATAAATAAAAGAAAACTAAGATTAATGGCATTGATATCAATACATGGAACTACTAATATATGCAATAACTATTATAAAGAGCCCTTTCGGATTGGCATGTTTGTTGCCTTATAAGGTCACACGGATTCAATCATCACTTATTGTTATTGTTTTTATAGTGTGAATTTGTACACTTGTTCTCTTAAGGGCATTCTCTATGGAGAAAAAGAGGAGAAAAAGAAAATATTCTTCATTTTTCCCACATTTTCTCATATTCTATATGAATGATAATTTTTTCCGAAAAATGTTTTTCCACATTTTCCACTTTAGAGAACATGTGATAAACCAAGTAGGGGACCATATTTTGGGATTATATTTTCCATTCTTTTCATTCCCCTCCTTTTCCCTATCACTCAAAGAGAACACACCCTAAGTGTATCTTACCTTTCATGTATAGTTTGTAAGCTATTATATAAGGGCGGATATTTACCTAGTACGTATCGAAAGTAACGGCTGTATGGGTTCCATGATATAAAAGGAAAGAAAAAAAAATAGAACTACTCCCTCTGTTTATTTTTTACTTGTCCTGTTTTTCATTTTGGGGTGTTTTTTTTTTTACTTAATTATTTTATTTTATTTTTTTGGCCAACAAATATCATTTTATCTCTAATACTACATTTATCTCTAATTAATTCACACTCATTATGATATTTAGACACCACATATTTAATTTTTTTTAATTATATTTCTTAATCAATGTGCCCAAAAGAAACAAGATAAGTCGAAAAAAACAGAAGGAGTATTATAAAGAGCATATACGATTGCATCATGAATATACTGATAACATATCTCGGATATGGCGTGTTGATATTTAATATATATGATAATATAAGCAATAATTTTTTATGAAGATAATATAATTAATAGGTAGTGGTATCGGTTCTCGAATAGGACAAGTACTTTTTGGTACGAAGATGATGATCTTATAATTTTATAGCAATCTTATTAACTATAATTATCATGCATTCACTTAACTAATTAGATTATATCATGTTTATATATATATATATATATATATATATATATATATATGTACTTATGCTTATAAATTCTAGTGTAAGAAGTGCGAATTATGTTTAAAACTATACAAATCATGGTTATAAGGCTACATCTATACAAAATTATACTTATGGTATATAATTGTGCTTATGGCTTTATTTCGTGCTTATAAGCACAAAATGAATCATAAGCATAATTTTGTACAACTTTAAGCATGATTATGTATAGTTTTAAGCATAATTCACACTTCTCACATTAGGATTTAAATCTATATGAACAAAATTATATATAGGGATGAATTATGGTGAAAACTAATTATTACGTGAAACCTGCAACCCATCATAAAATGTTGCATTTTTTGTATAAAAGTATTGCATTTTTATCACAAAATGTTGCATTCTCATGATGATGCATTATATGCATAAAAATAATATAAAATAAAATAAATAATATATTTTATTATTCAAATTCTCATGATGATACATTATATGCATAAAAATAATATAAAATAATATATTTTATTATGCAACATTTTATGCACAAAATGCATCATTTTATTCATAAAATGTAACAGTTTATGATGGGTTGCAGATTTCACGCAATAATTAGTTTTCATATGATCTACTACCTATATATATATATATATATATATATAGGGACAACAACCAAAATAGTCATTATGGGATAGCTAAGATAAAAAATAGTCACGAGATAATAAAGATAAAATATAACCACTGTTACCATAATACACTTATACTCTAATTTTGTTTTAATTTCAGATTTATTAATAAACATAAAAAGAAAATCCACCATTTATTTTCATTAAATAAATATTAAATTAAAAAACACAAAAACAAATCTTCCCACAACATCCATACATCCAGTCGCGGCCGCCACCATCCTTTTACCACCGCCGAGGAGTTTGTGATTTTGACGCCACGAGTTTTTCCACCGCCGTTGCAGCCCCGACGTTTGTGATTCAAAAGTGAAAATATTTTAGACTCAATAGCATTATATTATGAACATTTGCTTAAATTCGAGTACAGGTTGTGAGTTCATAATAGGTGTACTGAATTCACGAATTATGGAGCTTAATTCGTGAATTAACTGAATTTTATTCACATCTCACGAATTCTGGAGCTCAATTCGTGAATTGCTCTGAAAAAAATAAGACAATTCACTCACATATAATCACGAATTCACGAATCGAATTCGTGATTTCACTCACATAACATGAATAAATCACGAATTTATTAACCTGAAGTCGTGAATTCATCCACACTCGTGATTTTCAGAACAAGCAATTCCAGAAAAATCTTATACTTTGAATCTTGTACGGAATAGAGTAGATCTGGTCGGTAAGGAAGGAACTTGATCGATCTTGTTTTTCAAGGATGATTAATGCACGTAGACAAGAAATTAATGAACACGAAAGTAAAGAGACACGAGGATTTACGTGGTTCGATCTACCGGAATAGATCTACGTCCACGGAGCAAAAGAGGGTATCGATGTTATTGCTAGTAAGTGTGTGTAGCTTACAAAGATTGTTCTCCCCTCTCAATCTATTCTAAACCCCTATTTATATACAAATACATAGAGTTCGACTATAATACGAATCCTTCTCCTATTTGGACTCTTTGGCTTGATCTCCTCCTTCATGGATAAACATCGAGCTTCTATATCTCCTTTAGAGCTTGAGTTGTAGTCGATGTCGGAGTCTTGGTTGCCTCGGTGATAGTCTTCAATTGGGCCGAGCTTCGTGGGCCGAGCTTATCCGGGCCCAATTATATTGGGCCTAATGCTTTGGGCCTAGGAGCTAGGCCATATCCTATCACATCCCCCCCCCCAAAAAAAATATGTAGAAGCGAGGATGTGATTTAGGAGTAATAGATGAGGTAGGAGTGAAGTGCGTTGCCCCATCAAAATGTAGAGTTGACGAAGTCAATCGCGTACGACCTCGGCAAGACGAGGTCGGTGAAAAGCAACGTGCCCCGTCGAAAAAGAAATTCGACGAAGTTGAGTTCGTACCGCCTCGTTAAGGCGAGGTCGGCGATAAATAAGTTGCCCCGTTAAAAATAAATTTAACGAAGTCCAGTTCGTACCGCCTCGTTAAGACGAGGTCGGTGATAAATAACTTGCCCCGTCAAAAAATAAATTTGACGAAGTCGAGTTCGTACCGCCTCATTAAGATGAGGTCGGTGATAAATAACTTGCCCCGTCAAAAATGAAATTCGACGAAGTCGAGTTCGTACCGCCTCGTTAAGATGAGGTCGGCGAAAAATAACTACCGAAGACGAACACGAGATGTCAGTTACTTTAATTAATGCGCATGTTGGGTTCCCGATAAAGTTGGGCCTGATTGGACGTGGGGGAAACTGAAAGGGTGAAAGGGAGAGAAAGCGTCTTTGATACGCCATTTCTCATACTGTTCCCAAATTTCAAAAATCCCTACTGCAACTCTCTCTTGTCTCTCGCCGCCCGCAACCCGCACCGCCGTTATCGCCACCACCGTTTACCATCGTCGAAATCTCAACTCCTTTCACAAGTAAGTTATTCCATCATGGGTTCTTCTTCTCGTGTTAGTCAGTCCGACGGCGGCGGAAGCCGTGAGGGGTCTAGTTCGTCGTCGGGTTCTCCGGCGGCGGCGACAGGACGGTCGCCATTTGTAGATATAGAATGTTACACTGTCGATTCCTCTGTCCCTAGTGTTCATAGGGTTTGTTTTTCTTCCGTGGGTGAAGATTTTAGGAAAGTTCGCGAATTTTCATTGATTTTGAACGCACCTATAATCCAAAACATTGCGAAAAAATATTTATTTCCCAAATCCGCTCTTCTTCTTACTCCCCGTCCGGAAGATAGGGCTTGTGCGCCTCCGGTGGGCTTTTTCACCGTGTACGAGGACTGCTTAAAATGCAGTCTTCGTTTTCCTCTTTTTCCTATTTTTGCCGATTTACACAGGAAGTTCGGCATCGCCCTTGGGCAGATTATGCCGAACTCCTTTAAGCAATTGATTGCTCTTGGTATCGAGGCCGGTCGCCTCGGGTTGCCTCTTACCCTAGGATTGGTCCTTAGGTTTTTTCAGCTTAAGCCGAGCACTGGGTGGTTTTACCTATCCGCTATGCGCGGCTTTAGGATAGAGACGAAGTCCAAAATCCCGAACTGGCAGAGGAAATTTTTCTTCTGCCGGATTGAAGAGGTCCCCCAGTGTTCCTGGAAAGCCGATAGTCTAGGAAATCAAGGCACCGAAGCGGAATTCGGTGCCCTCGAAAGGAGTTTAGGGGAGCTCGGCGTCGTCTCTGAAGAATATTGCGAGGCCGAGCTCGCCATGATGGGGCTGAGCCCTTTTGATCCTATTCAATGGAGGATCCGACGAAGGGTGAAGCCCTACTCTGTGTTGCGTATTTCTCCTTGACTTGTTTTAATCCATGCTGTGCTTTGGTGCAGTGAACTTCGGCGACATGAAGAGGAAGAGGCAGAGGTCGGCCGAGCCAGAGAAGACGACGTCGGCAGCCTCTTCAGAAAGAACTGCTGATGTGGTCGGCTCTCAATTATTGGGCCCGCCATCCCGGTCGAAGATACCTCGGAGTAAGGAGGCCAACGTGGTCATCGTACCCCCCGAGGATGAGGAAGGCGTCCTTGGTCGTTCCGTCGACCAGGGAACAGATCGTCGCTGGGGATTTCCCGAGGTTTGCCTTCCATCCTTGTACATATATTTGGTTATTACTCGGTGCCTTTTAACGCTAGTTGTTATTACAGGGGGCAGAGTATATGGCGGCCGAGCTCACGAGCTTCCTCAACAATGGGGTTGCTCGTTACCATAAGCTGGCTCAAGTGGCCCGGACTTTGGAGAAAGAGAAGGGCGACCTTGTCAAGAAAGTGGCCGAAGCTGAGCTGAAGGTCCGCGACGCGGAAAAGAGGGAGTCCGTCGCCCTGAAGGCTGCTGAAGAGGCGAAGAGCGAGGCGGCCTCGGAGAGGGCCAGGGCGGCCACAATAATGGCTGAGGTAACGTCTTCCCAGGGACAGGTGCTTCGTGCTTTTGCAGAGAGGTTGTTCCTCTCTGGGAAGTTCTCCGAGCTGGCTACCGAATTGGCTGCCATTCTAACGTCATCGGTGGCGTCAGAAAAGATCGACGAGATTGTCGTGGACTATCCAGACTTGGATAAATCCAAGTATGGGTACGAGGTGATAACCAAAGAGGCTCTCCTTCGTGATTACGCGAAGGCCTTGACGGAGGGCCTTAAAGCCTTTCTCGTCTTGGAGTCTCTTGCTTTGTCATCGTCTGTACTGACGCCCGAATCAATCCGGGCTTGCCCAGTGGACAAGGACAAGGTCCTTGAGGAGGCAATCGCCAACTTAGGCATGGAGCCGGTGATTGACGAATCGGGGAATGTCGAGGCCGATCCAAAAAGGCCTGGGCAGGATGAGGTGACCTCTGAAGGCGTCAGTAGTTAATCCCCCTTTTTTTTTATGTAGGCCGTATGTACTTCGGCATCATTAGGATGTCGCTACTTTTTGCCAAAATGGCCTTAATAAAATTCTAATATTTTTATTGAAATCTGTTTTACTCTTTCTTGTAGTCTTCGTCTCCCCACCTTTTTGATGTTTCTCCATATATTGATCAAATCAATAACTTATCTAAAATCCTCGAGGCAAAAAATCAGGAGATTTTGCACTTGAAGGGGCTCCTTGGTCATGCACAAGATGAAGCCGAAGTGCGACGTGTCGCTGCTCAAGAGAGGCATGACGAGCTACATGCTCGGCTTCTTGAGCTTAAAGATAAGCTTGAAATTGCCGAGGACGAGATTCGAAAGTCCGAGCTGATAGCTGAGGAGCATGCAGAGTATGAGTCTATTATTCGTCGAGCTGGAGGATCCACAATTTCTGAGACCTATAATAAGGTCAAGGACCTCAAGGCTCGATGTCGAAGCTACAGGAATCAATATGGGGACAACTCTTGGCAGCTTCGGGATGAATTTAAGGAAATTGTGCGAGTAGCGAGCATTTATGAGACAGTCCTAGATCGTTGCCCGAAGTTAAAACGTCGTATCTTGTCAAAGGCTAAGCGTTCGACTTCGGTGACCCATTGTTCTAACTTGATTCTTGACCGCACTTCCAGGGAATTCTTGGAAGGTGATTCTTCAAGTTCGGCTGATCCTGATCCTAAGTTTGTCGAACGTCACTCTTCAGAATTTTATAGTCAAGAGCGATGGCCCGCACCCGGACGAGGTCGAGGCCGAGTGATCCAGAATACCCGAGGTCGGGGTACTCAGGTTGTCCGAGGTAGAGGTCGAAGCTCAACTCAGGGGCGAGGTAGAGGTCGACTTAGTGTAGATGATATCCTGAACTTTAACTCTGGTAGGGATTTTGCCAGGGATTGACTCAGTTTTAGTCGGCCTCCAGGCTCCTTGTCTTCATGATGTAATACTTGTATATTTTCCCTCTTACATGAAATAAAGTGGGATTTTTACGTAAGTCTTGTTGTCAAGCCTTTTATCCTTGTTTTTGAATAGGGTAGTTCTCCCTAGGTAAGCTTGAAATAGTTCGTCCTCGTCTAAGGACGAGGTTTACTTTCGGTGGCTCTTAAATTCAAGACGAAGTTTCTTTATATAGCTCTCTTCGTTACTAATGAAGTTCGGCTTTAATTTTCTTCGTCGAAGTTTGGCCTTCATTGGCTCACTTCGTCAGAAGATGAAGTTTGGCCTTGATTGGCTCACTTCGTCAGAAGACGAACTTTGGCCTTGTATAACCCGTCCTCGTCACAAGATGAGGTTAAGGAATCAGTTCCTTATTTGTCGAATTTATCGATAGGGGTGGTCCCCTTATGCGTGTTTAGGTGTTACTCCACGATTGGAGCTTATTTTTATCCTTAAAAGGATATTAACTTACCCTCGTCAGGGTTTTAAGTAATAAAACGAGATAATTTGCATTAGTGGAAAGAATATGTGCAAAATGAAATATGCAAGACCAATTTTAAAAGAAAAGAACTTTATTAATATAAAAACCAAAGCTGAAATAAAATAACAGGACAACCTAAATTGACTCATGACCTATATGAACTAAATGACTAACCCTACTCCAATCCATCTATGCAAAGTATCTCTTTAAATTAGAAATATGCCATGTTCGGGGTATTGGCTCACCGGATAAATGGGCGAGCTTGTATGATCCTTTGCCGAGGACTTCTTCGACTCGGTAAGGTCCTTCCCATATGGCTTCCAGCTTACCGAGCCTTTCTGCTTTACTGACCTCGTTATTTCGAAGTACGAGGTCATCTACTTGGAATTGTTGATACTTCACTCTTTGGTTATAATACCGAGCTACTTGTTGCTTGTACTTAGCTTCCTTTATGTAGGCTAGCTCTCGCTTTTCTTCCAACAGATCCAGATCGGTTCGAAGTCCTTCCTCATTGGCTTCGGTGGAGAAGTTGAGTGTGCGAGGGCTCGGCAAACCGATCTCTACCGGGATTACTGCTTCGGTTCCATACACCAAACTGTAGGGTGTTTCACCATTCGAGGTCCGGGGAGTTGTTCGATACGACCATAGTACTTGGGGTAAATTTGCTTCCCAATCTCCTTTGGCTTTGTCGAGGCGAGTTTTAAATCCCTTGACAATTGTTCTGTTTGTAACCTCGGTTTGGCCATTCGCTTGAGGATGAGCTACCAAAGTGAACTTTTGATGGATATGAAGCCCTTCACACCATTCTCTAAATGTTCGATCTGTGAATTGTGTTCCATTATCCGAGACGAGGATGTGAGGGACACCGAAGCGGCAAACCAGGTTCTTCCAGACGAAGTTGAGGGCATTCTTGCTCGTAATCTTTGCCAAGGGTTCGGCCTCGACCCATTTGGTGAAATAGTCGATGGCTACGATGAGGAACTTGAGTTGTCCTGGGGCTTTGTCGAATGGCCCGACAATGTCTATCCCCCATTGCACAAATGGCCAAGGGCTTTGCATGCTCACGAGGTCGGACTGGGGTAACCTCGGCACCGTCACATGGATCTGGCACTTCGGGTACTTCTTGACGAGGTCTACTGCATCTTGGAACATCGTCGGCCAGTAGTATCCCCACCTCATCACCTTCTTTGACAACATTCGTGCTCCGATGTGACTTCCGCACGATCCCTCATGCACTTCTCACAATGCGTAGTCCGCTTGGTTCGGCCCTATGTATCTTAAGAGAGGCTGAAGATATGATCTCATGTACAACACTCCTTGCTCTAGTGTGTACTTTGGGGACTTGCTCAAGATCTTTCTAGCTTCGAGCTTATTTCTTGGTAGTTCGCCTTTCTTCAAATAAGTTCGTATGGGAGTCATCCAGTTTGGCTCGTCTTCATCTACTTGGTAGACCTCGGCTTCATCTATACTCCGGCACTTGACCTCTTCCACTGGAGAGCTCGTAGATGACGACGCTAACTTGCTTAAGGCATCAGCTCGATTATTTTTTCCCCTCGGAATTTGAAGTATTCGAAGTAGGCGAAGCCTTCTTGCAAGCTCTTAGCCTTGTGGAGGTATTTCTTCATCCTGTCGCCTTTTGCCTCATATCTGCCGAGCATATGGCTCACTATGACTTAGGAGTCACTGTGAACTTGTACGGCTCGTACTTGAAGAGCTTGAGCTAGACGAAGTCTGGCGATTAACGCTTCATACTCCACTTCATTATTTGTCGTAGGGAAGGTGAACCGAAGTGCGTATGTCGTCTTTATGCCATCTAGGCTGAGTAGTATGACACCGGCACCGCTTCCCGCGTGTCCTGAGGCTCCATCTACATAGACTTTCCAGCAATCTTTGGGTGGTTCTTTTGGTGCTTCGGCCTCGGCTTTAGCTGGTGAGTGTTCAGGCGCCCTCGGCACTTCCGTGAATTCGGCTTCTACTAGGAAATCTGCTAGGGCTTGACCCTTAATGGCTTGACGAGGACAAAAGCTGATTGTATGCTCCTGAGCTCGACTGCCCACTTAGCAATTCTCCCCGACGCTTCAGGTTTCGTCAGTACTTGGCGAAGTGGAAGGTCGGTCAGGACTTGTATGGTATGTGCGTGAAAATAAGGTCACAACCTCCTTGCTGCGTTTACCAGCGCCAGTGCAACCTTTTCCAGTGGTTGGTACCTCGTCTCTAACCCTTCGAGGGCTTGGCTAATGAAGTAAACGGGCAACTGACGACGTCCTTCCTCCCGAACTAATACCGCGCTTATGGCCTCGTCTGAAGCCGCGAGATATAAGGAGAGAACTTCCCCTTCCCTTGGGACAGATAAGGTCGGGAGGCTGGCTAGGTACTTTTTGAGCTCTTCAAATGCCGATCTGTGTTCGTCTTTCCACTCGAAGTCCGGTGCCTTTTTCAAGATCTTGAAGAAAGGGAGTTGCTTTTCAGCGGCTTTGGATAAAAAACGACTCAGCGCGGCCGAGCAACCCGTTAACTTGTGCACATCATGAATGGTTTTCGGCACCTTCATCTCTTGGATAACTCGGACTTTGGATGGATTAGCTTTTAGTCCCTCTTGAGAAACCCAGCACCCCAAAAATTTTCCGGATCGAACCATAAGAGTACACTTCTCAGGGTTTAGCTTAAGGTTCACCTTGCGAAGGAGGCCGAAGACGACCTTTAGATCGTCGACACAAGTGGTCGGCTCTTTACTTTTGACGACGATGTTGTCCACATACACCTCTATGATCTTGCTGATGTGAGGCTCAAATATCTTGTCGACCATCCTTTGATAGGTTGCTCCCGCATTCTTGAGTCCGAAGGGCATCTTCTTGTACACGTAAACACCGAAGTCTGTAATGAAAGCTATTTTCGGTGCGTCCTCGTCACTCATTAAGACTTGATTGTACCCTTTATACAGATCTAGGAAGCTGAAGACTTTATGGCCGACGAGAGCTTCGACCTTCTTGTCAATGTTAGGGAGGGGGTAGAAATCCTTAGGGCAGTGCTTGTTGAGATCAGTGTAATCAATACACATCCGCCACCCTCCTCCTTGCTTTTTCACCATCACCGGGTTTGCGATCCATGTTGGGTATTTGACCTCAAAAAGGATTTGCGCTTTCAAGAGTTGATGCACCTCGTCATGGATGACCTAATTTCGCTCTGCTGCGAACACTTGCTGCTTTTGCCGAACTGGTTTCACCCATGGATCTATAGTCAGCCGATGTGTGATGATGCTTGGTGCCACCCCGGTCATGTCAAGGGGTGACCAAGCGAAAACATCTCTATATTCCCGAAGAAGTTGGACGATCTGTTTTCGGAGTTCGGCCCCAGTAGCGAAGCCTACTCTGACGACCTTAGACAGGTCGTTTTTATATAGTGTGACGTCTTCCACTGGCTCGTTGAATGCAGGTACCTTCCCGAGCTCCAGCTCTAACTCCTCGGGTCTCTGTAGTTACTATGCCTGCGGATGTTGAGGTGTTCCAACACCTCGTAGGGTGATCTACATGCATTCTTTAGCTCACTGTTGATCCCCCCGAATTACGATCACTCCACCCCTCGATGGGATCATGATCGTTAAGTGGTATGCCGAGCATATTGCCTTTACCGCCACCAACCAATCTCTTCCTAGAATGATGTTGTAGGGAGAGTTGGCCTTCACGACGAAGAAGTTTATCATTTTGGTGGATGACAATGGATGTTTCCCCACCGTAACAGCGAGTTGAATGATCCCCTCGGTTTGCATGTCTTGCTGGACAAAGCTCTTTAGGGGGATCGTCGCTGGTGTGAGACGTGCCTCTTCTATCCTTAACCGGTCGAAGCAATCCTTGAAGAGTACGCTCACCGAGGCCCCACTGTCGATGAACACTCATTGAACAAGCTTATTGGCCACCACGGCTTCGATCACAATCTTGGTGAGGCGTAATTGATGGAACGGGATCTTTTTCAGAGAATGTGATGGCCTCATCCTTCTTGAACCTTTTTTGTGAAGGTTCATCGGTCTGGGGACTTAGGGCCTCGGCCTTGAGTGACGACTTTGTGGTGCCTTGTGGGAGCCCGGTGATGGCTGTGATAATTCCGTCGAACTGAGGCTGTTCTTCGTCTTCGTCATCATCTTCATGCTTCGGTCTTTTGTCATGGGGGGCACAGTTGTTCCCCCCCTGTTCTGCTTTCTTTTTCTATTGCCCTTAGGCCGGGCCTCATTTTGGCCGTGACTTTGGTACTTTTTAAGTGTACCGTCGCGCACCAAGTGCTCGATATCTGTAGCCAAATTCCAGCAGTCCTCCGTGTCATGACCGTAATCCTCGTAGAAACGGCAATACTTATCCTTGGATCGGCAGTTTCGACCCTCCTCTAGTCATAGGCGTAGGCTTCTCAAATAGATTAGTGTGCAGCTCGTAGATTTCCATCCTCGGCTTCGACAGTTGTGTGAACTGGCTCTTTTCCGGATTTTGCCGGGGTCCGAGCCTGGACTCAATTGGTGCCCTGTTGGAGTCTGTCGAGAGCACTTTGCCGACCTTGGCCTCGGTCATTGCGATCGTCCTTCTTCCGATCTGACGGCTCAGGCCCTGTTAGTTTCGCGCTTGCGCCTGTCGGCTTCGTCAGCTTTGGTAAACTGATCAGCTATGCTCCATAGTTGCCTCGCAGTACGGGGCTCGTTTCTTACGAGCTCCCTAAATAGGGCTCCCGACTAGATAACATTTTGGAAAGCCAATAAGGACTTCGTCCGTCAGGTGATCGACCTTTAGACTTTCTTCATTGAATCTAGTCATAAAGTCACTGATAGACTCGCCTCGCCTTTGCCTCATAGTAAGTAGATGTGCCGCAGTGGTCTTGACTTCGGCCTTCTAGAAGAACCTCCGTTCGAAGGCATCCATCAGCTCGTCATATGACCCGATACTACGGGGTGGTAGGCTATCGAACCACGTTCGTGCGTTATCCACTAATAATTCCGGGAAGACCTTGCACATGTAAATATCATCACCGAGCCCCTGGTTGACCATATTGTATTGAAATTGAGGCAAGAAATTCCTTGGGTCACACGATTCGTTGTATGGCTTCACCGGCGGAACTTTATACGAAGTCGGGAGAGGCGTGTAGAGGATTCGATTGGTGAAAGGCGTAGAGATTCTCCCATATACGCCGAACCTGCCTCCTTGGTAGTTGTCCGCGTCCCGCCGAGGTGAGTCATCACGGCGGCGAGGTGATATTGCGTCGCGCCGAGGTGAATCAGCGTAGCGACGAGGTGGGATGGCGTTGCGCCGAGGTGAGGCGCGATTAGGGTTTCCCAGATGATCCTCAGCAAATCGCCTAGGAGGAATTCTGGCGTCCCGTGTGCCTAGGATTTTGACACTTGGGGACTTTTTCCGGTGTCTCGATCCGGATGTAACCTCGTGCTCTCGATCGTTGCTGTGCGAAGGAAAGTCTTCACAATTGCGTTCTCTTCGCTGCTTAGCGAACTTCAGGAAATCTCCCTGATTTTTTGCCAGATAAGCTGTAACAGCATCATCGAATTCATGCTGAAAATTTGATAGGTCCTCCTCCTTGCTGCTGCCAAGACCTTCTCTTTCACGGCCGAATTTGTCCACCGGAACATGATCGACATGTCCATCTGGGGTTTTGTCTCTCACATGCTCCTTCCCGGGTCATTTGTTCACAGCAGGATCCTGATCCTGCGCTTGACTTGTTTCAGCCGCCGGAATTTCCTGTCTGGTTTGCTGCTTCTCCTTTTCCTTATTGGCAGCAGCGGCAGAACGTGTAGATCTCCCCATCGTGATTAATTTACCTCGAAAACTTTGATCGGAATTCATGAATTATATGTTCCCACAGACGGCGCCAGTGATCGATCTTGTTTTTCAAGGATGATTAATGCACGTAGACAAGAAATTAATGAACACGAAAGTAAAGAGACACGAGGGATTTACGTGGTTCGATCTACCGGAATAGATCTACGTCCACGGAGCAAAAGAGGGTATCGATGTTATTGCTAGTAAGTGTGTGTAACTTACAAAGATTGTTCTCCCCTCTCAATCTATTCTAAACCCCTATTTATATACAAATACATAGAGTTTGACTATAATACAAATACTTCTCCTATTTGGACTCTTTGGCTTGATCTCCTCCTTCATGGATAAACATCGAGCTTTATATCTCCTTTAGAGCTTGAGTTGTAGTCGATGTCGGAGTCTTGGTTGCCTCGGTGATAGTCTTCAATTGGGCCGAGCTTCGTGGGCCGAGCTTTTCGGGCCCAATTATATAGGGTTAGTGCTTTGGGCCTAGGAGCTAGGCCATATCCTATCAGAACTGCACCCCATAGCCGGTTGTGCCGAGGGAACAACAAATGAGGAGGACGATCCAGGGGGAGGCGTGCGGCGACAACTGTCGGAAACCCAGCCGAGGAGTTTGCCGCATCAGAGGCGAAATTGAGGTTAAGTAGTTGAGCTGGAGCTGCAATGTGGAAAGGGCGCCGGAAAACTGGAGTTACAATTCCGGCAAGCATGCCGGAAAACTGGAGTTAGGTTCGCTGCAGCTTGGCGGAATGAAGAAGATAGAGGAATCCAGTGGTCGGGGAGATGAAGGGAGGGGATGGGGGCTGAGAGTTTTATATTTTCTTTTACTTGTTTTAGTACTAGTAATTAACTTCATTAAGGCCTTTCAAAAAAAAAAATTAACTTCATTAAGGGCATTTAAGTACTTTTACACAAGAAGTGGCTTTTTTTTTTTTATCTTTTTTATCCAAATGGTTAAATTTTATCTTTACAATATGAAAGTGACTATTTTTGCCTATTTCTCCATATATATATATATATATATATAGAGAGAGAGAGAGAGAGGATGGATCATGTGTAAATAAGTTTTGGGGTGAGAAATAGGAATAGATCTGGACCATTGATCTTAGTTAGATCTATGGTTGATATTAATTTAAGCATGATTACAAGGTACAATAAGCATAATTATATTTAAGTATAAATTTGTATATTAAAAAGCACAATTATGTATTAAGTATAATTCTATGCAGATTTAAGCATGATTTTGTTACATTTAAGCATTATTCACATTTTCTCACAACATGATTTATTTACATGTGAACTCTTCCCTATATATATATATATAGAGAGAGAGAGAGCTAATACCCAAAAATAGTCATTTAGATAAAGTAAAGGTAAATTTTAACCATCAATAAAAGAATATGTAAATTTTAGTCAATGTTACCAAACTACCTAATCCAATTACTATATTTAAAATTCTGAAAAACTAAAGAAATAATAAAAACAAAAAAAGGGTAAAGCATTGTTCATCATCCCCTTCCTCGTGCCCCCTCCTACCTCACGCTCTAACCATAAAATCCACCACCATCTCGCAACGCAACCGCTGCCGCTTATCTGAAGCTTCTTCATCCCCATCGCCGGCGCTTCTCCGAAACTTCTTCATCCTCAGCGCCGACGAGCTCCGCAACCTAAACCCCACCGCTGCGTTGCCTCCTCGAAAACCACGCCCCACCACCGAAACTCTGACTACCACATCGCGCCTCACCATCGATCGGTGCTTAGCGACGCGCGACTGAAGCTTAAACAACTGCATCATGAGCTGACTCTGGCGGTGCTCCTCCAAAAATCCTCGCCGCCGTCGATCGAGCTCCACCCACCGGCACCTTTCGCCGCGAAGATAAATCCAGCACCGCCAAATCACGAGCATGAGGAAGACGAAACAATTCCGACAATGATGAAGAGGTACGAGTTGTTGAAAATGTTGGGCTATTATGGCATGAAGAACTCGCCGGGGCACCTCCGACGGCTTAAGGGGAACTGCCTTATCGAACTCAGAATACACGACCACGACCTCCATGGCCGTGCGTCATGCATTGGCTGTGGCAGGGGAAGCCCCCGTCTTGTCGAATGCACGGCCACGACCGCCTCCCCTAGGCCGTGGCCGTGCATCATGCATTGGCTGTGGCAGGGGCGGAAGCCCCCGTTTTGTCGAATGCACGGCCACGACCGCTTCTCCCAAGCCGTGGCCGTGCGTCGTGCATTGGCTGAGGTACAGGCTGGAGCCCCCATCTTGTCGAATGCACGACCACGACCACCCCGAGTCGTGGTCGTGCAATGTCACGCCGGGAGCCGTATCTGTCGGGCCATGCGAAATACACGACCATGTAGCCGTGTAATCATGGTCGTGTAATTAACTTAAAGGACAAACATATCATTTTACATCAAAAATGGCTATAATTTACCTATTCTTTTATATGTGGGTAAAATTTACCTTTACATTATCAAAATGACTATTTTTGGGATTGACTCTATATATATATATATATATATTCGGTATTCTTAGGCTAACCGCTAGTAAAAGACCAAGGATTGGCTTCGGTTTTCTCCAATAACTTTTTTTTACTGCCATTTTGTGTAGTTTATAATATTAAAACTCATGTCACCAACCAATTTTGAATATTGAATTTAGAATTATGAAAGTTCCACCAAATTTTTCGGATGTGCTTTTAATCTTCGTATATAATTTAAAATACTATATATTATTTTTTCCGTTTCATTCATAAAAAACTCACTTTATTAAAATTGAATCCATCATTATATATAAATGACTATTGATGAGCGAAACGGGAAGAATATCATATAGCAAGTTACGTTAATTATATATATCTTTGTTGAATGTGAACTTTATATTTTAGTTCTAATTACTACTTCTTCAGTGCCAAAACAAATTGAGACAGAGGAAGTGTATTTAAACTTACCCACGAAAGAAATCTTCAAAATTGGCGGAGGTACGAGATATTGGATAATCAAGAAGTATAAAATAGTAGTAATAAATTATTACGAATCACCTTGGAAACGTATACTATATGTGAATAAGTGTTTCACTAATAATTTTGATGTATGCATGTATTTATTAAAAAAGTTGCACCCTTCTCAAAAAAAAAAAAAAAAAAGTTGCACCCATAATAAATTCTAATAGTCCAAATATTGTAGAGATAAGAGATAAGATTCGAGAATAAATGCAATTCAACTTTTGCATATGATGGAGATGGTATGGAATTTGGGCATTGGTCTATGAACAAAGCCAATTTGAACATGCTATTTTTCTTTACAATTGACGGATACCGAATTATGGGTATTATCAATTACATAAGGAGAAATTTGCATACTTCAAATATCTAAGTGATGAATTTTGAATTTTATGAAGAAAATTTGGATTATAGGCCCACTCATTTGCAGCTAAATATGATTATTAAAATGATTAATTTATGGACTTCTTACTGGTGGCAGAATCAGAATTTTTCTTCCAAAGAGACTTCACAAATTCTTCCAAAGAGACTTCATTTCAATCGGTTAAGAGATTTACTTCGCATTTTATGTCTGCTTGCTAAATATTTGTTTCATTTAGTTTATGTCATAAATTTGCTAATGTTGTTTCACTCATATGTTAAATCATAATAAAATAATTATATTTTCAATTCGAACGACCATTGTAGGAAAAGAGCTATCAAAAATTTTAAACAAAATAACAAAATTTTTATACATAAAACATATTCTATAGAGTGGGGGTGGGGGGGTGTTTACCATCCCCAATATCCGTCCCTTGTTTCCAACTACTTCTTTCGTCCTCCATTTAGTGACTCTCTTTTTTCAACATGTGTGACACGCGTTTCCACGCTTATCGTTGATGAGTTTTAAAATGAATTTTTGAAGTATTCTTTCTTTTATAGGATACTCCAACACTTATAGTGTCCTGTAAAAGAAAGAATACTTTAAAAATTCATTTCAAAAATCATCAACGATAAGCGTGGAAACGCGTGCCACACATACTGGAAAAAAAAGTCACTAAATGAAGGACGGAGGTATTATATTAGGATTTTTATACATAAAACATATTCTATAGAGTTGGGGGGGGGGGGGGGGGTGTTACCGTCCCCCATATCCGTCCCTTGTTTCAAACTATATTGTCCTAAATTCTGAATACCAATTAGTACATCATTTTCTTAGAACATTAATATTAATGAGTTGCATACTCACTTACTTTTTTCTTTTTCTTTTTTTTTTAAATTTTTGAAGTGACATACTCACTTACTTGAAGATGACTAAAATTACAATCTATTAATAAATTGGGGAAAGCGTCTTACCCGCTCATTTGTAGAAAAATATGGATGTGAACCTCAAAGTCTCGAATTATGTTATGTAGAATTTTCAATAGTAATTTCTACAATAATGTTATTCTTAGAAAATAATTTATTTGTTCAAAGATATAGTACTTCAAAAATTCATTGAAAAAAATATTTTAATTTTTTTTTTATCAGACAAATGTTAGATGTTAGATTAGTTGTTAGTACACCAAGCTCCCAAGAAACTCCAAGATATCTCCAAGTCACCTTATACCTTCCTTAAATTCGTTCCCAAAGGGAATCGAACCTGGGTCACTCATTAAAGAAAAAAATATTTTAAATTATCTATATATATTTTTAAAAGTTCAATAAGGGAGAATCTTTCTCGTTTAATTTAATGTAGTGCGTCAAAATTAGACAAACCACTTACAATTTTCAAGTAAAATATGTAAATATATAAATATTTATTTTTACGTAATAGTATTGCGACAATTCATTAGGAATAAATGTTAGCATTGAATTATATTAAAAAAATAGACTGGTGAGAATTTCAAGTGTGGTGCCCGTCGAAATTCGACCGGAATCACATAGTTTTATAATTTTAATTTAAAATAAAAAATAATACTATTATTTTATATCAAAATCATGTACTATAAAAATTTATTTTAAAGAATATTACCATTGATTTGTATTGAGAAAAAGTCAATGGCTCAACTTCTCACTTATTTTTATACATTTGGAATGTCATGACGCCCGTTATTCACAACGATAGAAAAATAAATTAACCAAAGTTTTAGGACAATCTTATTCATTCAAACTTTGAATGTCAAGACATTACTTATACATATAACAAAAAAATGGATTAAGGAGAGACATTATTTCTCAAGTTGTTTTATTTTGAATATCAAGTGGCTCGTTAGTAGCATTTTCCGGTACGTCATTATTTGAAGAGTTATATTCGGCTTGAATTGAATGTCAAACCACCCGTTGCAAAAAATGATTCAAGACATAAAATAAATACAACTCTTCGACGAATGCTACCTTCAACGGAAATCACTTTATTTTATAATTTTTAGAGAAGTAAAGCACAAAAATTAGCATAGTTATTTATATCAAAATAATAATATTGTAGTACTACATTAAAAATCATGTTACAATTGAATTTATTTTCTCTAGAAAATAAATTTGAGCAATGATGGATAATATATTTTTCATTTAGTTTTACATGACCCGTTGTTTACAATAATTGAAAAATAGATTATTGAGGGCATCATTTTCTCGGGTAGTCTTATTTATTTGAAATTTGAATGTCAAGTATAGTAATTGAAAATAGATTAATGAGTATAACATTTTCTCAAGTAGACGTATTCATTTAAATTTTGAAGTAAAGTCGCCCGTTGTTGATAGTTATTGAAAAATATGTTAATGGAGACACCACTTTCTCGGATAATCGTATTCATTCAAATTTTGTTTGTCAAGCTGCCCGTTGTTCATCGTAATTGAAAAATAGATTAATAAGGGCATCATTTGCTCGGGTAGTCATATTCATTCTCTAAACAACGGATTAAAACGGTTATTATTTTTTGGATTTATTTACTCTGTTTCTATCCCTTGTTTATTGGGACATTATACTTATTTTATACCTCAAATACTTGTTGTTCAGGTAGTTGTAATAGAAAAATAACATACGGAATGCATGTTTAATCTTTTCTATTTTTTTTTCTTATTTTTCTAAATTTTCGTAAATCAAATAGGAAATTGCAAAAATATACAAGAATTTATCTAAACTATCTTTTGGATTTAATTGCAGAAGTGTGCTTATCGATTGCTTAGAATCTAATAATTTTAATCGATTGCTATGGAAAGTGCCGATTCATCTTCTCAAAAATCGATTGAGAACCTTTATGCATATAAACTTCTTCATCCACCCGTCCGTATTCTACTAATAAACTATAAGCCGTAATGGTATAATTTTCTCTTTAATGTGAAGTCTTTTAAATATTTATCTCAAAAATTGATCTGAGATCAATAGATTAAATAAAAACCAATTGATTAATAAAACAAAATATAGAATTAGACTTTTTCAGGGGTGTTCAGAGTTTGGTTTATACCGTAAACCAAACCAGACCAATAATTATTAGTATTAAAATCATATTAGAAGAAATAGGTGAATGAGAAGTAAAATCGAAGAAATATTATACTTGTTTTATATGTCAAACAACTCGTTGCTAAGGTAGAATTGTAGTAGAAAAAAAAAGGTCAAGAAGGGTTAAAATTTATTAAATAGTTGTACTCGATTTAAATGTCAAGCTGCCGTTAAACATTGAAATACAAAAATAAGTCAAGAAAGTTAATATTTTTGAAGTCATCCGTTTTTCATATTAATAAAACTGATTTCATTCATAATAAAAAAATTAATCACTCATAATTATAAAAAATTAAAAATGTAGAAAATCAAATAAAGATTTTTAATATTTTAAATTTTAATTGGAGATAAATAATAGTAAAAGTGTGGTGTATCTTTTATATTGGTTATTTATTGGTGAAGTTTCATAAATATTCGATGTGGGATGATTGAAGTAAAATAAAATTAATGTATTATATTACCAAAGCCATGAGAATTTAGGAAAATATTCACGGAAATCATTTTATATCGTAAACTTTGAGTAAAAATATTTGTTAAAAGTACAATATTCATTGAAATAATTGATAGGATTAAATCATATTACAAAAAAAAAAAAAGTAAATGAGAGTAACATTAAATTGTACTCGCTTCGTCCCCTTCTACTTGAGCCAATTTCCATTTTGGATCGTCCCACTCTACTTGAGCCATTTCCTAAAATAGAAATAATTAGGCCCAATTAGTAGTGTAATTAAGGGACTTTTAATGGCATAATTAAGAATTTTTGTTTCATTACAGTGTTTTTAAGTTTGGAAATATGAATTTATTCCAATTTTCTATTTTTCAAAATTTAATAAAATAATTTAATAATTATAATTGACAAAGTATTATTACTATCTTAATATACGTGCCCACTCTACCGGGCTCAAGTAGAAGGGGACGGAGGGAGTACTTATTTATATGTCAAACAAATTTTTGCTCAAGCCGTTGTAGTAGGAAAAAAAAATGGTCAGAAGGGTTAAAATTTCTTGAAAAGTTGTAGTCGAAAAAATAGGTAAAAAAAAATATTTCTAAAAAAAGATAATATTTCTAATTGAAAATAGATAAGAAAATGATTTTTGGATAATTATATTCATTTTGATTGTCAATTTGCCTATTATTTGAGTGTCTATTACAAGAGACAAAAGTCCATTAGGTTAAAGAGGAATATCATTTATTGAGTAGTTATATTCATTTTGAGTGTAAAATCGCATGTTATTCGTTATAATAGAAAAGTAGGTGCAATAGGGATTCGACCGTCAATCCACTATGTATATATATGTCATAATTAAGTTATACCTAGAAGTGCACGTAAAAGTAGTAATTAGTATTTAAAAATAAAGTTACAACATATGACGCTAATAAATATAATAGTATTCTGATTGAAAATTGACTATAACTTGGAGGTGAATTGCAAATAATCTTAAAATTAGTAATTAAGGATATAAAAAAAAGTGTATATAGTGTGCGTAATGAATATAATAGTATTCTAATTGAAAATATTGAAAATTGGAATATAACATGGAGATATATACGTGAACTTTAGATACATGCACGAAATTGATTTCATATATATAGTACATATTCGATCAATCGAATTAAAGATATATTACTATTGCACATTATCGATTGAAATTATATGAATTAATTAAAGATATATATTACTATGAAATAATTAAAGATATATATCAAATTAAAAATACATATTAATTAGATTAAAGTATTGATTAATCATGCAAAATTATGAGAATTTAGCAAAATAATTAAAAAAAATCGTGATTGATTGACTTTTATTTTGCTATTATATATATATATATATATATATATATTGATTGAAAATTCAGACAAAATAAAGTTCGAATCTCATTGCAACCGTAATTCAAGTAGGACCTTCGTAATTTTGCCTTTATTAAAAGTTTAACCAAAATTATTCTTAACCAAAAATATAATACCATAAAAGCTACAGCAGAATTTACTTTTGGGCCAAGTAATTTGAATGTCCCTTTCTCCATCGCCCTATGTAATTTTATTTTCCTATTCCCAAACTACAAAAAAATAAAATAAAATAATAAATGCTATATTTTCATTATTCCCACTATCGCTTAGCAATTTGTCCATTTGCTTCCATTAGAGCCAATTAAAGAACGTACCACAAATTGCCTCGTATTCGAAAATGGACACATCTTTTGTTCCCATTAGCTGTATTTCTTTTTCATCAATTTTAAAAGAAGAAAATATCCCATATCTCATCAGTAAACTAATATAAAATAGGTCGGTAACCGACTCATTTATGTAATTATATTTAGTCAAATAGTATATAAAATCATTAATAGGACGAAGCACGTAGATATCCGCCCAAGACAATAGTAACTCGAGAATATATTTTTGTGATACACAACAATTAAGTAATAATTTAAAAATGAACGAATGCTTTACCTACCAATAATTGCCCTTTCACTTTCCACAAGTTTATCAACAACAAATACAAAAGAGGCCAAACAAGTTTAAAAAAATACTACTCGTACTATTTAATCTATATCTCAAACATTATTATTATTATTATTATTATTATTATTATTATTATTATTATTATTATTATTATTATTATTATTTTACATTTAATGGCAGTGATAATATTTTAATTAAATGCATACGTTTTCACTTTTGAGTCAAATGAAATTGCGTGGTCGGCTGAAACAAACACACGAAATCTGTTAATTAATTAAGCCTAAAAATTTCTAATTGGGTTTGAAAAATTGACATGTAAAGTAAAAGATGGGGAGACTTAACGGCAGGTTATATAAAGACATTTTCCGTTAGTGGAGCCCACACCCCTAGCCCGTCGCACAAGGATCTTTTTTTTATTTAATTTTTTTTTTATCCTCTGCGTGGGTCCCGCTGTGGCTCCTGTGCGGGCTCCATGTAAGAACACAGTGGAACCTTCTTCCTCCGTTATAAGTATTGCTCGTGGACTCGCCCTTTCTAGCTTCTCTGCAAATACACTCACCATTTCTCTCCCCATTTCCTCCTCCAATACAAAGTTCACTGCACTCAAATTAGCCTTAGAAGCTCGAGGATTCTTTCTGAAATAGACTGATTTCGTCTTTGAAACTCTCATTTCTCGGTCTCAGTTGCCGTTGCTTCTTTCCAGTCATCGTTTTCGTTGAATTTCTGGTTATTTTTTCCGGCGGAAGGTTTCGAGGTAGGTTTTCGGATATCTAATTTGACTTGTATTTAGAAGTTTGTTAGTTTTGATGAGGGGAATCCATTGCTTTTGTGTGTGTGTGTATGTGCGCCTCCCTCCATGATTACATGATTAATTCTAATACTATCTCTGGCGGATTGTTTACTTTATGTGTGTGTGGTATTTTTATAATTGTTTTGTAGTACATTTTTAAATTTAATTTCAGTACTTTTCTGCATGAACAGTTACTGCTCCTTTTGATCTAATCTAATTGACGTTTATTTATGGCAATTTGTTCCTTTCCTTTTAAATTTGTCTGGATATTTAAATGATTCCTTTTTTAAAATTGATTTCTTAATCTGCGGAATCTCGTTCGGCCGTTTTTGTAGCTGTTTCTGTTTATGTAAAAATCTGATTTGATTGAATTAGGTTTGTTTATGCTAGCTTGCGCGTTTTTATATATTTTCAAGGGTTTAGAAGCGCCTCACTTAAAACCCTCTTCCTCGAGAAATTCTTTTAGAGATTCTCAATCAAGGTTGTATCCTGTTTTTTTTTTTAGTGAAAGTCAATGGAGCAATTTCCTAACCACGAGCTCGAGTACGTTGTCGACGATTACTACGACATCACCGACTTCGAGGATGACAGCGACTCGCCGAGAATCGGTAGTTCTATGGATGATGATTCAGCTGACTCCGATTTTGAGGACGATTTCGACCTGGTAATCCATTTTGTTCAGAGTTTCAGAAGGATATATATCTCAAATTGTTTATCTTTTGCTGATTTCTTTTCTTTTCATTCATTTATTCATTTTTTAATTTTAATTTCTCAACAGATCCATCCAAGGACCGATACATCTGCTGTAGAAGTCAAGAAAGGCAAGGATATTCAAGGAATTCCATGGGAAAGACTCAATTTTACCAGAGAGGAGTATCGAGAATCCCGTTTGAAGCAATACAAGAATTACGAGAGTTTGTCACTCTCTCGCGAAGATCTTGAGAAGGTATCTAGCGTTTTGCTTTGTCTGTTATACTTTGGGTGTTTGACTATTTGTTGGAACTGTGTTATACTTGGGGTTTGTGACTATTTTTTGTAACTGCAGGACGTTGTTCATGATCGATTGTTCTAATCAGAATTAGTATTTGCAATCCGTTGATGTTATTGTCTTAGTTGGCCTATTGCTGATTTTGTTGCTAAGATGTTGTGTTCTTCATCGCAGGAGTGCAAAAAAGTGGAGAAAGGCCACAACTTTTATGATTTTCAGTTCAATACAAGACTAGTCAAATCCACGATAGTCCATTTTCAGGTATAGACTGTCCTTATCTGGTTCTTCCTTTCCAAATTCATCCTGCAACTATTTGTGTCAGTTTCAACTTTGTGCATAGTGGATCCGTTCGATGTGGATTTTGTTGTTTTTTTAACTAATAAGAGTCTTATACTACGATACAGTAAATGTAATTTTGTTGGTAATTTTTTTTTCCTGGCTGGTTGAAGGTTGGAATGGTTTTGAAATATGCCTTAGCACCGCACCCCCACAACAGCCATTTTGGTCGACTTTTGTTATTTATTTGTCGTAGTAGTAGTTTCCTTTTAGGCCTTCCTTGGACAAACTGATGTATATCTGCAGTAATGATTTTGTTTTCGGTCGTAGTTTTTTACTACTGCTTTTAGTTCTTGATGATTCTTTGGTTTTTTGTTTTGGATTCCGACGTGGCATCAAAATTGTATTCTTTTGATACGATACCATCTATTGGTAGTTGATGACTGTTGTTTCTGTGCATCTTCATCTCGAATCTAATTAGTGTTTTGGGAGAATAGAGCTGGTGTGTGTCATCTTCAAGTTAAACTCAGCGTGTCCTCATTCATTTGCTATGACCTGACTTGTAAGATTGAAAAATGGGGCTTCATTAAGAAAAGAGTTCATTAGATCCTTCTCGAGGTTAGGAGTAATAACATGTGTTTTAGCGTTATGTTTGCTATAAAGTGCCATTAATTGTTATTAAGTTTAGCTTTCATTAAGGTTTTGTTTTTTTCCCTTGCCCAGGTCACTAACATTGACCTGGGCCTTGTATTCACTTAATCCTTTCTGTGCAGATTGTGAACATATATACCAAGAGTGACATGAATAATTTAGAGTAGAAGATCTGTTATGGAGGGTACCATATTGAGTACTTGTTACCAGGCTATGAAACCACTTTGTTTCTGAAGCCTGCTTATGATAATGTAAGTGTTGTGGTGATCGTATAATTTGTCTTTACCAAGACTTGAAAGTTCGGGCGATGTGGGGCATTACAAACTTGCTTTTGTTTTGATGTTCCATTTTTACGCTTTATTGGTGTCGTAACATTCTAACTCAACCTTAGTTTCTTCTTTCTTTCTTTTTTTGCTTTATCCACCTTCAAAGGATGTATTTTCTAGTGCTGTCATATGAATTCTTTTTACACATCTCTTAGTTAGATGCCGGGTTATTGCTTTTATTTTTTATTTTTATTTGCAAGAATCATTCAGTTAATGCAAATAGTCAATGTTAGTGATTCTTCTACTCAGCATGCGGATTAGACTAACATGTATTTTATTCCTCGTAATTAACCCATGGCATGGGATTATCACTTCTTCATTTCAGCCTTTAAAGCAGGATTGCAGATGTATCTGAGCAGCTGGCGCAATGAAGGACAAATTCCATATGGTATGAGGACTTAAGTGCTATTGTCAGTTGCTGGTCAGCTTACTTAATAGTTGCTTGTTTGCATTAGCTGAGAGTACACCTCGCGACTAACTTAGGGTTCATGCATTCATTTTCTTCATTAATTTTTTTTTTCTTTCTTATCTGGTGCAATTCTGTTTGTGGGTTATGAGGACTTAGTGCTATTGTCAGTTGCTGGTCAACTTACTTAATAGTTGCTTGTTTGCATTAGCTGGGAGTACACCTCGCGACTAACTTAGGGTTCATGCATTCATTTTCTTCATTAATTTTTTTTTTCTTTCTTATCTGGTGCAATTCTGTTTGTGGGTTATGAGGACTTAGTGCTATTGTTCATTTTTTTTTCCATTCTTATCTGGTGCAATCTCCCCCCTCGTGACATGTCCGGTTCTGACTATTAATATTGGCTTGTGTTGGTTACAAATTATACAAACGATGCTTGATTTCTCGCTAGACGTGTGTTACACTAACAGTTGTTCATTTGCGTTGGAGCATTCATTTTTAATGTGTTCCATCTTCTGGGATGTGTGTTCATTTGGATTGTCCATCTCGACATTCATATCATACCCTCATCTACTTCCTTTCTTAATGTGGCCTGCTTAGATTGCATGAATTCCAGTATTTATAGTTTATCGGCTGTCTCATTTCCATTGGGATTGCAATACTAGTCACTTTTGTTTTTCTTCCCCAAGAAATGCTTGGTGATTAAGCTGTAATTTGTGCTGTAATGCAAATGCCAGATCCTGTCTAATGATGGTAATTATATGTTATTTGTGTTATTTACTTTCCCCCAACAAAATTTTCATCTGCTTTTGTGCCCTCGATGATATTAACAGCGATTGTTCCTTGACACTTTTACTTGTGCAATTTTCTCCCCTTTTATTCTAAGTGCTGTTAATTTTGGTTGTGTTTGTATGCCTTATCTTTCTTCATTTCTCCTGGTGGTTTATTTGCACTTCATATTAGGAGGTCACGTAGAATCAAGGGGGCTACAGGATTTTGAATGTAAGAGAGTACCGTCAACCGTGTTGCAGGGTAACTGCAGAGCGTGTTGGTTATGGCTTTGAATTTACTCTCGTATCGCTTATATTTTGCTCAAATCTATTACATTTTGAGCATCTTTGGTAGAAGAAAGAATGACTTAACAGCCCCCTCTCTAGCAGCCATTATTTTGTACAAGCAAGTTCATGAACTGTTTTGCCTGTCCGTGTGAAATGTTTGCCTTCATTGTGCAAGTCCTTGATTGTTTGCCTTTCTTGTATGTGCTGCGCATTTGACGGACATTGCGATTATTGTCTTGATTGTTTAAACTTATGCTTTTTGGCTTTGAATGCTTTCTAACACCAGTTTTCCACCATTTCAGCTGAGGAACCTATTATGGGCTACCTCAAAACACGACGTGTATCTAACTCAAAATTACTCTGTGATGCACTGGTCATCCATGCTAAGGAAGAACACAGAAGTACTTAATGTTGCTAAGCCCATTGTACCTACCTTGGTGAGTTACTTTCTGAGTATTTGATTACCAGTAAGTTAGATGCTATAGGTTTTAGTATTTGACACAGTAGTTGTATCTATCGACAGAAATACCCTATGGCTCAGACTCTTTCAAGAGTTCAAATAAGCACCATGACTGTGAAAGACAACCTAATGGTGGCTGGTGGTTTCCAAGGAGAGGTTATGTGCAAGGTGTGTTTACTCATAGTTTAAATTGTTTAGAATTCCATGTTATTCATGTTTATTGTTTTGAGTTCTATTTGGACCATTTGTTTATATGTATTTTTATGGTTGTATGCAGTACCTAAACAAACCTGGGGTTGCCTTCTGCACGAAAGTAGCCACTGATGAAAATGCTATAACTAACTCCGTTGATGTATATCACAACACCAGGTAAATAGACGAGTTCACTTGCATTGCTTGTGATCCCATAATCCGAATTCTGACCCGATCCCAATTTTCTGTTAATTTCAACAGTGGTGCAACGAGGGTCATCACTGCAAACAATGACGCCCAAGTAAGGGTTTTGGATGGCGAAAACTTTTCTTGTCTGAACTGTTTCACATATCCGTGGTCCGTTAATGTAAGTCAGAGCTTAGCTTTAGTCATGTATGTGGCTTATCATTTTCTTGCAAGCATCTACTCGTACTAATTTGTGCTTTTGAACAGAATATTTCTGCTAGTCCGGATGGGAAGTTACTCGCAGTCCTTGGTGACAGCCCCGAATGTTTACTTGCTGATTCTCAATCTGGAAAGGTCAGCCTCGTTACTTCCGCTGCTCAACCGAAGTATTAAATATCATATATTTTTTGATCGCCATCTCTAACAACTGCTTCTTTCTGCAGATTGTGAGCAATTTAAAGGGTCACCTAGACTACTCGTTTGCATCTGCCTGGCACCCCGATGGCCGAATCCTAGCCACTGGGAATCAAGACACGACGTGTAGATTATGGGATATAAGAAACCTATCTGAATCCGTTGCTGTGCTCAAAGGAAGGATGGGTGCTATCAGGGCAATCCGATTCACTACTGACGGCCGGTTTATGGCCATGGCAGAACCGGCTGACTTTGTACACGTTTTCGACACGAAGTCTGGTTACGAAGCAGGGCAAGAGATCGATCTGTTTGGTGAAATTGCCGGGATCTCGTTCAGCCCCGATGGGGATGCTTTGTTTGTGGGCGTCTCTGATCGAACGTACGGCAGCTTGCTGGAGTTTAACCGAAGAAGTTATGACAGCTACCTAAGCTGCATTTATTAACAAAGTGCAGTGGTTTCAAGTTGTTGCGACGGTTGAGAAGAATTGGACATCAGTTTCTGTGATTTTTAGTATGCAGAAAGGGAAAAAAAAAAAGAAAAAAAAGAAAAAAAGAAGAAGTAAAAATAGAGAAATTTTGCAGATGTAAATAGTTTGTTGCGCTTGTTCTGTAAATGAGAACAGTGTGTGTTATTTCTGGTTTTGTATACGGTTGCATTCAACAATTGTTTTGTTTCGACTTATATGGTTATACTAATGATAATCTTCGTATATTTAGCTGTGCCGTCTGTGCTTTATGTGTTATTTTTCTTGTTCTCAGTTTTACATCTAGTTATGTGACTGTTATTATTTTAAGAATATGTAGTGTTCTTTACAAAAGAAGGTGGGCCATGCCTAAAACCTCAAGGAAAACTTGTACCTTGTACAATAACTAGGGTTAAAGATTTGCAAGCACAAGGTTTAAGATATATTGCTCCCTCCATTTTCTAAATTTTGCATTCCTCCTTTATTTTATTTTAATTTAAAGATTCTCGTACCTCCAAATATTGAGGGAGAGGGTGGGGGCCTCGGAGGAGGTGGAGAGTCGGGAGGGCTATCGACGGACCACCATCTGCCGCCTACGAGCCCACCGCTCAGATCCGACATCGCGGTGGGGGGTGGCGGATGGTGACCCATTGTGAGGGATTACTGTCCGGCGAAGAACTCTCATCCATAGAGATTGATTGAGAGCCGGCGAAAGAGGAAGAGGGACCGAGGGAGCTCGAAATCAAGAGAAACCTGATTAGAGTTCTTGGTAGAGAGAGAGAGAGGTGAATAATCGATCGAGAGAGGGGTTTTTATTTTTATTTTTATTTTATTTTTATTTTTTATTTTTGTTGTTGTTTTGGGCCAATCAATATTGGGGTGGTTAGGTCATAAATGGGCAGGGTTAGTATTAGGTTTAATTAGGGCCCAATTAACTAAGTTAATATTAACGAATTACACCCTTTTGCACGGTGAATTCTGTAGGACAACCCAAAAAAGAATATAAGGCGAATTCGTTGGGACGGAGGGGTATACTTCTAGAGAAAAAGACTAAAGTTAGTTTTTCCTTTTTTCATATTTTGACTTCACGAAAATAACTTTAATGAGGGAGCTGGAAATTGTAAAATTTCAACTAAAATACAAAAAGAATTAGATTATGAGCTTAGAACATCTTATAAATTAAAATGGAGAGTAGTTTTTGCAGGGAACGAAGGGGCATATATATTAATATTAGTGGTATAGGTTTGTTTGGAGTTTGAAGTAGTTAAGTATATTAAAAAAATGGTGTAGACTAGTTGAGCTTTCCCTTGGAGTTTACATTACGCATAGTATGTTGATAAGAAGTAGATTTCCAATGGTTAGAATATTTGGCGTCTAAATTAAACCAAGTAATTAGTAGTAGTAAATATAATATAAGACGGAATGCTATTTTACGATAAATTATGAAAGAGTTGTTAAGAGTAGAAGAAACGAGTGTCCCACCTAAGCTAGGAATAGGCTGAGATTGTGCAATTTCTAACGTCAAATATTAACTATCAATTCAATTCAATCCAAACAAGTTGAATACATGTTGAAATGAAATGGCGACTTCCATTTCACCATAAATCTTGCCTACTCCATCCGTCTTTCATTTACTGACTCTGTTAAATTTTTAGATAATTTTAAAGTTTTGTGATGATTGATTTAAAATCAAATTTTGGAGTTTAGTTTTTTTTTACAAGGTACTACGAGTGTTGTAATATAGTGTAAAAAAAACTAATCTCAAAAAATTCAATTTAAAATCCATTATCACGAAGCTCCAAAATCATCTAAAAGTCAACATGGTCAGTAAATGGAGGTCAATTAATATTTATGAGTACTCATGATTATATATGATTAATTTTTTATATGATTTCGAGTTCTCACATAATTTGAAACTAAATCACTTACTACTAATCCATTGTTACAAGCTAAATCATGTAGTTCGACTTTGAAAGCGTTTGACATGATTTAAATCTATGGCTATAACTTTGAGCTCTTCACGTGCTTTTAATTATTTGCTTTAGTTAATTTAATTGAGATTTGTTATTTTATATTATCAACTTAGATTAACTGTTAAGCTCGTAGATTAGGTATATATAAATATATGAGTCACGCTTTTAATATAAATAGTTATGAACTCTCATTTTGTCATTATTCAAATAAAATATTATCCGGTTTTATAATCTTGGAATTTAGTTATGTTTTGCGTGATCATGAAGAGCGTGACATTTCACAAGCTTATCATAGAATATCGATTCGATCCTAGAACATCATCGTTTCTAATGCTTACAACTTTAATTTAAATCCCACGATTTTCTCTCGTTCACTAGGAAATCTGCATTTTCCCAACTTCCTAACCATAATTGGACGTCCCTTTAAAAAAAAGCGTGTGTATTAAGAGTTTTGGTGTAGCATTAATTAGTTTGACTAAGTATAATATTAGAGTTCTTAATAAGTAATTAGTTTAGAAGTAATGCAACATCATATCACGTGCATTGTCGTGTAAAACCCAAATTATTATTCAAACACACTTCTACTATGTAGTGACGCTGTGAAAACGACAACCCCTTGATGAAATCTTTATTTTACTATAAAATAAGATTTGATTAAATCTTGTGACAAGAGGTTGATAAACTTGATATTAATTAAACCAAATGATACTTACCTAAAGCATTATCTACGTAACTTGGGTACATGTATTAGGTAGAAATTATAGCTTTAACTTTTTAATTACATTTTTTAGGGGTTTAAATTACAATTAATAAAAAATATATGCTAGTCACTTCTAGTGTACACGTTTCATAGGTACCACTCACGTTTAGCAATTTTACCATGATCTTTTTTTGTTTTTCATTGTTCATTATTATAATACCTCTAAAATTATTACTCCCTCCGTCTTCCATTTTGACTTTTTTTAGATAATTTTGAAGTTTTGTGATGATGGATTTAAAATTGAATTTTTGGAGTTTAGTTTTTTTTACAAGGTACTACGAGTGTTGCAGTATCGTGTAAAAAAAACTAATCTTAAAAAATTCAATTTAAAATTTATCATCACGAAGCTCCAAAACCATCTAAAAAGTCAACAGAGTCAGTAAATGGAGGACAGGTGTAGTATTAATATTGTTGCATTTAAAATAAAAAAAAAAAACCAAATCTTGATTGTTTATCCCTAAAATTTCTAATGAATGGATAGAATAACCAAATTGAGGTTTGATTTTTATGTAATTTATAAATGCAATGATATTATTAACCATTTACAGTATGAGGTTTCAGACTAAGTAACAATGAAAAAGATAATCATAATAAAATATGATCAAAATATGAACGGTGCTCGCTTAAGATGAATAGCATATCAATACTCTACTATTAATAACCTAAAAAATTTCAACAATCCATAAATTTGATTAAAATGGGATTTAACTATTTGAAGTTGACTCGTAACTTGAAAAGTTCGATGCCCAAGAAATAAATGATGTGATACGACGAGGGCCACTACACAACGATGCACGTACAATTGGCAATTGCACATGCGTAAGCGTTATGTCTTGATTTAAAAGTCCAAAGAAATAAAATAAAAAATAAAAAAAATCACCAAGTTGCAGAAGCATTTATTGGCCAAAAAAATTTGACTCAAATTAAATTTGAATGATTTTTATATTATCTCACTAATGTTACATGCAAAGCTAGCATAGTTTGTAAATTTCCAGTTGAAATTATGAAAGATAGTATTACTGCAGTGGCAGTGCGGAGCCACAAGGGTGCTGGGCTGAGCTAGTGCACCCCCCAATTGTTTTTTTTTTTTTTTTTTACTCTTTATTTTTTATATGATAATCATAAAATTTCATCATAGCACCCTCACCTAGCTAGAAATTGTGATCTGATTTTTACAAAGAATAGTAGAATTTTTTTGAAGAAAAAAAAAATTAATAAGAGCAAATCTGCAGAAATTAAATGGAGAGGAGGAACTAAGGAAGAAGATGAAGTATAAGAAACGTTTTTTGTTGTTGGCCAGAAGAAAACGTTTTTTTAGGTATAAAGAAAGTAAAAACAGTTTATTTGGGAGGGTGAACATTAAAGAATTTATTTCCTATTTTTTAAAAAGAGAACAGTCATTTATTTTTTACAACTTTCTCTTTCTTTTTTACTGTGCCGTGTTGCGATCTGCGGCGACTTTGGCGAGTCGGAATTGCAACAACCTACCACCAATCAGAGTCAAAGGTAAAATAAACAAATCTTCTCTTCAACGCTTCAGTCTATTAGATGCAATAGTTGAATTAATTAACTGATTTTATTGTTTGAGTTAAATTTAATTTTGCTAATTAGCTTAAATTACAATTTAAGATTTAGGGTTTCAAATTTAAGTAGATAATTTTATATGAATGTAATGGTAGTTTTCAATTACAAATGTCAGGGACCAATACTGTACAATTGTATAGGGAATTTGATTTTTTTAACTTATATTGGAATTGAGTTGATTTTCATTTTTTATATAGATGCTTTATCGATATTTCAAGAAAGTTCGCAAGGAGAGTGACTCTCCCTCCTCCTTTAATGAACCTATTGTCGAAGTCGAAATGGTGGAAAATCATCCGAGAGTAGAAATTGAATTAGACCAAAGTGAGATTGTTGGTGATCCAGGATTACGAAAGCCAATAGAAGATTTTGATATTAGATTTCGAGATCAAGTACGGAGAACATACTTGACTATGGGTCCTTGCCAACCGGTTGGACATAGTTATCCAAAAACAAGAAATGGGGCTCAAGAAAGAAGTTTCCAAGAGAGTTGGTACCGGAGGTTTTCGTGGTTAGAGTACAGCGTGTCAAAAGACTCTGTCTTTTGTTTTTGGTGCTATTTGTTCAAACAATCAGATAAAGGGGGGCGATTTGCAGAGGATGCATTTACAAAGGATGAATGAAAGGCCTTAGAAAAGTTCAATCTTCATGTTGGAGGTGTGAGTAGTTGTCATAATAATTCAAGGATACAATTTGAAGCTTTTCAAGATCAAAAGCATAGTGTGACAAATATGCTCCGATCAAATGCTCGTGAGATGGATATTGCTTATCGTACTCGTTTGACAGCTTCATTGGATGTGTCTCGTATTTTATTGAAGCAAGGACTATCTTTTCGTGGACATGATGAATCATCTAGTTCTTCGAATCGAGGTAATTTTCTTGAGTTTCTTCAATGGTATTGTGACCATAATGATGCTGTTTCTAATGTTTCGGGTCAAAATGCTCCTGGTAATAATAAAATGCATTCTCCACCGATTCAAAAAGACTTAGCACATGCTTGTGCTTTAGAGATCACAAATGTCATAGTTAATGAGATTGGAGAAAAGGGTTTTTACTATTTTAGTTGATGAAGCTCGAGATGTCTCACTGAAAGAGCAAATGGGTGTGGTTTTGAGATACGTGAATGATAAGGGATCTGTGATTGAGCGATTTCTTGGAATTGTACATGTTGATGACACTTGTTCTCATACTTTGAAATCTGCTATTGATGATTTATTTGCAAAACTTGGTCTATCATTGTCAAAGGTTAGAGGTCAGGGATATGATGGGGCTTCAAATATGAGGGGTGAGTTTAATGGGTTGAAAGCTTTAGTATTGGAAGAAAATCCATATGCCATGTATATTCATTGTTTCTCACATCAACTTCAGTTAATTATTGTCGCGATTGCTAAGAGTATCATGGCTGTGAAGGATCTTTTTAGTTATGTCTCTATGATAGTGAATACAACTGGAGTATCTTGTAAAAGAAAAGATCAACTTAGAAAGTTGGAGCATGAGAGAATAGTTAAAGAGCTCGAATATGAGGAAAGGGCTAGTGGGAGAGGTAAAAATCAGGAAACTGGGTTAACAAGACCTGGAGATACCCGATGGTGCTCACATTACTTTACTTTGCTTTGCTTGTGTTCAATGTGGCCCTCAGTGGTGAAAGTTTTGGAAAATGTGTGTGATGATAGCACTTGTCCTGATATGAAAAGTACTGCTCGAGGTTTAGTCAGAAAAATGAACAACTATGAGCTTGTGTTTGTGATGCACTTGATGAAATATTTACTAGGAATCACAAATGAGTTGTCACTTGCATTACAACGGAATGATCAAAATATTGTTGAAGCCATGTCTTTGATTGATTGTGTGAAAGTGCAACTCCAACTCTTCAGAGATGATGGATGGGAAATAATTTTAAATCAAACGAACAGATTATGTGAGGTGAATGGTATTTCTTTGGTTGATATGGAAGAGACTATAACACGTCCAGGTTATAGGACACAACCATCAAATTTCATCACCAATGATCATCATTATCGTGTGGAGATTTTTTATGAGGTATTATTTCTAAATTCTTAATATTCAAATCATTTTGTTTATTTAAAATTTCACGTCTCATTAATCTCATCATGGTTGAAAACTTGTAATAACAGGTTTGGATTTAACCATTCGAGAGATGGAAAATCGATTTTCTGAAGTTAGCACTGATTTGCTCAAGTGTATGGCATGTCTTGATCCGAAAGATTCTTTCTCTCGATTTGATGTTGATCAACTCATGCATCTTACTACTATATATCCCGAGGACTTTTCAAGAGGTGATTGTCTATACCTTCCACAACAGCTTGGTAATTTTATTGCTAATGTGCGGCTTGATTCTCGATTTTCTACAATCAGAAATTTGGGAAGTCTAGCTCTTGAGATGGTTAAAATTGGCAAGCATTTAGTTTTTCCACTAGTTTACAAAATGATTGAGCTAACTTTAGTTTTGCCGGTTGCTACTGCTTCTGTCGAGAGAGCTTTTTCTACAATGAAGATAATCAAGACTGATTTGAGAAACCGGATGGGTGATGAGTGGATGAATGACAGTTTGGTTGTGTACATTGAAAAGGATTTGTTTTCGACAATTGAAAATGAGAAGATCTTGCAATGTTTTCAAACGATGAGTACACGCAGATGTCAGTTGCCGGATGGGTGATGTTAGTTGCCACAACTCTTAACATATGTAATGTTATGACATTTTTATTACTATTATATAAGTAAGTTTTTTATGTTATATATAACAATGCTTAGTATATATATTTGATTGTATGCAAATTGAAAAATTAGTACAAGCACCCTCGACTTATATTTTCTGGCTCCGCCACTGGTATTACTATATGATTTAGTTATGTCCAATGCATATATATTATAGAATTTTGATAATATACATAGCAAGAGCTTCGGTTTTATTTTTCCTTTTTTTTTAAATAAATAAATTATATTTCGCTCACCAATACACGTTATGTGTACACTTACGATGTCGTATAATATGTAGTAAAACACATGAATGCGTGTAACGTATAATGACATTTCATATATCTAGTACAATATTGCATAGCAATGTAGTATTGTAGTTAATCAAATTGATCTTTAATTTGTACTGCATATCGAAATGATAGTTGAAGAAATAAAAGATAGTGAGAATTGGTTTAAAGGAAAAGACGAAACAAAGAAATTATAGTTGACGAAATAAAGGGAAGATTGCAGTGGGGTTAGAATTGGACGAATTTCGACATTCATAATAGTTTCTCGTTTAGATAGATACCGGCAATTAAACTTTAAGATTTGCTTTGTAAAATCCTTGGACACTTTATTGTACTATGGGTTGTTCTCTTTTATGCAAAGAAAAATGAGGGATAAAAAAAGAATGGAAAATATTATCCCACAATGTGGTCTTCACTTTTTTTTATCTCATGTTTTCTATGATGGAAAATATTATCACTCCAAGTTGAAATGAAATATTGTATATGTTTGGAGTGAAAAGGGAGGGAAAATGGATGTTCGGGAAAATTTTCTCTCCTACCCGAGGAAATTTTATGTTATAGTGAATGAATAAGTGAAAATATGGAAAAATGAGGGAAAGTTTTCTCTTTCCACCTTCAACACATCCGCGACGATCTAAAGTTTGTTTCAAATCAATTAATTAATTTATAATAGTTTTAGTTTAATCAAATTCGAAATTAAAATAGCAATATGTATATGGGCAGTAATTGATAACCAACTGCGAAAAATGAAATACATATTTTTTAGTGAGAATATTCAAACATTATTTGTACTTCATTTCTTTTCCTATTTATTTTGTAATAATACATTAAGATGGCAGCTTATATATATCGTGAAATGTTCGCTATGTGTACACATTAGGGAAGATTATTGGAACGTCTTTCATTAATTATGTATTTATATTTTATTTATTTATGTTGAACCCAATTTATTGAGATGCCTGAATCTATCTCCCGCTTGGCAGAGTTTGGCGGTCCGGAGGGTGGAGACGCCCCCAGCCCGACTGTATGCAATGTTGTTGTTGTTGGGCCTTAATTGTCATATTGGGCTCTGACCGTTTCTCATAGTGCTATTTAAATAGACTTTGAGAACAAACTCTGTACTCTATAATTTAGTTAATTCGTCGAGTTCAATCCAAGATACACTTGTCTGTCTAATACAATCTGTTCTTCTTTTTTGCCCATGAACGTAGTCAACACAACGTTAAACCACATAAATTTGTGTCTTCTTTATTTTACGTTCTTGTTTTTCTTTGATTGTTTGATAACCCATCACAACACAATTAAATATGTAGTATTCACCTTTTATCTTTCACAACACTACATAAAATACGTGTGTTCAGAGACCTAATTTCACAAATAAGATATGTGGGTTGAGTGTCATTTTATAAATAGTCTGTCATTCATTCCTCTCTTAAATTATTTATCCATTTATCTATTGTAAATTTGTGTATCATTGATCCATTTCTAAGTAATAGTTGTGTCAGAGGCATTAATTTATATGCATTAGAATAACAAAATATGAAGATTTTGGTGGTTACATACAACGCACGATTAAAAAAGAAAAAGAAATAAAAAAGAAGTCAAACGAGGGAATTTAAGACATGCCACGTGGTTTAGCCAGCAATTCTGGCTCTTGGCCTAATCTCCGGTCAACTACCCAACCAACTTGCTTTTTAGTCAACTAAATAGGTGAGTATTATTATTATTATTATTATTATTATTATTATTTTTATTTTTATTTTTTTAAGTCAAATAATATTAGCAAAACGAATATAAGGGTTAGAGCTGAGCATACGGCCGGTTCGGCCTAAAACCGGCCAAAACCGATTTAACCGATAATCAAAAAAATTAAAAATTATAGCCGAACCAGCTAAAGTGGCTATACTCAACCGGCCAAAAATCAGCCAAAAACTATTGGTTGGTTTCGGTTCGGTTTCGGCCAAACCAAATTATTAATGCAAAATGTCTTTTTCTCTTGTTTTCTTCTCTAATTATTTCGTTCTTTCCATCGATTCATTGAAAATGTAGTCACGCTACTAACTACTATCCAATCATAACATATTTTTGCTCAAGAATTTGTAAAATGGCCATAGAGACAACTAATGAATTACAATATAGTAATTCATTAATGAACATCATAAAAAGTGCAAAGTTCTAAAAATCTACCATAAGACTGATGTGGAATAGAAACTATATGCAGTTATAAAGTAAATATATACCTATTTTGGTTAATTCTTAAATATAAAATTAAAAATTAAAATTGTACTAGCTATAGTTCGGTTTTTCGGTCGGCACCGAACTTAAATAATAAAAATCGTGACTGGCCAAATTAAAATTTAGTTTTGTACTCACCAACCAAAACCGACCGTTCCTAATTTTTGACCGACCAGAATCGTCCGAAACCACCTAGTTCGGTTCGGTTGTTTGGTTCCGGTTCGGTTATGCTCAGCCCTAATAAGGGTACTTGAATACCTTATATAGGGGTGAGCATTCAGGTTTCGGGTAGGGTTTTTCGTAAAATTGGAAAAACTGAAAAAAAAAATCGGATTTTGAAAAAAACACCCGAACCCGAACCCGAATTATAAAAAAAAACCCGAACCCGAAAAACTGAAATTAATTTCGGTTTTTCAGTTTTTCCCCGAATTATTTTTAAAATATTAAAAAATATATATATTTTTTATTTTATTCACTTCTAACTTCAATCAACACACCTAATTTCCATCCAAAATCAATACTAATAATACTTTTACTACTACAATAAAATCATAATATCAAATATTAACTAATTTCATATCAAATACAAACTAAATATTACAATCACCAAAGATAAATTGCCAAAATATATAAATAATAATATACGAATATATAAAATAATAATAATAATTAAAATAAATAATATTTCGGATTTTCGGTTTTTCGGGTGGTAAAAAAAATAACCCGAACCAACCAAACCCAAACCCGAATTTTACTAAGAAAAAAAACTGAAATTCTTAAAAAACCCAAATAACCCGAAACCAGAATTTAATTTCGGCGGTTTCGGAGAATAGTGCTCAGCCCTAACCTTATACAACAAAAAGTATAACAACTTGTTTCATTATAGAGAAGTGGGGGTACATGAAATCGGACTAGAACACCAATCATAATATAGAGACCCCGACACAAGAAAAGAAAATAGATCGAACCCACTTTCAAGATCTAAACTTGATACTATTCACAATGTTATCCACATTTAGAGTGACCTATTCAAATATAGAAGCATTTCTAACCTTCCAAATACTCCAACAAATATATTGTCAAACAACAATTAGGAGCTTTTTCTTCGTCTTTCCTTCGTGAACAAACTGGACAAAATGATTGCGGAGAACATTAGGGTCAACCATTTGAAGCTCAAGCCAAGCACAATATTTTCGCCACACGTCATAGGAGTAATTGCAAGAGCATAATAAATGATCAATGTCCTCCACATGATAAGAGCAAAGAACACATAATTTATCTTTATCATCAAGAACAATCTTCCTTTCCACTAACTTGTCTTTAGTAGAGACTCTATTCCGAAATGCCTTCCAAAAAAAAGAAGAAACCTTACTTGAAACACCTTTGCACCACAGTTCCATCACCACCGAATCCACGACCTTTTCCGCACAACTTTCCTTAAACAATCTGTTGTACATAGACTTCGTTGAGAACAATACACCTCGCGAGATACGAACGAACATTAAACTCACAATAATTTCATCATTTTGCCACAAAATAATGAATAAAAACCACGTTTGCCACTCCTTCGATTTCAACCTTTTTGATTCCTCTCTCAATTTTAGTATTCCCTCAGGTCCCACTAATTCTATTAGGGTTTTTTCTCTTGGACATGAGAATTTATGTAGTATAGATTAGTTACATGTATTAAACATTGAATTTTAAATTGAGTTTAATATTTAATTTTAGTATCCAATTTTATTACTATAATTTTTCAGAATATTAAAAATAAAGAATTTTATTTTACTTAAAAAAATCAAATTTATTTTTGAATTTAAAATTTTCTATTTTGGGTAATAACCCTTTTAGTGTGAGACAACCGAAAAAGAAAATTAGCCCTATTAGTATATGAGAACTTTATTTTTTTTATTAATTTAATGTAAAAAAAATAATGTTCACTTGCCACAAATTCACTCTCAGATATTTTTAAAAGGTCATTTTAAAGGGTAAAATTATATATATTTGGCTCTTTGAGCACCACCGAACACATTCATAATTGATGTGATAGTATCACGAGGCAAATGAGTTAATCACACATAAGTTAAGGTTTAGGTTTCCCCCCCCCCCTAAAGTTTAGTATTTAAAAGAAAAAAAATTATGATTTGACTCTCTAACTTATGTGGTATTGTCGTATCAATTATGAACATATTGATGATACTCATAATAGGTAGACGAGCCATCCTTCAAAGATAAGATGATTCCCTTACAGTTTTCTTTCCCTAAAAAGTTATTTGTCGAAAATAACAAAATATCAACCTCAACTTCTAAAATGTTGCAACTTTCAACTACAACACCGTATCTTTTTTTCTTTTCTTTTTAATTTTTTTTTTCCATTCTTTTTAACATATATTACTACATCCGTTTTGTTTCTCTAGTAGTAATATTTTTACATGAACTTTCAATAATAACAAGGGAGGTGGACAGTTTAGTGAACTTTTTAGGACACTAGGAAAACTCATCATATGTTTTGAATAAATTCCCCTCATGTGTAATATTATGAGAAACTCACACAAGAAAAGAAAAGAAGAAAGAAAAAAAGAAAATTACATGCATCAATTCTTCTTGAGAAGGGCTTGGGATCCTCTATCCCCAAATTTGTGTCCCAATGGTGTCTCAAAATTTAATTTTTACTATTTTTCTGCAAATTTTTTAATAAATTTATTTTATAATAATTTAGTTTAATTTAATGATTATTTTCAAGGGTTCAACCATCCTCATTAGGGTTTATAATTATTTTTTTAGCATTTTATTTAACTTTTATTAGTATATTAGAGTTGAAAAATTCAAACCTAAAGTAAATAATTTCAAAAAAAAATTCTTTCTTATAAATGTCTATTATGATTTATTATATTATAATATTTTTATTTTTATAAAATATAATATAAAATTAGTAAAAATTGAATTATGAGATACTATTGAGATATTATATTGGGATAAAGGATACCATCCTTGAGAAGTAATTACACAATTGGAACTCGTGAATTTTGCCACTACACACACGCATTAACTTAATTGAAAAAGGAAATTACAATAACAAACGAGAGAATCTCTTGAGTAGGAATAAGAAGAATACGGCGTCGTATTATGCGGTTGAAGTTGGGTTGGGGAATGAGATAGAGATTAGAGACAGAGAGAGAGTGGCGCCGCAAAATAAATATACTGTCCTCATCCACCATGCGCAACTGTACACGTGCCACCCACATGCTGGGCGCATTTTCTCACGCCTATGTTCGCCGTATTTTCCGTCCAAACCGAACCATGGTTTCATCCAACCACCTCCTTTAACCATGGTTACCATTTCCTTGCCGTCAGTCCGTCACCCATCTTCCTTATAAGTTTGTAATATGAAGTTGTAACTGACGAGTGACGACACCACTCCCAACTTTATTAATTTTTTTTTATTTTAAAATTGCGATTTTATAATTATTTGAACAATGGTAAGGCATTTCAGTTTATATTATTTTATGAACATTATCAAATCCAGAAAAATAAGGGATAGAAGGAAAAACTATAGTAAATATAGAGAGCTCTAATAACACAGTATTTGACTTCATAAAAATATCTTATCTAACAAGTTGTCATTTAAGTTCAATTTATATAAAATTAATGTAGTTGTACAAATTTAATTTGTTTTTAAACACATACAGTTCAGATTATCTCTGATCAAGTTTGAATGAGTTGCAACCAATATTTTAAAACCCGGCCCGGAGGTCGACCCGGCGAGGCCTCCGGTTCCCGGTTCAACCGGTCGAACCGGGGTTGACCCGGGGTTGAACCGGCCAAAACCGGGAAAAACCGGGAAAACCCGGAAACCGGCACTATGCCTGTTCCCGGTTCAACCGGTTCAACCGCCCGGTCCGGTCCGGGTTTTAAAACATTGGTTGCAACTATGACTCTATGAGTAGGTGCTTTTGAATTTTGAACCCAGTTTCAAATTGATTACAGTCAACTATTACATCACTTGTTTAAGTTAATATTTTTGTATAACTCTCTCCGGTTTTTTTAAGTGTTCCATTTGCCTTTTTTGTTGTTTATTTTTTACTGTCTCATTTCAGAATTTGTTGATATAATAGCTAAATTTTTTCTACTTTACCCATATAATTAATGTTATACTAGTATGATAATCCCTCCGTCCCGCAACAATTGTTTATGTTTCCTTATTTGGACGTCTCATTTAATTGTCCGGTTTCCTAAAATGGCAAAAAATTTATGGCTACATTAACTCTCTCTCTCCTCAAAATTAATTACAACCATATATCCTACATTGTATTGGTTATTGTGTCATTTTCCTACCGGACAATTGCCGCAGGACGGAGGGAGTATAAGTGTTTTCATAAAAAAAATAATAATAAGGTTAAAATATAAATTTACATATTTATTGGTATAGAGTATAATTTAATAATGGAGGACATTTAAAAAAAAAAAAATAGATGGAGTATTAAATAAGCTCAACTTTTTATGCAAAATTGATATTATGTATAGAAATTGTCCACTATATCCTGCGAATGCACTTAATTTGATATGGTGTTTTTATTTTTCCACCATTGGGTGCATATAAATAGTCAAAAATTAAAATCATACAGCACAATAAAATATCTTATAAATCATGTTTTTTTTTTTTTTTGGTTTAGCATTAGTGCCAATCAATATAAACTGATAAGTTATTTATTATTTCGAAACTAGAAAGGAAAAAAGAGTATCAATTTAAATTTGTTCAAGTTTTAAAAATCTCATTTTTTTTGCCCTATTATTTTTAATTATAACCCTTTCATTAGGTAGAAATGATTATCATGAGTATAAAATTAATTTAAAAATAATTAACAAATAAATAGAGTGATCTAATTTGTAACTTAAAAGAGAAAATATTTACATAAATCGATGATTAATTTTGGCCAGCCAAAAACATAAAGACATTAGTTTCGACATTAAATAACACGACGAATTACAGATTACATAAATTAATGCAACGATGACCCAACTAATTAGGATTGCTCACGATCGTGACATAAAAATATTGCGATATTTTATTACATATACATTTCAATCTTGCATAATAACAAATCGGCAGTTCAGAAAATGACTACTCACTAATCATCATTATCCATAAACTAAAAGTAACATTGTTTAACTTCATCTTAATCCCATTAATCACTTTAAACTTGTTATTGTTTTAAATACTTTAATGTCACTACTATAGATATCTTATTATATATTATTTGACTTCATTAAAATATGAGCAGTTTGTGGCCTTAATCTTTCCCTTGTATTTGCAACTTTAAATCTCACACATCATGGTTGTGTAGATGCCTGCAAAAGATAATATATTTTTCTCTTAATTACGTTACTAATTAAATTGTCAAAGCTTGAAACGGAATAAATGAAGCACAACCACTTATTGAAAGCTAACTAAATCATGATTATGGGAGTTATTTATGCAATTATTGGATGATTAAGTTTATTAAATTGTGAATACATGATACAAAATTATTGTATAGATTATGTTAATCCAACTATATATGCATAAGAATTAGTATTAACAAAAAGCCCATGAGAAAACCATTGTGATAGCCATTGGAGGAGTTTAAAGTTCAAAATCAAGCCGGTTATTATTATTTATTTATTTTTTCCGGTTTACGCTAATCTATTTTATTTTGATTTCGTTACAAATTGAATTTCACCACGAAACACAACGTTTCTTCTTCGAATAATAAATTGGGGGTTAAAGTTATCTCGAATATCGTTTATTGGTGAGTGTATATGTTTTTAGTTAAAAAAAAAAAAACTCTCTTCGCCCCCAAATTTGCACATATATTTGAGTGCACTAGTTTTAAGGAGAGATGACAAAATACTATGTCTTTATTTTTTATTGTGTATAAATCGACTTTCACATAAGGGTGTGTTTGGTAAAGAAGATGAACCAAGATGAACCAAGATGAGAGAGATCATCTTGGTTCATCTCACTGTTTGGTAACCAACTAAAATAAACTGGAGGACCCGAGATGAATACAAGGCCCGTTGATATTTCACTGTTCCGCCTTGTTTAGTCATCTCACGTTTTTGGTCGGATGAGGTGAACTTATTAAAACAGTAACACAATACTTTCTCTCTCTTACCATTTTACCCTTATGTATTTATACGATTTCAAATAATAATAATAATAATAATAATAATAATAATAATAATAAAATAATAATAATAATAATAATAATAATGTAATAAAATAATAATAATAATAATAAATAAATAAATAATAACAATAATAGTAATAATATAATAATAATAATAAATCAATAATAATAATAATAATGTAATAAAATAATAATAATAATAGTAATAGTAATAGTAATAGTAATAATTATAATAATAGTAATAATAATAAATAATAATAATAATGTAATAAAATAATAATATTAATGTTATAAATAATCATAATAATAAATAAATAATATCAATAATAGTAGTAATAATAATAATAATAATAATAATAATAAATATTAATAATTTAATAAAATAATAATAATAATAATAGTAATAGTAATAGTAACAATTATAATATAGTAATAATAATAATAAATAATAATAATAATTTAATAATAATAATAGTAATAATTATAATAATAACAAGAATAATAATAATAATAAATATAATAATAATAATAAATAAGAACAATAATAGTAATAATTATAATAATATCAAGAATAATAAAAATAATAACTCAACAATATAAATAATAATAATAATAATAATATAATAATATATAATAATAATAATAAATAATAACAATAATAGTAATAATTATAATAATAACAAGAATAATAAAAATAATAACTCAACAATATAATAATATAATAATAATAATATAATAATAATAATAATAATAATAATAATAATAATAATAATAATACTAATAATAATAATAATAATAATAATAATAATAAAGGGTACTATTTAATCTCAACGATAAAAAGTGAAATCGGTAGGGGTATTTAATAAGGGTGATAGTCCATATGCTAAATTATCTAGCATTTGCCTTTGTCCCACCCGCTTATCCGGGTCTGAATTTTTTACTCCCAATGTGAGTATGATTCACTTCACTATCATATGAGTCATCTTGAATGACATCATTCTTCATCTTAGTATACCGAACGTGCCAATGTAGTGTTGCTATAAATGAGGTGGGATGGTAGTAATAGGTAAATTGGTACATATGTGTTTGGTAGACAAAATTAGATACTACCTCCACCCCCAAATACCAGAGTATCGCCGTAAAAAAAAATGATCTTCACATTTATATTTTAAAACTCGTACTGAAGGTGTCGGTAGAAATGCGTGCCGAAAAAGTCAAAAAAAAAAGTAAATGAGACTATTATATGGTGTTGGAGGTAGTATTATATATATGATAGATTCAAGAGTGACCCAGCAAGATTATTTTAACCACAGAGGGTGGACGGAATAAGTACTATAATATTAATAAAATGCAAAAAAACGCATAAAATAAATACGAATTGAATGTCCAATAGCAATTGAGATCCTCTACATCCATTTTGGTATTCCAATTGTGTGCCAAATTTTAATTTCTACTAGTTTTATATATTTTTATTTAATAATTTTAATTTATAATGATTTAGTTTAATTTTATAATTATTTTCTAGAGTTCACTAATTCAGATTATGGTTTATAATTTTTTTAGCATTTAATTTCAATTTTATTAGTTAAAATAGGGTTGAGAAATCCAAAAATAGGGTATATTATTTTTAAAAACTTCATTTTTTAGTTATAAATGTTCATTATGAATTATTATAGTATCACAATTTTTTATTTTTATAAAAAATATTATAAAATCAATAAATTTTAATATTTGGTGAATAATTGGAACACAAATACTAGTGCTATTTGTTTGCTCACTAACAAGAGAGAGAGAGGGGAAAACAAATATGTTTATTAAAAAAAAAAATAATAACACAAAACAATTCCACGAGACGTTTGATTTCTGACTTCCTTTCCTAAGTTTTCTTGTCTTAAATGAAAAAGGAAATGTGAAACGACAAGGGCAAAAACGCGGAAAGGCAAGCTGGTGACCGGCGCTCAACGGTCAAGAAACGAGGAAAGCCTTTAGGTTTGACCGGTTGAATCTACCGCCAGCTGCCGGTTACTCACTGAGTGGCGCACGTGTTGGCCACGAGACCGAGACCAAGACCGAGTAAGAGCCGGCAACATTAATAAACGTGATTTATGGTGATTTATGTTAAAATTAGATAGAAATATTTAATAATTATAAAAAAATCCCTCTTTAGACTTTAGGTGGTAACTATGGTGATTTATGTTAAAATTAGTGAGTGATAAAATCAAATACTTCGTCCGGTCTTTTCAAGTTGAGTCGTTTTTTTTAGCATTTGTGACAAATATTTTTAAGCGTCTTGATGATGAGTTTTGAAATAACTTTTTAAAGATTTTTTTTTATGAAATATTATAAATGTTGTAGTATCTTGTAAAAGAAAAAATTATTTAAAAAATTATTTTAAAACTCATTATCAAGACGCTTGAAAATACTTACCATAAATGTTGAAAAGAAACGATTCAAGCTGAAAAGATCGGAGGGTGTAGATTTTTGAGTTATGATAATTTGATCTATTGTGTTGTACATTATAAAAAAATAATGAATACATACTGTAAATTACTTGCTATATTTGATTTGACTGAGTGCGAGTACAATATATCCGTGCACATTCAGGTCAAAAAATAAATATAGGTAACTAACATAGTTATAATTGTACCTAAAAACCGTAACATTAATTAATAGCTTGACAAAATTAGTTAGTATTCATTAAAATGCGACGAGATACTGTTTTTGTATTAAAACTCTGAATTAAATAAAAATACTAAAACAATTTTTTTTAAAAATTTGACACTAGCATTTACTCATAAGAGCATTTCCAATGAGAGAGGCTCTCTAGTGTGTTTCTCACTTTATGGTGAATTATACCATGAGAGAGCTCATTCCTAAAATCATCCCCAATGCAAGGGGCTCTCTAATTTTTTCATTTTTAATTTTTTTTATTTATATTTTCTTTTTTTCCTCAGGAAAATAATTTTTTAATAAAGTAGAGCAAATGTACGCGAAATACCTAACAAAGGAAGAAATACAAAGGCGGTTCTTCACCAGCGAGAAAAGAAAGCAATAGCATCGGCAAGCCAATCCTTGAAGGGAAGAAAGCATATAAAAGTGTTATTCATCGTACATCAGCTCCATATTTATCTATTTAAAATCAAATCAAATCTTTTGAAATAATTTTCTTATTGAATTTAAAAACAAAATTATACCAATTAAAAAAACCTAAAAAAGGTTCAACAATTTGGAAGTAGCCCTTGGTTTTCAATGGCTAAAATTAATTTCTGCTATTTATTTATTTTTTATTATTGAAAATCGATTTAAGAAAAAAAGAATATGACGTCACATTCTCCAGTGAGACAAGCTTGCTCCTCTACATCCCGTCGTCTCTCTCCTCAACCCGGCAACGCGGCACGAGGCTTGCTCCCGGACTCGTAGGCGCCGGCAAGCCTCCGAGCCCCGGTACACTACGGGTGCTCTAAGATATTGCAAAAAAGAAAAAAAAAAAGAGTTGAGGTCATTCATTTATCGGTTAATATCATTATTTGAAAAATAAAAAAGAAAATTGGCGTGTGAACACACCACCAAAAAATAAAAAAGGAAATAGTACATCCCCAAGAAAAATTAAAAAAAGAAATACTACTACTATTATCACAGATTAAGAGGTGGGTGATGGAGCTCAATCCAATGGCCTCACCACTATATAACGAAGCAGGTGAAAACCCTTATCGCCACAAAAAAGAAGAAAAAAAAAAGAAGAGAGTGAGGGTAGAGAGAGAGAGAGAGAGAGAGAGAGAGAGAGTACTTTCCTTCTTCTTCATCTCACTAGCACACACTTCACATTTCTTGAGAGAGAGCGAGTCTTTGTAGATTTTTCTTTTCTTCAATCCCCCCCTTTCTGTTAATCCCCGCTTCTTAGATCCCTTTCTGCAAATCACTTGTTTTCTAAATATTTCTGATTTTTTGGGTTTGTTTCTTTGTTTGTTTCATCATCATCACTATTCAAAAACCATGAACAAAAAGCAAACTTGAACCAGGATTTCAAGAAAACCAGGTGTTTTTCCAGAACGAGATCCCTTTATTTTTAGAAAATTTAACTCATTCTTTCTTATTCTTTTTTTTTTTTTTTTTTTTTCACTTTTACTTCTCACCTAATTTTTGCTTCTTCAAATTTGAGGGCTTTATTTGCAGTTCCCTCAAAAGGCTGGTTTTTATTCAGCCAAAGGATTACAAGGGTTGTCTATTTTAAACCCTAATCCAAGAAGCAACTTTTGTTATTAAAAAAAAATATCAAAAAAAAAAAAAACCTTTTCATTGTTCATATTTTCTTGATTTTCTGCTTCCAAGCATCCCTGTTTCTTGAATATTACTAAGAATCAGGCCCTTTTGCTATTTAATTTTCAATTTCAAGATTTCTTTAGAACAAGTCTACCATGGCAGCTACAATGAATATTTGGAGTAGCTCAAGTGATGTAGATCCATTTATAGGTGGAGAATTAATGGAAGCACTTGAGCCTTTTATGAAAAGTGCTAATTCCTCTCCCCTTTCTTCTTCTTCACCTCCAAATCTCACTTCTTCCTATCCTTCTTCTTTCCCCCCTTCTTCAAATGATCAATTTTTCTCTATCCAAACAGATCCTTCCCCTTCTTCTTCTTCCTCCCCCTCCAGTTTCTTCCCCTCCAATTCCTACTATTCCTCCCCTCAATTCGAGCCCAATGTTTACCAGGCCCAGGTCCAAGCCCATCAATATTCATTTGGGCCCGACCAAAGCCTTATTGGGCTCAACCCGATTTCTCCTATCCAAATCCAAGATATCCAAGCCCAAATATCCTACCCGGCCCAATACCCGCCACCGCAGAGCACATACCCGCTCGGGCCGCGGCCCGTTTGCATGAAGCAGTCGGGCTCGCCGCCTAAGCCGGCCAAGCTTTACCGCGGCGTGCGGCAGCGGCACTGGGGGAAGTGGGTGGCGGAGATCCGCCTCCCGAAGAACCGCACCCGCCTCTGGCTCGGCACCTTCGACACGGCAGAGGAGGCGGCGCTCGCCTACGACAAGGCGGCCTACAAGCTCCGCGGCGACTACGCCCGCCTCAACTTCCCCCACCTCCGCCACAGCGGCTCCCACATCGGCGGCGAGTTCGGCGAGTACAAGCCGCTCCACGCCGCCGTCGACGCCAAGCTGCAGGCGATCTGCCAGAACCTGGCGGAGGGGAAGAGCATCGACGCCAAGAAGGGCAAGAGCTCGAGATCTAAAAAGGCGGCGGCGAAAGCGGCGGCGGAGGAGGTGGAGAAGGCCGTGAAAACCGGTGAGCCCGAGAGCGACTGGTCGGGCGGGCTCTCGCCCGAATCGGAGGCGGTTTTTCCGGAATTCGCGGAAGAGGAGCAATTCGGGTTGGACTTCGGGTCGTTGGAGAAGTACCCCTCCTACGAAATCGACTGGTCCGCTTTGTGATTCGGCGGAAGTTGCGGCCCTTTCTTGCGAAGTAGTTTATTCTTTTTGTTGGTGTAGTCTGTAAATTTTTTTATTTTGTAGGGGCCTGCGATGGAATTTTTGACATCTGCAGGCGGTCTATTGTAATTTGTTGTTAATCATGTGTCGTTAGGTAATTGTTAGTCCTTGTTTAGTCTCTGAACCGGGTTTAAGCTAGTTTTTGCATGGCTGAACCGGATTGGAGGAGATGGATTTCAACTTCTGTAATTTGTCTTGTGTTTTTAGTTTATTATTTTAGTGGTATCTAGTTTCGTAATATTTTTTTTCCCATTTTGTCATCTTTATCTCTATGAGTTGTATATTCAATTTGCAAGAAACAACCAGTCTTTACACAATTTGAAAAAAAAGAAAGAATAATTTTATGGGTCAAAATTTAAAATACCTTTTTATAAATCAAAATGTAAAAAATACCCCTTTTTATTAAGCATGTAGAAATTACTCATTTTTTTAAAATAATATAGTGGGGCCATTCTTTTCAGCTGAAGCAGCCGGCGGTGGGCATATTCCGGCGACTTCCACCGGCGGTGAATGTGGCCGGAAAATCACGTTTTTTAAAATAATGATATTCATGAATTTTTTATTTTTATTTTATTTGTTTTACTTAAATTTCTTAAATTTTCGCATTCATTAATTGATTAGTTTAGTTTTATTTTTTTATTTTAGGCAATGTTTCGTAATATTTGCAATTAATTAGTTGATAATTAGATTAGTACTTTCTTTATGATTAGATTAGCATTAGATTAGTTCTTATAACAAAGCCCTTATTAGATTCGTATTTGTTTGCATGTAATTCGTGTATTTTATACAATTTATGAAGAATCTAATGAGATTAATAATGGGATGCAAAGTTTAGTGAAAATTAACCGCGGTTTAAATTGACTAAAAATGCAATCGAATTTAATTAACAAACTCCACTCATTTTTTTCATGGAATAGAAAATATAAATTTAAAATAGGAACAATTTTATACGAGGCGCGTATAAATTTAAAATAGGTACAATTTAAATAGGAACAAATCGTAACATATCATTAACTTAAGATTTCATAAAATAGAGAGACGAATTAAAGTATGTCAACTTAAACTATTGAATTTACAAGTACTAAAGCCTTAATTAATCATTTGTATATATACACTATGGAAATTAAACATGTAATTATAGATAAAATAATTCAATTCATAATAATATGGTATCCACCGCCGGCAAAAGTGGACGGATCTCTCCCACCGCCGGCGACACAATATTGCCGGCGGTGGGAGAGATCCGGCCACTTTTTCCGGCGGTGGATAAGTTTTTATGCATTGAATTATTTTTTTAAACTCAAAACATATATTACGTGAATAATAACAATAATATTTTATGAATTAAAAGATTAATTAAAGAAATTAAATTTCATCTCTTGAATTTAAAAGTACTAAAATCAAAATTAATCATTTGTATACATATACTATGAAAATTAAACATGTAATTATAGATAAAATAATTCAATTCATAATAATATGGTATCCACCGCCGACAAAAGTGGCCGGATCTCTCCCACCGCCGACGACACAACGATGACGGCGGTGGGAGAGATCCGGCCACTTTTGCCAGCAGTGGATAAGTTTTTATGCATTGAATCATTGTTTTAAATGAATTTTACATGTTCACCGCCGGTGGAAGTGGCCGGAAATCTCCCACCGCCGGCGACGCCTTGGTGCCGGCGGTGGGAGACTTCCGGCTACTTCCACCGGCGGTGAATAAGTCTAGCTCAATTAATAAATTTTTTAATGCTCATTCTATATATTATTTTAAACGGATTCTCTGAAAGACGTGATAACACTTTCAGATCGAATCAATTCGACGGTTCTATCAAATTATTCAATCGGATACAATTCAGAAATTTTCGAACTTTTATATGAAATTTGTTTGAGAATGCAGAACCGGAAATCATACGAATCAAAAATTGATCAGCCTTTTTCATGAAAACTGATTCGTATATCAGTTTCAAAACGGTTTTTGCAACTTATAAAAATTGTAAATTAGTCCCTCGAAATTCCGAAAATTAAATTTCTGATGAATTTTCTACACAGCAATTTAATCGGAAATAAAAAATTTCCAAGCTGACGCCAGGGGCTCTGCCCCTTGGTCCCTGCCAGGGGCTGCCGCCCCTTGGACCCCGCTATCGGGGGCTCTGCCCCCGAACCCCGTCCTTTAGGGGCTTCGCCCCTAAAATCATAATAAATTCATATAAGCGTGCACTCCGCACCACCAAACTTATATGATGTATTATTATAACGATACTGATCAAACAAGTCAATCCAATTACACTAAAATATCCAACATTTTACGTGCATGTGAGTGAAACAGCTTCTTTTAATTCAGTGGAGTGGGGGCCTCAGACTTATCAACATCCCATCGTCCGTCCGCGCGTGAGTAATTATCCGTCCGCATCCGTCGGCTGAATAATAAAATATTAGAATTTTTATATTAAACTAATAAAAGGGGCATATTTTACATACGTACTAAAAAGGGGGTATAATCAACATTCACATTTAAAAAAGGGGTAATTAAAATTATTAAGACTAATTTTATCGTACTTAATATGCTAAACTCACTATTTTTTACTCCCTCCATCCTTAATATTAGCGTGTTGAGAAAAATAGCATGCAGTTTTAGACAAAAATAATGTAAAGTGGAAAAATGTGAAGATAGTGGAATAAAAGGCTCACACCAATAGGAAAAAGGTAGACTCAGTTTGGTAAATATTGAAATAAAGAATAAAGTGGAAGGGTAAATATGTATTTTTGTTTAGATAATCTTTCCACTTTTGGATTGCACACTAATATCAGTGATGTTCCAAACAAGAAATATGCACACTAAAGGGTTTTACTATTAGATAAGGGAGTAATTTTTATTTTTATTTTTGAAAGCGCACTATTTTAAAAACCAAATAACGGAAAGGGGAGTTTTGGGTGCATTTAGAAGAAGCATTATAGAAGTTTGACTATAATAATAAACAGCTTAAAAATGGAATAAAGGTTTTGGATAGTAAAGCTTTAATTACACGAAAGGTATATATCTTGGCTTGAAGTTTTGTTTTTACCTTTTCTCTCTTTCTTTTCTTTCCATCTAAACTAGTCTAGAGCTTGAGTTAAAGATTTGAGTAAATTAAATGAAAGAAAGAAAAATATGCAGCTAATAACAGTAGTGTATATGAGTGTACTATTATAGTTTGAATTACTTAGAATTTTGATTAGATTTTTGGCTGAATTGAATAATTTGAATTTGAACGAGTTTTTAATAAATTAAAATACATCACTATCTCGTATCACGTAGTCTTTAACTCATTTATTTTATTTTCAGACATAAAAATTAATTAAATAAAATTTTGTGGAAAAGCAACATTTACAACCAACCAATACTGAACCAAGGGCCATTTTACTCGATATTTTATATATATAAAAAAAGAATAAGAGTTTTTTCCATACACGGAACCTAACTTGATGGATGATGGTCAAACAATTATTTATTTATTATTATGATAATTTTGTGATTTGTTTGTATTATATGTGATAATTGAATTATGCAGAAGCTCCTAGAGAAGAGCTCAATAAACACGAGACGATTATGATGTTTATCTGATTTATAGTAAAACATAATTAGCACTTGCCAAAACTCCTACAAATAGATCTTTAATTGTCAATATTGTATATATCAAATTTTGTACATGTAGATTTTTGTGTTTATTAACAATATATGCTGCAAGAAATTGTTCAATATCAAGTTATGAGAAATGATATGTTACTCCCCTTATGGTGGATACCTTCATGGGTACCATCGTCGTTTGCTCATTTGAGCATTATTTTGTTCGATTTTTCAATTGTTTTATATTCTAGTACCTTATAAATTAATATAGGAATCATAAAATCTAAAAAATCAATACTCGATTTATTATTTTTTTATTTTTAACTTCAAAAAATGAGTAATAAAATAAATTGAGCTTTGATTTTTATTTATTTTATAAATTTAATAATTTCTATATTAATTTATAAGGTACTAGAATATAAAACAATTGAAAAAATCGAACAAAATAATGCTCAAGTAAGCAAACAACGATAGTACCTACGAAGGTGCCCACCATAAGGGGAGTAGCATATTATTTCTAACAAAAAGTATAAAATCAAATAATTCAATCTAGTGGTGGTGTATGAGATATTTCATCTATTGTCTCATTTGAAATTTTTATATGGGTTGATTCTTTTTTTTTAAACAATAAACTATTGGCTTGGGATGTTGAATCTCGTATAGTTACAACTTGGTATTATTAATGAGAAAGATAACAAAAAAAAAAACAAGGCATACAATTCAAAATAGTGGCCCCATTGAGAATTACAAGTAACCAAAAATCCCCCTTTCATGCCGACGGACCACTACATTATAGCATGCGCATATAATTCTCTAGATTCCTATAATCATTTCGTATCTCTTTATAAAATTTATTTTGACAAGGGGTGTTCATAGTTTGGTTAAAATCGTAAACTAAACCAGATCAAACCGTATTATATGGTTTGATTTAGTTTATGATTTAAAAAAATATAGTTTGATTATTTATTTTCAAAAATTATGTTTACGGTTTAGGTTTTATTTTATAAATATATAAACCAAACTAAACCGTAAACCGTAAAACCGTAATATAATGATAATAAATATTAGTATCAATTATTATTTTTGACATATTACATTGTCTTTTATTCTACCAACATTGAATGTTGAAAAATATTAATTAAAATAAATAAGCTAATACAATTTAATCTATTTTTTTTAGAGGAAATATAGTCAAATACCTATTCAATACTAAGGGGGTGACTGGTAGGAGGGAATGAGAAAGGAATGGAATTACTAATTCCAGACCCATTACTAAACCCATGACTGATATATTTTTTATTTGGAATCACCATTCCATTAGGAATTACTAATCCCTCATTAATGGGATTAATCATTCTATCACACCCCCATGGTATTAGCCATTCCAAATTATGGGGATTATAATTTTTACTCATAAATTATTGAAAATATCCATATTTATACCAATTAAACTTAATAAAATATTTTACGTCTTATACGTCTTCTAATATTTTTTTTTCTTTTTTTTTCTTTGTCTTCTAATATATATATATTTTTCTTTTTTTTCTTTGTCTTCTAATTTTTTTTTATTTTCTTTTTTTTCCTACGTCTTCTAATATTTAACAATGAAAATTTTTATTTTTTTTATCTTCCTGTCTCTCTTATTATTCTGTAAATTTATGATGCTCTTTGAAATTATCTATTATTTTTTAATTTGTAATTGTCTATTAAATTGTTTAAATAATGATGTTCTCTATTTGGGCGAATAATCGGATTGGATTGCATAGTGTATGTAAATTTGTTTTATTTGCTCACGTTGTTGATTGATATTAATTTGATAATATTTTAGAATTTAATTATATATAATAGTAAATAAATATATTTATTTAAAAAAAATTACATTTACAACTTAAAATAATGCATGGTTTTGTAATTTTAATTATATATAATGATATCTTGGAGTAATATAATTTCAGAGATAAAATGGAATTTAAGAAAAAAATCAATTAATGCATTCCTTACCTTATTCATACCAGCCATAGAATTTTATTTAATACTTCATTCCTTTCCTATCTCCATTCCATTACTAAGTTCATTCATTTCCCACATAAATCCATTCCTGCATACCAGCCAGCCCATAAGTTTATTGATTTTTGCCTACAACTTAAGAAAAAACAAATTCTACCTAAACTTTCAAATTTATTCCCAAATTACCCTTATCTTCTCTCTCCTCTCCCCCCACATTAACATGTAAACCCCCACCTCCCCTTTCTCTTCTCTCATATTTTGCATTTCATTTTTGAGAATTTGACTCTCTCTCTCTTTCTCTCTCTCTCTCTCACCTCCTTCTCCCATTTCATCCTCTGTGCTTCTCTCACGACGGCGGCGGCGCGGTGGCTCCATGGCGGCGTTAGCAAGGAGCCGAACAGGGGGAAGAAGCTGAAGCTGAATAGCTCCAGCGTGGAGGCGACGACTTTGAAGGGCGTAGTAGCTGTCATTTGCTTCTCGCCAGCGCCGGCGACGTTTGGTCTTCCCAAGCCTAGCAATGACAGAAAATTGAGAATTTCACATCTCAAATTATAAAATGTAACTAATTTTATCTTATGGTAGTGATATTTTGTTTTCAATTCTTTTGAGGATTCTTGTGGTCTTTATTCTTGAATCATGTTTCTTGAACTTTGCTGAATTTCATCACCTTCGTATGGTTCTTCAAACTTGATTCTTGAAATAAAATTATAAATATGTTTCTTTTTATGAGATTATGTGAACATATGGTGAGAGTTTCTTTTCAAAGAAGTCTTGGGCATCACTTTCTAATTTGTGTGTGTGAATTGGTACCTAATGGTGGAAGATGATGTTTGGTTGCAGAGACTTCATTATTATTTTTTTTTGTATTTTTTAAATTGTTCATTGCATTTTGCTTCCTATTTTCTCATTGTGAATATTCTTATCAAACGATTAAAAAAAGCTAGGAATTTGACAAATTCTTACTAAGTGAATATGTCAAATTCTTACCAAATGAATTTGTAGAGTATAGGAAATTATCAAGTTCTTAAGAAATTGATAAATTCTTACCAATTGTTTGGTAATAATTTTAACAAATTCGCACTATGTAATAGATAAGAATTTGAATTTGCTTACTAACTCATATACAAATTTACAATCAGACATACAAATTAATTAAAACACAGTAAGAATTGTAAGAAAATGCGAATTTATACCAAATAATAGGTAATAAATTGAATTTGCTTACCATCTCACATACAAATTTACGATCACGTATACAAATTAATAAAAATACAGTGAGAATGGTAAGAAAATACGAATTCGCACTAAATTATAGGTGAGAAAGGAAAATTTCTTACTAAGTTGTAGCTACGCATACAAATTAATAAACATGATACACATTGAATAAATACGAATAAACATTAAGGAGGGTAAGAAAATTTAAATTCATACCAAATAATATGCAAGAAATCATATTTCTTACCAAATTATGGCTACACATACAAATTTATGATCACACATACAAAATAAAAAATATAGTAAGAATGGTAAGAAATATAAGAAATTGTCAAATTCTAACGAAACGAGTTGGTGAAGGTAATAAATTGAACTCTATAGGTATTGTAGAAATTTGGTAAGAAATTGAAATTTCTAACCAAAATTAGAGGTAAGAAATTAAAATTTCTTACCAACTATAAATTTACGATCACACATACAAATTTCGTTCCAAACAACTTGAAAATTATTACCAAATTATGGGACACACATACAAATTTCTTTAACAAGAGAATTGGTACAATATAAGAAATTGTCAAATTCTAACTAAACGAGTTGAAGAAGGTAAGAAATTGACAAATTCCTACCGATCGAATTGGAGAATGTAAGAAATTGATAAATTCTTATCAAATTATTTTTGTATCACTTACAGTAATTTTTTTTAGATTTTTTTAAAAAAAATATATCTCCAAAACTAAGAAAAAGAACCAAAACGAATAATGAAAATATGAAAAAACAAAAAAAGAAAAGAAAAAGAAACGAGAATAGAAAATAGAAAGAAAAACAACAAAAAAATGAACAGAACAAAAAACGAAAAAGGAAAAAGAGAAAAGAAGAGAGAAAAGGAAAAGAAGAAATGAAAACAAAAAAGAGGAGGGAAGAGAGTAATTATGTGTGTGCAGTGTGTGTGTCGGTGTGTGTGTCAGTGTGTGTGTCTGTGTGTGGGGTGAGAGAGAGAGAGGACTGATATTTTTTGCCTCTTTTTTTTATATAGAATAATACTTTCAACTATTTAGAGGTTCTCGTTTTACACTATTAAATATATTTTTAAATTTTATTTAAATTCTTAATTATTTACTTCTTAATTATTTAAATTTTACGAGTGTCATAGTAACCCGTAAAAGAAAAAATTCTTCAAAATTATATTGTAAAACCCATACTAGGTTTCGGTAGAAAAACGTGCCGAAAAGTCTATAAAACAAATGAGACTAATGAGGGGGGGATGGGGGTAGTATTATATGTAAATATTAAATTAATTATCTAATTCTATAATTAAGAATAAATCTTAATTAATTAGATATTAATTTATTCCATATTACATATTTAACCAGAGTGCAATTATTGAGCCCAGATGGACACCAGAAGACAAACAGGCGTCCCATACTATACAGTATAGCGCCACATTATGGGCCCAAGCCCATAACACTTCTTTTCAATCCAAGACTAATCTCGCTCAATAATACCTTGAATTCCTTTCTTGAAGAGCTCTTTGGCCATCCCAGGGATCCATGTACCAGACAGAGTTTAGCCTTACCTAATGAAATGATTCCATGATCAACCTAGAGCATTTATTTCATTAGAGCTGTGACGCATTCCACTAAAGAGTCACAACTGAATCACCGCTCTGTCCTAATTTGTAGATTGGAGCTGATATTTTAATTAGAGCTATCCCCGTATTTAAGACTCCGATATCCATTAATTAATTAGAGCTCATCTGACTGCTCCTAATTAATTAACCTCTTTTTATCCTCAAGTAGTACCCATTCACCCCTTATTATTATACCTGAACTTAATCAGCATGCATGGCTTGGTATAATAAACCTTGTGAACTCCCTGAGGGGATATCTCTCAACCTAATGTGGACACGGTGTCTCGATACAACTAATTAGACATATTATGTGCCCTCATGTTACCCAAGAGATAAGTCATCCGGGATGCTGCGATAGACCCTTATCTTGCAAATCAAAGTAACAATGAACAACACATATACATCTAATAGCCTATCGAGATTAAGATCATATCTCTAAATGCCAAGATCTCTAGTTCTTCACCTATTTCTAGGGTCAGTATAAGAAGAACATTATCTCACGCGATCCTATCAATACGTTCCACCGTACCAACATAACTAGCGACTGAGACCCGCCTCTACCATCATGTTGCAGTCTAAACCGATAGCTTTCCCGAGCTATCTCGACATTGACACTGTTTATATCTCATAATTATTATCGAACGCTACGTGACCTCCCTGACACCCGAGCCGTCCACGTGTTCTAAAATATGAGATATTGGGCTTTATTCTTATTAATATATTTAATCAGATAGGTGATTGTAAATAGTGGAATACATGTCGTATATACTAAAACACGTTTTTGCTTTAGCTATACACAACAACCCCAACACCTCAAGCTCTCATACACCATTTGCCTCTCCCCTTCCAGGCGTCAAGCTGGAAGCTAGTCAATCTGCTTCCCCTCCCTCTGCAATCAAACTGGAGGAAGGTCCATCTGCTGCTGCTCCCTCTACCTCCTTAGCTCACGATCCTACTCCAACTGATGAAAGGATCATGGCCTTTGTCAAGGCCGAACTGGGAAAAATGTCGAGAAAGCTCAATCAGTTTGAGCTGGCCGACATTCAAAGGAAAACTGTGGTTATTGAGAAAATTGACCAGGTAGATTCCATCCTCATCAATGAGCTCATAAGAGTCAATGCAAAATTTAACCAGTGCCTCAAGGAGCTGCACGATGAAGTATCTTCTCTCGCCAATACTACAGTAGAGGAGGCCATGGAGACCCACGCACCCTCAATATTCCCAGTATACGGCCTTGCCCAAATGTTGGATGTGGCTGCTCTCAAAATCCACTATGAGGATTACATGGGTCGCCATGTCAAAACCCTCCAAACTGAGAACGCCAAACTCTGGGAGTTCATCCGAACCCATTTTGATGATGTCAAAAAAGGGGAAGATGACAATGTAGTGGCAAAGAAGAAGAAAAGATCAGATGAAGGTGCAGAATCTTCCAAATAAGAGAAGTGTAAGGAGACAAGGAAGTTCCTGGAAGAGATAATCCATGATCTCTATAACAAGAAAGACATTCTCTTCATCTCGAATAACAAGAAACTGAAGCTGATGGAGATGATAGGAGGGAGAACTTGTTTAGGGGGAAGACAGATAAACTGCATAAGGAGTCAACAAGGTTTTGTGTAATCTAGCTTACTTGTAATCTGTTCTTTTATGTTTCTGATGTAAGTTGTATTACCTAATGAAGTACCTTCTTAATTGAAGCTTTGATGACAATCTCTCTTTGTCCAAGTTGTTATTAAATACTTCTTCATTTATATCTTATTAATTTCTAATGATCTGAACTGTTTATTTCTTTACTTAGGATTTACTTTGTATAGTGTTGGTTTTGACATCATCAAAAAAGGGGAAATTATTGGGAACCCCACATAGTTTGTGAGTTTTGATGATATTTATCGAAACAACACTTAGAAGTCTTTAGATCTTTTCCAAAGTTAGGTTGCTAGATCAAACTTCCTTGTATAGCTCAGTTTGATGATCTGTTTTAGGCATATCTTAGTTAACCAGATTGTAGAGTTCAGCACTTGCCTTGAAGAGTTCAAGACTCGCAGATTGAAGGAAGTTCGCTGCTGACTCTAATTTCAAGAGGTAGCTTCAACCTGCCTACATAGGTTGATCTGATCTAGCTCCTGCATCTCTTGAAGCGAGTTGGACTACCTCAATGGGAAGAAAGTACAATGTGTCAAAGTACTGTTCTGACACATCCAACGGCTAGAATTTGTTTTCTCGCCTATAAATACTGCTTCCATCGACCAAAATTACTACAAGAAATTTAACATTCGAAGCCAAACCTCTACCGAATTCTCAAGCATTCCAAGCCTTCAACTCAACACTCGAAATCAAGATAATTTCCCTAGTGTTGAGTGCTTAGTGAAAGTTATATATTCTTGTCCAAATTACTTGAGTGTTTAGTGCTGCTCAAGTGATTGTTAGATAGTTTTACTGTTTCGTTGTTTTACTCATTGTTTAGATACTCTAGCTTGTAATTTCTTTCTTCGAAGTTAGGATAGACTTTGAGTTAGGAGAGCTAGCAGTTTCTATTTGTAGTAAGTTTGTAAGCGAAGTTTGTAAGAGTCACGACCCATAACTCATGCTTGATCTTCATAGAGGAACTAATGAAAGGTTAAGGCTGGTTCTCGACCAGTATAAAGAAGAGAGAAGGAAATTCAAGGTTAAGGGATTTCAGATCGTAAGATTTGACGTGGACATAGAAGGGTTATCTCCAAACTATGATAAATTCTCGCGTCTCGATCTCTCTCTCTCTCTCTTATACTCTCTTTACTGCTAACTTATTACAAACTGCTGAACTAACAAACACCGCATACTGCATTCAATATTTAAACTGTTAGTTTAAAAGATAAAAGAATTCTCTAAAGAGTTTTCCAACACTAGCCACTAACTTCCGCACTCTAGTTCAGTTTAACAAGCTCAGCAGTTCACTGTCTGAGTTGGATAAATGAACTCTCACTCTGATCAAACTCTCTGACTCAGTTCATCTTGGTCAGTTAGCACCTGTCAGTTTGCACAAATCGAAAACTATTGGAAATTTGTGTTTCCCCCCCATACACCAATGAACTCTTTCTAGGACCAACAGTTATAATGAGAGTTCTTAATCAAATTCTTTCGATCCAATCATAGATATACACGCGTACATATTTTATGGCTCAAATATTGTTGTTCATTTATGTATTATCCATTTACTAGTTTACTATATATTAAATAAATAAATATCTTCAATTTACTAGTCAATATGTGTACTTTTATTCATGAGTGATGCATATATATCGTATATATGTATATACAAATCTAAACTACATGTTAAAATTATACTCCCTCCGTCCCAATTCAATAGTCCTGTTGCTTTTCGGCACGAGATTTTAGGAGAGTGTGTTTAGAGATTTTAGTATTATTGTTGGGATTTTGTATACCTAAAACAAAACTAGTGTTTTAGTGTATGCAAAGATTATTCCACTATTTACAATCACCTATCTGACATTATATAGTTGAGATTGAATAAGTCCATTATCTCATGCTTTAGTTAACGTACCAGCTACGTCTGGAGGGGATCACGTTGTTTAGTATAAAATTATGTTGTTTTTCTTTATTGTTTTTATGTGGTTTTCTTAGGATTTTGTTATTTTAGTTTGTGTTTTCGGAAATGTTTATTGAGTTTTGGTTGATGTGATTGATAGGAGTAAGTGGAAGGAATCAAGATTGAGAGTGAAGAATCAAGCGAGAGTGAAGAATCGAAGCGAAAGTGAAGAGGAAGAGAAATGATGAAGAAGTGTAGGAATGAAATGAAGAAATTGAAGAAAAGGAAATGCAGCAAGTGCTAGAAACACAACGATTGCTGGACTTGCGGAAGTTGAAATTCAGAGAACTAGGTGCAACACTTGCTGACACCTAGCAATTGCTGGGTGCCAAGTTGAAAATATTCAGAGACAGGCGCGCAACACTTGCTGGATCGCAGCAGTTGGTGCGATCGGAAAACTGTTATTTTTTTATATTTTATTTCATCTTTATCCTTTGGCCCAAAAGAAAAACGATATATATTAGTGTAGAGGTGCTTTTTAGACACACTTTTCACTGCATACTACTCTAGAAAAACCGCCGCTATGGAGAGTGATGTGAAGATTGAGACTTGAAGTTGTGGATTTGGATCTCAGATTTATTTTGCAATTAATTGTAAGTTTTCTTATCATGAAATTCTTGTCTCTGATTGCTTTAATATCTCTGAGTTTCTAAATTCTCTTCTAGGATTCAGATTTTTGGAAATCAATAGTCAAATTTCATGATTTATACATGCTTGTTGATTGAATCACACTTGTTTAATTTGAACGCTTGATCACCGTTTGAATTTCTTAAATACTAGTTGAGATCGAGAGATAATTCTAGTATTGGATCGAGGTTTAATCAACATCGGTTTTGAATCGGAAACGTATGAATCGATTGCTTGTTTATTCATCTTTGAATTCTTAATTGTTTAACTTGAATACGAGAGTTATGGTTACTGCTTAATTATGAATATGAAAGTTATTAATTAGGTAACTCTTAAGAATTTTTGATGAATGAATAAGTGCATGTATTGATCGTGAGACATGATTATTGACGGAAGATATTCTGAATCCTAGCCTTTAATTCTTGATTTTCTCTTAGTTTATTTTCGTTGATCGATTATTTTTGTTGATTGGCATTACTTCCAAAGTTCTTGATTAGAATGTTTAGGATGTTTGTAATTCTTGTTGTGTTAGTACTTTTAATTGAAAAGCCCTGCTAAGTTTTCCACGAGATTCGACTTGAGTTAACTTATTCGTCTACGATAGATCTCGTATAATTGCGAGAACCTTGAGTACACACTTATAGGCTGAATACACGTATTTCGGTGACTCATGCGATATAAATGATTATCACAGTCGAGATAACTTGGGAAAAGTTATTGGTTTAGACCGCAACATTAACAGTAGTGGTGGGTCTCAATCACTAGTTATGCTGATACCATGGAGCGTATTAATAGGATCACAGAGAGATAATGTTCTTCTAGAATGACCCTTATAATGAGGTGAAGAACTAAAGATCTCAAGTCTTAGTAGCTTGATCTTAATCCGAATAAGCTATTAGGCGAGTTCTTCACTGTTGCTTTGACTTATTTGGTATGGGCCTTATGAGGTACCTCAATTCCTTATATCTTGGGTAACATGGAGGCACGTATGATGTCTAGTTAGTTGTATCGAAACATCATGTCTGTTTAGGTTGAGATATCCTCTTAAGGAGTTCATAATGTTTATTATACCAAGTCTTGCAAGCTTGATTAATATCAAGGTATAATAATAAGGTTGAACGGGTACTATCCAAGGAAGTATAAGAGGTTAATTAATTGAGAGCAGTCAGACGAGCTCTAATTAATTAACGAATATCAGAATTCTTAAACACGGGGATCGCACTAAGCAAAATACCAGCCCTGATCTACGTAATCGGGACAGAGCGGTGATTCAGATGTAACTCTTTAGTGGAATGAGTTATAACTCTAATTATGATAAATGCTCTAGGGGAGAGCATAGTAATTATCTAATTAGGTAAGGCCTAACTCTGTCTGGTATCTAGGTCCCTGGAGTGGCCCATGCACCTTACGATGGATCAGAAGTTAAATATTGAGCCCAATAGCTGGTTTGGACCAAGAAAGTGAGCTTGTGGGCCCATAAGCCCACAAGTGGCGCCACTTAAGGGGAAACCCTTGGTGGGGGAGCCTATTACTCTCAGTTGGGCCAATTTGGGCCAAGGCTTGCACTTAAGCCTAATGTGTGTTAATTATTATTTAATTAAAGGACACACACGCAATCTCTCTCGGAGTATAATTATTAGTAATTATAAATAGAGATTAGGTTTGACCTAATCATAATCTATTATCACAATACATGAATTCATTGGCAGAATCTGTAAGAGAGAGAGAGCAGAGGGCGGCGGCGGTTTTCTTCTCCAAGAAGAAATCGAGTTGAATCCATTCAACTCAAGTGCAAGGCGTGATCCTAGATCCGATCTCGATTTCAACGCCCACTCTGTTGTTCGAGCATGAGGAACGGGATATCACTCCGGTAATCTAGACCTGTAGATTACCATCTCCGAGCTCGAAGGTATATCTTGATTTATGTGTGAATTAATTATATCAATTACAACAACCAATTCAGATTCGAGGCAAAATTGGTTTGCTTTCGATATAGCAATCCCTTTAGTTGGTATCAGAGCCTAGGTTCTGAGAATTGGCTTTGTTGTAATTTTGAAAAATTACATGTTCATGCATATGAGTCGATTTATACCATAATTTGTGCATGCTGTTGTCTGGGATAATTTGCGTTAATTTTATTTTGGTTTTATTCGTTTCATTTTTTGAATCGGTGAGAAATAAGGTACCGATTAGTTTAGATTTGTTTTTTGTTAGATTTTTCTTATATTTTTCGATTATTTTCCATTGTAATTGTACGTAGTTCGAGAAATCACGAAGAACGAGACGAAGAACGGTAGCGGCACGTGCAGCGGCGCGTGCGCACACGCACGCGGCGGCGGCAGCCATCTCGGCTGTGAATCGGTGTACCCCCATCGTTTCTTGCGACAGCCGAACCCAAGGGTTAACCCTAGGGTTCAGGCGCCATCACACGAGGGCTGGGCGGCGCTGAACGGCAGCGCGAGGAGGCGGATTCGGCGGCAGCAACGGCGGCGGCCAAAACCCTAGGGTTTCGGCTCGCGCACGCTGCACGGCCCGAACCAGGCCACACCGTGGGGCCCAACACTGAGCACAGGTGCTTGGCGAGGTGGACGGCCATGGTGGTGGCCGTGGTGACCGGCGGCGGTGGCTGCAGGGGCGGGAGATGGCGGCACGGGCGAAACCTAGGGTTTTACTGCAGCGCGCGCGTTGTCTAGCTCGTCCGATGGCTGCTGCTGCTCCAGCTCGTGCCCAGCACCCTCAGTCGAGGTGCTGGGTAGTGCCCAAGCCCAGTGGGAGTCGACCGGAGGTGTCGGTGCCACTGCCGAGGGCTCGGCAGCATTGCACAGCTGCAATGCATAAGATGATTCGGCGCAGCCATGGGCTCGAGCTATGCTGCGAGGGACGTAGCAGGCTCGACGAGCCCATGCGGCTCGTGATCAGGGTACGGTAATGCGATTCCGGCGTGCACCGCGGCGGCACGTGTTGCGCACGCGCAGCTCATCGGTGGCACGTGGTCGGAATGTGTGCAATCGAGACTGGAAGCCTGTGGCTGCAGTGTGCTTGACATCGACGATGGCCCGGGCATTCTGAAGCCTTGGTCCGATCGTCGACGGCTAGGGTTCCGAACCATGGCTCGTTCCAAATTTGTTTAATGTCCCATTTTGGAAACTAGGGTTTTCTAATCCTAGCTAAATCGAGCTAAGACAAATTTGGAAGGAGGACTTCAAGACCGAAGGTGGACCTTTCCATATTTATAAAGTTGACCAGAGTGTGTTTCGAATTTATTATTAAATATAATAGATAAGGTTTTACCTCCCGGTTAGCAGCCTATTTAATTTTACGTTTAATTTTATAAAGCATGCTAAATGTTTATATTTATGCAACGATAATTAAAAGCATGAATTGCATGTTATATTTGCTTTTATTAATTACGTAATAGTAATTAACATGCATAGGGGTCATAGCATGCAGTCTCTAAGATTTTAAAGCGAGCATGTTTTATTATTTGCGCTTAGAAATCATACAATAGGACTATATGTCAACGTGCTTTTATATCGCAACAAACCCTTTGAAATATGAAATGTCTAAGCAGAAAATGATTAATTTAAAATTAATTAGGATCTCCATATTTAGTTTTAGACGTAGTTACTACCTCCATCCTACCTAATTGTCCCATTTGCTTTTTGACATTTCGGCATGCTTTTCCACCGAAACCTAGTACGAGTTTTAAAATATAATTTTGAAGTATCGTTTCTTTTACGGGATACTATGACGTCATAGTATCCCGTAAAAAAAATGATACTTTAAAATTATATTTTAAAACTCGTACTAGGTTTCGGTGGAAAAGTATGCCGAAATATCAAAAAGCAAATGGGACAATTAGGTGGGATGGAGGTAGTAGAAGATAGGGGCACGTAAACATCCATAAGAATGTGGCTTGCATGTTTTTACGCTTCTACAAGGCAAACGTCAGAAAAACTCCCCAATAGCTTAATAATTTCCTAGGTGAGTGGGAGTTGTGCGGTAAACGTCCACACGAATGTGGCTTGCTCGTACAACCGACACTCAAGACCTTAGTGGAATTATTAAGTGGGATAGTTTAAGAGGGTATTTTGCAAGCGGTGCCATTCACGTAATTGCACTAATTCGCTTAACAAACTCAGTTTAGATGAATAATATGGTCAAGCTTAGCTACTAATCGATGTATCCTCGTGAAGGAGGTCACTACTCGAGATAGTAGGGTCCAGTTTTTAAAGCTAGTTATTATTTCTTTCTGTCACAAAGGTTCGTGTGATGGGATAAGAAATAAAGTGACCGTCGTGTCTTGGTCAAAAATTTCGCAAGTAGACGTCCGCATTAAAGTGGCCTGCATGCGAAATGATCGGGCAACTCGTTTGTTAGTCGATGTTACTTTTATCAAGGGGTTGTAGTATTGTTAACATAAAGTTATTCATTTCTCACCAAGTTCTAAATTGTTAACTTGTTTTTCAGATATGTCTTCTGAATCTCTACGGGACCATCTCATCCGAACCGCATCTTCACCGTATGTTTCGGAAGAATTCAAAACTCGTATGCTCTATTTTGTGACTATCACAGAAATTGCTGCCAAGAAATTGGAGGTTGGCGCTTCCATGGAAAGTCATGTATCCGAATTTAGAGACCTATTCGCCAAACACGATAGCTACGGAGGTTCCTTTACGGAACAGAACAAGCGTGATATCGTGTTAGCTTCTTTGCCTGAATGGTACCTTGCCTTCATGAAGGGTATTGGTAAAGGCCATCATTATGTTGATCTTAACACACTCTTCATAGAGTTGATCGAAGTCGAAAAGATAAGATTTGACATGATTGAAAGGGCCAGGGCAGAGCGAAGTATGGAGGCTGAAAGAGATAAGGTCGATGAGAGCATATCGCAACTCACGTTGCAAGAATCTGAGAAAGACAAAGGTATGTCTCATATTTTGTGACATAGTTAAACATAAATAGTAATTGGTTTAGTCCTTTGAGGATAATTATTAACTAGTAAGACTAATTATGTATTACAATTTCCTTTGTAGGCCCGGCCCCAAAGGAGTGAGTGAGGCAATCTGAGATCTTCAAAGGTCGACAAGCACAAAGCGGGTGTGCGGTTGTCGAGGATTGAAGATCATCTACCTTTGTTCATCTTATCGTTTTTTTGAGAGTGGGAGTTATGATACATTATTTCTAGTTACATTGGTTTGCTGAGTTTCAGCGGTACTTTTGTTTTCATGGTTTCATTTACATTGGTTTTTCCGGTTTGGCAAGTACTTTATGTTGGTTTTGAAACTCATTTTCAAATGATTATTTATTGACATTATGTTGGGGCGGTTTGCTCCAATACTAGTTTGTTGATTTGCTTTAATCATTCATGTTGAAATAATTATCTATAACTTATCTCTAGTTGTTAGATGAATATCTTTCTTTCTCTTTGTTTGCCACCCCTTTTGCCTATCTTTTATGAAATCTTACTTAGAACATTATTTATGACCATAAGGTTCTTTTGCCTTTAGAATCAATACTAAGAAGGGCTTTAAAACCCAGTTTTCTGTTATCGATTCAGAATTAAGGTAAGTATGCACATATCTTGGATAAAGGTGCAAACCATAACCTAGGTCGATAAATTAGAAAGTTCAAAGAATATTTCAAAGAAAAGAAGGAACAAAACTTTGTTGTATAGTTCCAAAAGAATGGACGATCATTGTATGCGGCAATGTGACTGATTTGGAAGAAAACTATTGATCAACAAGATTGTGACAAACACTAAATTCTTGAATTTGATTCAAGAAGTTGGACAATTCACGAAACACAACTAAAAGGTGCTAGATAGTGTACCACAATATTGCACATTTGTCTTTACAAATCCTCATCTTAGTGGGAGTGCCCTGAGTAAGCCTCACATTATTTCATGTTCGTAGAGAATCTTGAATTCTTAGAAAAGCGAGCAAGTGTATAAACATCCACTTTGACAGAATTAAGAGGCGTTTGGAAGAAATCATTGCAAATCACTATTTCCATCTATGAATCGGAAGTTCATAGAAGTAATGGTTTTGTATGATCCTACCATTGGAGTAAATACCATAAATGGTAAAAGGATATGCAAGCAAAAATAAGAGTAAAATGGAAGACAAAGGGATTTTAGGCCAATTTTCAAGACTTTGTCGGGAAATTTCCATTTGTATTCTATTATCCACATATTTATATCTCTATTCGTTTCAAGTAAATGTCTGTCTGCCGAATTTCAATCCGGTTACCTAGCCTTGGTAAAGACGTTTAAAGGAAACTACATGAGAAGTAATGTGTAAGATAGTGATATGCACGTCACCTTGGAAGCTTAAGTTGTTAAGCAGTGGTCCAAGATGATGACAAGTTCATTAGGAACAAACAGAAGTAGAACATATGTTCTATGCAATGTGTTAATAACATTACGATTTTATCTTTGTTTAGATGGAATCGTGGTTATTCTAATACATTATGTAGATAGTATAATAGCATTGGAAACAATGTGAAAAGTATTATCAGACATAAAGTGTTGATTATTTGAACAGTTTAGAATGAAGATATGAATATAAGTTGGAAATATTCAGAGCTGAATATTGTACTTTATTCAAGTATCTTTCATAGACTACTGTTCTGGCTAATAATTTAAATATCTGCTTTTGCCAAGGGCATAGTAAACGAGATATTAGTTAGAACATTCTTCACAAGTTTGTTGGCACAGATAATCAGGCAGGCCGAGTCGGAGGAAATCAACCTTGAACTATGTATACAATATAGAAGTAGAACCATTTCTTGATAAGTCTCGAATAATAATGTATTCTGAGAGCTCATCATGACAAGCTGAATTTGTGGCAGCTGAAAAGAGCCACTAACGGAGCTGTATGGTTCAAGACTTTGTTGTATGAACTGGTAGTAATAACGTTTGCCATAATTGAATACTCAAGTGCATTGGCAAATGTATTATAAACCGTAAATATTACGTAATCAGTTAGCACATAGTTGCTAGTACCGCGTGGTTGACAGCCACTCAAGGGACGATTAAATGGTTTTAAGAGAGAAGTACTTGAGGAACATAATATGACAAGATCCTTCACTAAGTGTAACATGTCAAAAGCTTCCTAAGCACGTGACTGACATTGTCTTAGTGAGCCTCCCACAGTAAAATCTTTGAGTATAAGTGGGAGACATATGTCTAGAAGTTGTTTGAAACAGCGGATAACATGGATAATCATAAAGTATTTTCCTGTAGACACATGGTATACTAAAAGGTTTTACTTTAGTATAAGTGGGAGATTGTTGGGATTTTGTATACCTAAAGCAAAACCAGTGTTTTAGTATATGCAAAGATTATTCCACTATTTACAATCATCTATATGACATTATATAGTTGAGATTGAATAAGCCCATTATCTCATGTTTTAGTTAACGTGCCAACTGCGTCTGGAGGGGATCACGTATTTCGGTGACTCATGAGATATAAATGATTATCACAGTCGAGATAACTTGGGCAAAGTTATTGGTTTAGACTGAGCATTAATAGTAGTGGTGGGTCTCAATCACTAGTTATGTTGATACCGTGGAACATATTGATAGGATCACAGAGAGATAATGTTCTTCTAGACTGACCCTTATTATGAGGTGAAGAACTAAAGATCTCAGGTCTTAGTAGCTTGATCTTAATCCCGATAAGCTATTAGGCATATGCGAGTTCTTCACTGTTGCTTTGACTTATGCGGTACGGGCCTTGTGAGGTACCTCAATTCCTTATATCTTGGGTAACATGGAGGCACGTATGATGTCTAGTTAGTTGTATTGAGACACCATGTCCGTTTAGGTTGAGATATTCTCTTAGGGAGTTCATAATGTTTATTATACCAAGTCTTGCAAGCTTGATTAATATCAAGGTATAATAATAAGGTTGAACGGGTCCTACCTAAGGAAGTATAAGAGGTTAATTAATTGAGAGAGCAGTCAGACGAGCTCTAATTAATTAACGGATATCAGGATTCTTAAACACGGGGATCGCACTAAGCAAAATACCAGCCCCGATCTACGTAATCGGGACAGAGCGGTGATTCAGTTGTAACTCTTTATTGGAATGAGTTATAGCTCTAATTATGATAAATGCTCTAGGGGAGAGCATAGTTATTATCTAATTAGGTAAGGCCTAACTCTATCTGGTATCTAGGTCCCTGGAGTGGCCCAAGCACCTTACGATGGATCAGAAGTTAAATATTGAGCCCAATAGCTGGTTTGGACCAAGAAAGTGAGCTTGTGGGCCCATAAGCCCACAAGTGGCGCCACTTAAGGGGAAACCCTAGATGGGGGTGCCTATACTCTCAGTTGAGCCAATTTGGGCTAACGCTTGCATTTAAGCCCAATGTGTGTTAATTATTATTTAATTAAAGCACACACACGCAATCTCTCGGGTATAATTATTAGTAATTATATTAGAGATTAGGTTTGACCTAATCATAATCTATTATCACAACACATGAATTCATTCACAAAATCTGTGAGGGACAGAGAGCAGAGGGCGGCGGCGGTTCTCTTCTCCAAGAAGAAATTGAGTTGAATCCATTCAACTCAAGTGCAAGGCGTGATCCAAGATCCGATCTTAATTTCAACGCCCACTCTATTGTTTAAGCTCGAGGAACGGGATATCACTCCAGTAATCTAGACCTGTAGATTACCATCTCCGAGCTCGAAGGTACATCTCGATTTATGTGTGAATTAATTGCATCAATTACAACAACCAATTCAGATCCGAGGCAAAATCGGTTCGCTTTTGATATAGCGATCCCTTCAATTATCACTCAAAGATGGAAACTAATATAAACAGCAAAATTCTGAGCATACCCAATAAAAACACAATCAAAGGTCTTAGAACCTACATTCACTTGCTTCAGATCATTCAACCTCACCTTAGCCAGACACCCTCACACTTTCAAGTATTTCAAAGTAGTCACAAATCCTTTCCACAATTCACACAGAGTCTTATCGAGCTTCTTATAAGGCACACGATTCAAAACATAACATGCAGACAAAGCAGCTTTCCCCCACATATTGTTAGGCAAACCCGAACTAAGTAACATAGCATTGATCATGTTTTTAAGGGTTATATTCTTCCTTTTTGCAATACCATTCTGTTCAGGAGTATAAGGAACAGTAAATTCATGAACTATCCCATGCTTCTCATAGAAATCTTTTAAAGACAATGTACTATATTCACCTCCTCTATCAGATCTTAGCCTCTTAATCCTCAAATTCAATTGGTTATCTACCTCAGCCTTATACTTAAGAAACATATCAAAAGCCACATCCTTAGTTCTTAACAAGTATAATCGAGTGTATCTAGAGAAATCATCAACAAATGACATATAGTACATCTTCCCACCTCTACTTATAGTTCTTCTAAATTCTACTAAGTCAGTGTGAATTAAGAAATACATATGTTCTATGTTCCACATTTTTAAACGACTTCTTAACAAACTTAGCTTCAACATAAATTTCACACTTAGCAATGTCTTGGTGAGTTAAGGCAGAAATCAAATTCATCGAATGAAGTTTCTTAACAGAAGCATAATTCACATGTCCAAGTCTACCATGCCAAACATCCAAAGACTCAACAATATACGCAGAAGAAGAAGCTTTTCCATTCATCACTTCAGAAGCAACATTCATAACAAATAGACCACCAGACATATATCTCTTTCCCACAAAATCACCACCCTTAGTCAATATTACTATATTAGACTTAAACATAATTTTTAGACCAACTTTACTCAACAAAGCACCAGATACAAGATTTCTACGCATGCTAAGCACATACATAACATTTCTCAAACTTAATGTTTTCCCAGAAGTAAGCTTGAGAACGACCTTCGCTTTGCCAAGCACACCAGCGACATTAGAATTCCCCATGTAGACATATTCTCCTTCAGCAGCGTCTTCAAATTCCTAAAATAAATGTTTATTAGCACGAAAATGCCTTGAGGATCCAATGTCTAACACCCAATCTTTCTTGTTCTCCACCAAGTTGGCTTCAACCACTGCAGACATCATCAGCTTCAGCAAGGTTTGCTTGATTTTTGGGCGCAGACTTAAACAAGTGTCGGTTTTGGCCTTGGTGTTGTTTGTTGCACTGAAAAGATTTGTGACCAGGGGCTCCACACGCATAGCAAGTGATTTTGTTCTTGGTGATTTTTTTGTCATTGTTGAAAACCGGCTTCTTTCCATCAGCTTTCTCCTTGATCTTGAGACTTTGATCCTGAGACATTCACAGATTCAGCAAGATTAACCTTCGAAAAATTTATAGAATTCGATGACTTATCCTTGAGGCGATTATCTTCCTCGGTGTGCGTGTGACTGATGAGCTCCTGTAACATCATCTCTCGCTTCTTGTGCTTCAGCGAGTTGCGTTATTCATTCCATGAGGGTGGAAACTTTTCGATGAGCACATTCGCTTAGAAGACCTCGCACAGCTTCATTCCCTCATTTAGCACATCAGCAGTAAAATTCTCGTACTCATGGAGTTGATCCATGATTGGCTTGTCCTCCACCATTTGAAACATCAGCTAGTTTCCGACAATGTCCTTCTTCATCCCAGGGTCATCTCCTCCATTCTTCTTCAGTAGAGCTTCCCAGATTTCTTTCGTAGATCGATAGTTAACGAAAAGATCAAACAAATTGTTGGACATATGATTGAGTAAATGTCCGCACATAATTTTGTTATCCTTTTCGTACTTGGCAGCAACAACATCCGGTAGAGGCGGTGGGGGAGGAATCACAACAACACTGTCGATAGCAGCAGGGATCCAGTGCTGCGCAGCGGCAACTGGAGAAGCATTCTAGAACAACACGTAGTCAACCTCCAGTTGCTCGAATAAGATCAGCAGCTTCTGGGACTAGCGTCTAATGTTTCCAATTTTGACAATTAGAAATAACACGATTCATCGAGGCTATTGATTTGCTTTTAAATTGTTAGAACCGACATCAAAATCTACTCGAATAAACAAAATAGATAGATCGTTAGAACTGTGTCGTGGCGCATGTACCATTGCCTTAAAAACGAATTCCGGCAGACCCACAGTGCTAGTCTTAATGACAAAAGCATTCTCGAAGGTTAACATAGAAACCCAAGATTCACAACACTCATGAGTCGAGGGCTGGAGACGTATTGATGAGAGGAGAGAGAAGAAAATCAGTGGCTGGAAGAGGAGAGGAAAAAACACCTGTAGAGGATGATGATTTTCGTATGTATTATGAATGAAGAGAATAGTGTATTTATAGGAGAAGATTAGATTTAGGGTTTAGAGTTTGTGGCTTATTGGACAAGTAGCAAAACTTAGGCAACATGAAAAGTCAACCACAGTTGACGGGAACAAAAAGAAAATGAGACACAAGGCTCGAACCATCTCACACACGCGTGACCGGGCACTACTAGAAAAAGTGGCTTTCTCTACACCTCATACACTACAAGTTTTCTTAGAAACCGTAGTCTATATGTATAGACTACGGTTTTTAACATACACTGTAGTCTATGTGCAACGTACTATGCTTTTTTAAAAAACCGTAGAGTATAATACCCAATAGACTTCGGTTGATTTAGAATCCGTAGTGTATGAGCGTGTTTTACATAGACTACGGTTTTTTGAAAATGTAGTCTATGTGCGTATTGTATCATAGACTACGGTTATATTATAAACTGTAGTGTATGAACCTTTACTTAGACTACGGTTCCTTTAACTGTAGCGTATGTACGTTTATTATTATAGACTACATTTAAAAACCGTAATGTTTCCTTAATAAAAAAAACCAAATATTTATTTTTTAATTTATTAATTAAGAAAAACGCAAAAGCAAAAGAAAATGAACAAAAACACAAACACTCGCACGCAGAGAAACTTCGACTTCCCAGTTCTCTCTCTCGGCCTTCTCTCATCCCTCTTTCTTTTTCTTTCGACTCGTCGTCGGTAATCCTCGACCGGCGCTACAGTCCTAACGTCATTTCCGCTGGGTGCTCTTTTGTCTCCCCCTCTAATTTCTCCTAATTCGAAAACCCTAGATTTTGAAATCTCCCCAAAATTTCTTGTCGCCTTCCATTCTTCCCATGGGTCACTACCGTAACACTACCAGCACCGCTGCCGCATGGTTGGCGTCCTCTACCCTCATCCCTCGTCTCCTTTTTTCAGTCCAGCGCCGCTGTTTCGAGCTTGGTGACAACAACATCGCCCCTATCCACTCGTGCTGGCCGATTATTCCCACACCAGTGGGAGGAGCTTGAGTTCTTCCCCTCTCAAAGATATGTTCCAGAATTTCTCCTTCAACCCCTCCCCTTAGTTTTTGTTTCAGTGTTTGTAGATTTCTATTTTGTGTTTTTGAGTTACTATCCTAGTGTTGGGTTGCTGAAGCTTGTTTGTTTGTTGTTAAAAGATAATGGTTATGGTAGTGTTTCTGATTATGAGCTTGAGGTTTGATATATTCATTTTAGCATGTATACATATATAATAACTGTTGCTAATTATAAAAGGTTCAGAGTTTTTGAAGCATTGCAGTTCGACTTTGATGTTTTGAGCAGTTTATTAGTAGCTAGAAAATCATACACGATCCGTTTAAACTGTATATGCTACAAATCGATTTTGTTTCTCTGCTGATTGCATTATGATATCCTAATGATTCTGAGTTTTAAGTTGTGTACTTCATCTTTGGGCTGGGAACTTTTTACTTCTTTTTGTGATGTAGTAACTTAGATCTTTTCTGAATCTGAATCCTACATTCCGTTGCTGCTCTGTTCTTCATCAGATTCCTAAACCTCAAAGAGAGGACGGCCAGCAAAGAAGTACAAGAATGTAAAATAATGTATTAGTGGATGAGAAATCAACCTCATAGAGAAAGAGAAATCAACCTCATAGTGTATAATCGGAGGGAAGTCTTGGTTTTCTATATTGCAGATTACATAAACTTGTAACATTTGAAAATTTTGAATATTGTTGATTGTTGCACATTGCAGATTAGTTATATGGAAAGCAAATAAGGAGTTTCACTTTGTTTCTCGGAGTTCAAGATTCAAGAATTTGTTTACAACAGGAGGTTGCTTCCACAATGAGTCAATTTTTAGTAAGTAATATATTATAAATGATTTCATCACATCTTTAAATTGTTTTGATCAAGTTGTTTCTACTTCTTTTGCTTGATTATGTTGTAATATTCAGTATCACTCAATCATTACAGTAAAATTCAAATCCTCAAGAACAATATGCTAATACACAAAATTTGTTGAATTTGGTGCTCTTATGTGGTTAAATGGTTATTGATCCAATAGCATTAATAGTTGTTTCATTTGCTTTTGGTAGTATATATATGTTTTTTCTTTTGAGTTATTTGTTTTCTGTAGTTATGATTTGAGTGCATTCACTCTTTTTGTTTTAAGGATGGTTCTCACATATCTCTTATCTATTTAATGTGAAATAGGAGTAAAAACATTATAGTTTTATTGGGTTAATTACTTAACTGTTATGATTGTTTTTTTTGGCTTGAAACTTGAATGATATCATACGCAGGTTGAAGCCTATATTCTTGTTATAAACTGGAGTGATAAGTAAGCCTATCTTTTTGTTTTGTTTCTTATCCCAGTCTAGTTGAATGGAAGAGCTTGAATCTACTAAGCTTGGTTATTGAATGATTTCCGCTAATGTTATAAGTTAGCCAAAATTTTGGTTGTTGGGATGGCTAGAAATAAGATTCAAGTTGCTTGGTTGGTACCATCACGTAGATATAACTAATAGAATGCATGAATCTGTATACATGAGTTTTTGGTGTTTCTCCATAGCTCCATAAATTTTGTGTTTGCCTTTTTTGTACTGGTTGGTGATGCAGAAAAAATGGGATTTGACTAATATTTTGAACCAGCTCTTGAAACGTTGTTCTTTAAGAACTTGCCCAACAACAATTCAAAATGGGATTTTACAAATATTTTGAGAAAAATAGAGATTGGTGATAATGAACAGATCTTTCAAAAAGTATTTGAGGCCTGGTTTAATCTTCATTGCTACTTATTTTACTTTCCTTCCCATATTTGCTTAGCTTTTTTGTTTTTCAATTTTTATGTTATCTTTTTGAATTCAATTTGGATAATTAAATTCAACTGCTCATGGAATTTAGCTTTTATTTTTTGTTCTCATTTCAGGTAATATAACACTAGTAGAAATTCAAGAATGGCATAGTGTAGTTAGAGATTTAGAGAAACAAATGATAGATTTGCGTGAGGTATAATAAACTAATCATCTCTCTACTTATTGACTACAATTTAAACTGTAGTACCTTGGCTAGCTAAGATCAGAGTAATCACATTTTGAGTGATGTTCATTTGTTGATTTTCCAGTTATCTCAATGTTTCTCCCACTATAGGTGTCAGGATCTCACTACGAGAGTAGCCTTATTGAAGAGGTAAACTTATCCTTTAATGCTTTTTTGTAGGAAGAAATTATGTATGAATGCATGCGTCTATTACTAGATTTAATTTTTAAAAGCATATGTTTATTGATCTATAGTAATCTCCTTGGTATCTTGGGCACCAAATGTGGTGTTACTGTGCGTATTTTATTATCTTCTTCCCTTGCAAAAGAAGGGGAAATGACATTATAGGTCAGTTTACATCTAAGAGTTGATCTTAATTCTCTAGATTAAATCTTTATTCTCCGTATGTCTTCTTAGATTCAGTTGAGGAGAATTCATTATTTTGTAATATCAAGCTTTTCATCCATGATAGCAACATAAACGCATACTATGAAAGAGAAAATAGAAGTGGATAGCGACAAAGAGCAAGGGGCATGTGTAGCTCTACTTTAGGGAGCAAGGGTTTTGCTCAGCAATTGCAGAGGAAGTTATCATTGTAGACCATTTTTAGTTATTTATTTTGGAAGGCAGTAAATTATTTGTAACTATATATTTTTGTATTCATTCATTGTAAACTGTTTTTCGGTTCAATGTGAAATTATGGATATTTAGATTGCAAGCTTTATATTTAGCAATTTAATTATTAATTACAACTATAGGTGAATTAAAATTGTAGCCTATACCTATTAAATAAAATATATAGTAATAAGCATTCTCTACACTTTTGTACGATATAGACTACGGTTAATATATGTAGTGAATAATAATTATAGACTACGGTTTATAATCGTAGTCTATACCCATGAGATTTCTCTACACCATTTTTCTCTACGGATGGTATGGATATACACTACGGTTATAAACCGTAGAGTATAGTATTCATACACTACGGTTTTGGACCGTAGTGTATGCTAGGTACATTTCTCTACACCATCCTAGACTACGGTACTTTGGTAGCATATACTATGGTTTATAACCGTAGTGTATAGTCGGTATAGACTACGGTTCTAAACCGTAGTGTATACTAGGCACCTTTCACTACACCTTCCTAGACTACGGTACTTTGGTAGCATATACTACGGTTTATAATCGTAGTGTATGAGCGAATTTCTAGTAGTGGGGCCAGGCTAGCGTGTGGCATGCGCGTGCATGTGGTCTCCAAAACATAACCCACTCCGAAAGTCCATTAACTCATTCAAGCCCATACCACTCAAAACTTAATATATACTCCTCAATTATATATTTTTCCAATGTGGGACAAATGACTTAAGGGTTCAAGGAGAAAAACAAAGAATAAATGTTCTTCATTTCCAACACAGAGCACCTGTTTGGATATATTATTAAGAGGAATTTATTGGTATCGTTATTAATAAAATTGATGATGTTTTGATTTGATTCCAAAACCTTCTCAAAACCCTTTCGCCCGTATTGATCAATTGAAAGAGCTTATGTGTTAGGAAGCTCATTTTACATTCTTTCAACTTAGAAAGCCTGCTGGCCAAGAAGATACTGACAACTACAATGATTGTTTTAAGCCCTCAGCAACTCATCAGTTCAGACATCGCCTACAACTGATCAAGTAATGTCAGTCAGCAAGTATCAGGTCACTCGCGGAAGTAATAAGGAAGAGAATATCATTCTTGATACTTAAATGATCTTATCATTAAATGCACTCTGCATTAAGATAGTACGTGGCACACTCCAAGTGGACAAGAAGTCAATTTGTAGCCATAAGCAAACAAAAGCAATGAGAACTTTCAGAGTTCGTACGTCGATCCCATCAAAGTACTATGAAAAGTTTACCGCAGAGCGCGTGAGACGGCCACTCGCCAAAACAACATGGAAGAAGAAACCCTATATGTCTTGTCAACAATAACGTCTCCTCATTATCTATCATAACCAGAAGTTTGAACTCCATATCTATCTCTCCAACGGATATGAAGTTCTCTCCCAGCATAAATAGGAAATGACACAAAACAAAATATCTCAAGACAAAAATTCAAGCTTTCATCGCACTTGCAAACCTTATCTCTAAACGGTCAAGAAATTGCAAGCTCTAAAGCTTACTAAAGATCTCCAACTCTAATTCTCTAATGAAAATTTCACCTCTTAGATTCTTGAAACTAAGTGTGCTTCACAAGAGATCTCACTTTGTGTCCAAAGTATGTATTCACATTCATATCCTAAGCCTTAGTCGAGAAAACCCAAACCTAGTTTGTGCTCTTCACTGTAAGGGTTTTTCTCAGTTAGTTTGAAAGAGTGTTTACACACCAAATCTCAAACCTAAGCTACGTGTTAGATCGAGTTTAGATTTTGTGTTTTTGAGTTGTGGTCGTGACTTTAATTCCTGACGTAATATTCTTGGAGGAACGTCTATACGATTAAGGAACTCAAGTTGAGTTCGAGGTGTAATAGGCTTGTCGAGATCCCGCTTGTAATTTGATAGAGGTGCATCGAAGCTGGTCGACAATGACAAGGTGGATCCTTTGATCATTAGAGAAGGGTCGATAACAAGAGGTAAAGCCAAGAAAATAAAGGAGGCTATTGTTTCACCTAAAAGTGCTAGCAACAAAACTAGGCATATCGTATAATTAGTAAGTTAACCCACTGTTGAATCACAAGGAAGACTTAGCAAGGAGATTAATTGTATGAAACACACACTCTAAGTACTCTACGAAATCAAGTAATATTTAGGGGTTTTTGTTTAATTATTAATTCCTAGACTTAATGAAAAGAAAGCAAATAAACTATTCTAGACTTGAAAACAAATAAAAGCAAGTAAAAACAAGAAAGCAAGTAAGAGCAATTAAATCTAGATTTAGAACAAGAATTGATCTCTAAACTTAAGACTTGAAACTAAACTAAAAATCAATTAATCTACCTAGGCAATAATAGAAAAGAAAGCAATAGAGACTAAGCTAGTGCAAAGAAATCCTAACATGTTTTGTAAAATAAATCTAAGGAAAATAGCGATTAAATCTATCTTAAAAAGCAAATAAACAAGATGAAATCAAAGAACATGCAAGACAAGCAAAACGAATCTATGAAATTAAACTAAGCTTACAGAAAGTAGATCGAAAGATGAATGAAATGAAAAACATAATTCTTGAATTAAAAACTTTGAACGTAACTTGGATCCAAACTTCAATCTTCAATGTATAAAATTCTCAAACTAAAACTAAGGTTTGATGCTAAAACTAGAGAATAAAAGGTGTATTTTCGTTCTCAAACTATTATATATATATAGGCTTAGGCAAAACCTAAAGAGATAAGGAAACAAATCATTCCAAAATTCGACCGGCTGCAAGATCGCGCTCCCTCGTGAGCGCGAGGGGTGCGAAGCTTCTTCGTAAAATCACCAACCTATGCGGGCGCAACCCCTACGCGAGCGCGAGGGGTCCGAGGCTGATCTTTCTCATTATTTCCTTTGAACTTCACCTTCTCTTCTCGATCCCTCTCCATTTCTTCGACTTATCTCTTTTCAAGGATGATTTCTTCACTTCAATCTTCTCTTCTCCATCTTTCCTTAAAATCTCCTTACGATCCCAACTTCACCTAAATAATACAAAACAAACGAAGGAATACGAACAAAACATAATAAAAACAAACTCACACAAACCTATAAAATTCACACAAAAATACACTAAACATATCCCCCATACTTAATCCTTTGTCTGTCCTCAAGCAAACTATACTCAAGATATGATATCAAGTTATGAACTATGAAGTGACAATGAATATGGCTTCAGGAATTTTCTAAATAAGAGACTACAAGTGAGACATGTAATTCCAAAACAAGCTTTTCAAAGCAAACTTCAACAATTAGCCTCTTTAAACAAGAATCCTCACGGCGTGGAATTCATATGAATGAACCTCAACTCTCAAGTGTATAATTTTGGACAAGAATATCACTCAATTCAAAATAAACACAACGCCTATCATAAGCTTCCAAATCGTCTCACCTCTCCATTGCTTCAATGTGTGCTCAAGACAAAGATCAAATATGACTTTATTTTTGGTTGTAATGTAGGCTCTTTGGTAGGTAAGGAAATTTGGCTTAAGTGAGTTAAGAACCCCAAAGGCTTATTCACTCAACTCTCACTCTCATATCAACTCTCAATTTCCCCACACTACTTCAAAACATAGCAAGAAAAACTCAATTCACAACCAACTCTTTCTATCAATCCAAATTCACTGTCTACCCACTTATGCTCTTATTCAATTTTTTTAAACTTAGAGAAATATGTTCTCTACGGTAGAAAGTATTATCTCTTCAATCCAACCTTCTATTCCTTTTCCTTTCTCTTCTAAAGATTCATTCCAACAAGCACATCAAATCTAAACCACTCAATCCCAAACATGTTATTCCCCATCCCCAGGCTTTTCAAAGAAAATAATAGATCTAAAGATACTAGATCTCAAAGGCTCAAAGGGCTAACTAGGATTTTAGTGTTCAATTTGGACAAGGCAAAAAGGTAAGAAAAGGCTATGAAAAATGGCCTAAGATCACTTCTTCGTCATCAAGCACACTATGCAACCTCGAGGGACAATTATGCATGCTTGAACAATCACACACAAGAAGAAAATTTGACTATGATCATGCATAAGTCAAGGCTCAAAAATCCTCACAACAAAGGTTTAAATGGTGATTCAAGTCCAGTGGAGGCTAAAAATCTACATTTACCGTATTGAACCTATCAAGTCATTGCATGCTCACAAGTAGGTTTTTCAAACAAAACAAGTAGTCATCACTAGCCTCATCATCACAACACAATCCAAACTTGACCAATCCACATAGTTGTTGAACAACTCACAAAATGATTAAGCATATATAATACAAAACCTAAACAAATATTTTCTACACCCCCACACTTAAACTCATGCAATGTCCCCATTGCAACAAAAGTAGAATGAGAATGAGAAAATGTTACTAATGACGACACAAACCGGCAACAAAATTTGATATCCACAAGGAATTCCAAAGATGAGTACCTACGCAATCAAAAACAAAGAAAAACCAAGCATAATATCCACAAAACACAAAATAAAAATGAAAATGAAAAACAAGGATAAAAAGAAAGAGGCACAAAAACAAAAACACTAAAAAGACACATACCACACTAAGAAGTTGGGTCGGAGGTATCATCGGGATCACGTCGAGGATTGAGGCCCGGCCAATCATCCCATGTCTTGCAAAGAGAAGTGATATCAGTGTGGCAGGCTTGAATTTTGGCATCTTGGCGATCTATCCCTTGAGAGCTGAGTGTGAAAGTCGGCGAACTAGGTGTAAAAACCGGCAAAGTCTGACAGAAGAGGTGGTGGAGGAGGTGGCCCGGCCTCATACTCGGCCTCTTCATCATCATCATCTCCATCAAGAATAGGAGGCACTATACCACAACCCAGAGTAAGACGATAGTTCTTCACCGATTGACATTCCTCAAACGGGACAAACTCGAATTCTGATTTCAATAATTGGGCATTCTTACAAATGAAATAGATACACTAGAAACCACATGTCGAGCAAGTCCCACAACAATGTTGCTAAAAGAAGGGAAGACATGTGATCGAGTCCTTATTTGGTTGATTTGGTTCCAAATCAAACTTGACATGCACACCTTTCGACCATGAAGAGCAACACCTCCAACTGACTTACCTTACTTGGCTTAAGCTTCCCCAATATATTTGCACTAATGAAACGATGAACCAAACACAAAGCTTCATTAGGAATGAACGCATTTGACACACTGGCTTGATTCCAATTATGGCACCCCGACAACTCTAACCACCCAAGAGCAGGATTAAAATCCTTAGGCAAAAAACTCGTATAGCATCCTCATCATAAGAATAATCAAAAGCCTCATGCATAACTCGCCTAGTAGCCTCTATAGATTGCCCGTTCAACCTACACTTCATAGAACCACCCTTCATTCCCAAAGAAAACATAGTCAACATCTCAATACAAGGCATCCTAAAGCACACATTCTTCTCTTGAGCAAATCTCAAAAAACCCAAAACATCCAAGTATTGGTCAACTCTAGACTTAATCCCCAACTTTTCAAGTAAATCCTAATCAAAATGACTTGGAGGGGACATCTTAGCTTTAAGAAAGTGTGTAGTGAACTCAACTTCTTTGTCGGCGAGAATGATTCTCATCGGGCTCATCCACATCGGTAGTCGGAGTTTGAGAGCTCGAGGCATGCTCTGGAAAGGCTCTCTTCTTTCTTGGAGGCATGATGAAGAGTGAATGGAGATTGATGGCTAAAATTTGGCAGCGTCGGTATGGCTTCGAGATCGGCGATGGTGATGATGGTTGGAGCAGGCGGTGGCAAGTGGAAAAATAAATGGTGTGGCCAGTAGAAAGGAGGGACGAGGTGTTGGCGTCGCCGGCGTGTAGGAGGGTGACCGGTGGTAGGATGATGGCGGTGGTTAGCGAGCAAAACAGTGGTGGAAGGCGACGGCTGGAAAAGACCGGAGCTATAGGCAACATCAGCATCGGGGTTGGGTGATGGCGGCATCGGTAGTGGGGTGCTTTGGGTGGAAAGTTGCAGAGGGAGAGCTGCGTCAAGCTAATTTTTTTAGGGAGGATGGGCGGAAGTAGGGTTTGAAGCCCGTTCCCCCAATTTGAATTTGCGATGGCACTCCGACCGTACACCCCTCACGAGTGCGAGGGGTGCGAGCTTGACTCCTGATTTGCGCGCCATGCGCGAGCGAGGTGCTGAAGCTGTTCCTCCTTGATAAATTTCGATTTTTGGCTCTTTTATATATATACTTGCATATGGAAAAGAAAAACATAAGTAAAATCAAAGAAAATAAATGAAATCGAAAAATAAATTAAAACAACAAAACCGTGGGTTGGTTCCCATGAAGCGCTTGTTTAACGTCATTAGCTCGACGAAAGCTTTTTAAGATGGTGGAGGGTCGGAAATTGTAGTGGCTTCGATGGTATGAGGTGTCATCTTCCCTTCAATGTAAATCTTCAATCTCTGTCCATTGACACAAAAAGACGAGCCCGACTCTTCATCTATGATTTCAACGGTTCCATAAGGAAACACCTTTATGATGGTGTAAGGACCGCTCTATCTTGACTTTAACTTGCCTGGAAACAACTTGAGATGAGAGTTGAATAGAAGAACCATCATTCCGGGATTGAATTCTTTAAAAGCATGTCATGGATGACGATGTGAAGAAGAAGGGAAGGGCGATGGAGTTTGATTTGGGGATGAAGATGCCAAATCTGATTTGGGAAAAGGAGTGAAAATGGATTTAGGCTACATGAGTAATTGGGTTTTGGGCTGGAGAAGTAATTGGGCCATCTGAATTATGGTTTGGGCTGATGGGAGTTTATTTAATTAACTTGCAGCTGTTTGTTGGAGCCGTGCTTCTCTTTGTTTATTTTTTAGCAATTTTAAGTTTCTTTCTCCTCAAGTCAATGTAATAGCTATAAGAGTGAGTCTTGTTTACAAAATTAACCAAGAAATGAAATATCAAATTCCTCTCAGTTCTCTCTCTCTATCCTCTCTACTTTCTCTTTAATCTCCCACTAATTCTCCCTATCTTCTCTCTATTTCTTCTACAAGTCTCTCATGAATCCCCTTGGGTCCACTACAATTGGTATCTTGGAGCCAGAAATTGCAGCTATGGAGGAAGTAACTCACTTCAAAGATCTGCAGGAAACACACAAAAAGCTGGATCAGCTGCTGCAAATCGAGTCTATGAAAAGAGCTACTTCAGAAATGAAATTTCAAGAACAAATTACAGGTATATATTGAAAATTTGAACATGTCACACACAAATTGGCTGAAATTAAGCTTCAGTTGCTTAACTTAGTTCCAAAATCTGGGTCCGGAAATGATTCTGTCTTAGGGGCTTTTTATCAAACACTTGGGGGTAAATTTGGTGCTAGTCAAAATCATGTCCATACTCTTGATTTTCCTAGATTTGATGGGGTTAACACTAGAGCTTGGATTATGAAATGTAATAGCTATTTTAAGCACATGCCTACTGTACCTGATGCTCAAAGGATTAATCTAGCTACTATGCACTTTGATGGGAAGGCATTAACATGGTTTCAAAATCTGAATATGGTTGAAGTAAGAATTACTTGGAAACAGTTTTTGGAGGTTGTTTGTGCTAGGTTTGAAGTTCTACCAGTTTCTAGTATTATTGTGGAATTTAATAAGCTTAAACAGACTGAAAATTATGATGAGTATGTGGAGAGGTTTGAAGAGCTTAGAACCTATGTGATGTTGAATGATATCAACAAGTATTCTGAGGATTATTTTGTTGCTAAGTTCCTAAGTGGGCTTAGTGAAGAATTGCAAGCATTTATCAATATGTTCCAGCCAACAAATCTGGAGCAAACCATTGAGTTCGGAAGGAAACAAATTCATACCTTGGATGCTATCTCCAAGAGGATGAGTCCAAATGCTCGTTCTATCCAAATTCAGTCCCCAACCTATAAGAGGATAGAGACAGTCTCTCTACAGGTTTCTTGCAGGTTGAGCAACACCACTTCCACCAAGCCAATAACTAAATTGCTTACAGCTGCAAGGATATCTACAAGAAGAGAAAAAGGATTATTCTCTAATTGTGATGCTAAAAGAAAGGGAACATGTGTTGTAATTAGGCAGAACCAGTGGCCTCTATAGGGGCAGGAATTTCAATACTCACCAAGGCTACTGAAAATTAAGGGATGTGATAGGAGATTTGCAGCTACACTTAAGGGGGAAAGAGGTAAGCAAAATGCATTAACTACAGCAGTTGATGGTACTGAACCATTTTTTAGCAGTCTCATACAGGAGAAAATCAATAATATGGAGGAGATATTTGTTCTAAATGCTAAGGCTAAGTTGTTCTTGGACTCTATTTACACACCATAAGGTCTAACAACTTGTACAGTTTATGATAGGGGTAAGGTGTTCAATGGTGGTTTTTGGAAGGGATTTTTTAAGTTCATGGAAACTAGATTGCATCATTTATTAACCTACCATCCACATAATGAAGGGCTAATAGATGGACTAAATCAATATTTAGAGAATCACCTGTGTTGTATGGTGAGTATTACTTCTAAGCAGTGGCTGAAGTAGTTCCCTCTAACCGAGTACTGGTATGACAAATCTCTGCCGTGTCTAAGATTCTGATAGAGATGGGTTTGGTAGCCTATAAAATGAGTCCACCTGAATCTTCTAAGATTCACTCTGTGTTTCATTTATTTTTGCTGAGAAATTGTTTGAGAAGGCATCACATACCTGCTGAATATTTGCTTGAAAATGATGTTGCGAAACATTTTTCAGTCGCGTCTCTGTCTATTCTGAGTAACCTTAGTATCGATCAAAATAGAGTGGAGGTATTCCAAGTTCTAGTGCAATGGATGCACTTAGTTTTGAGCCTTTATCCGTGCTGGGAATTCAATTGGGACTAGAGTTTATGGTGGAAGCGTCTCTTTCTGCAAGAAACGCATATCGGTTTAGAAATTGCCTGAAGTTGATGTTAATAGAAATTTCAAACTCCAGCCTTTGATAATTCTGCATACTCATTGTGTTACTCGAACAAGTAAGGAAACTCCTCAAATTATTATGCAGAGTGTGGAAACCAGGCTGCAGTGTGTGGCAACTCATCCATGAACAACTAGACCAATTGAAGAATTCTATTTGTGTCTATTACATTACCTACGCATTGAGGTTCTCTACAACACACAAGAGTACAAAGAATGGGGTTACCAAAATATGATAGAGATGAAAACATCAAGATTGAATCTTCACTAGTTTTGGGCACTCACAATCTTACTAAGAATGGGAGAAATTTTGCCCAACTCTTGCTTCATTGGTTGAAGGCGAGACCAGAATCTGCTACTGGGAAGGTTGAGAACTATCTTCGTCACAGGTTTTCGTCCTTCGATCCTTGTGGACAAGGATCATTTGAAGCCGGGGGTATTATCATGAATCGAAATGGATTGTAGGAGAGTGGAGCTCTCTGCAAGAAGAAGGAGAAAGAGGAATTATGTTTTGTGATTGAAATTGGTTCATTGATGAAGAGTTAATGGTGGAGGAAGTAAATGGACGGGAGAAAAGATAAAAGCACAAACTTGTGTAAAAGTTGCTGGAGATGGAGGCCGGTGGAAATTTTAAGATCGAACCTCTATATCTAATCTCTCACCGGATTTCTCGTAACAAGCAAGAGGTTTCTCCAATTCAAGTCCAGTGGTTGAATGTTGTTCCACAGATCGCTTCTTGGGAGGATTTGAAACATAATCGCTGCAAGGTTACGTCTTTTGATCCTTGGGGACAAGGATCATCTTCAGGAAGGGGTATTGTCATGGATGACGATGTGAAGAAGAATGGAAGGGCGATGGAGTTTGATTTGGGGATGAAGATGCCGAATCTGATTTGGGAAAAGGAGTGGATATGGATTTGGGCTGCAGGAGTAATTGGGTTTTGGGCTGGAGAAGTAATTGGGCCATCTGAATTATGGTTTGGGCTGATGGGAGTTTATTTAATTAACTTGCAGCTGTTTGTTGGAGCCGTGCTTCTCTTTGTTTATTTCTTAGCAATTTAAAGTTTCTTTCTCTCAAGTCAATGTAATAGTTATAAGAGTGAGTCTTGTTTACAGAATTAACCAAGAAATGAAATATCAAAGTCCTCTCAGTTCTCTTTCTCTATCCTCTCTACTTTCTCTTTAATCTCCCTCTAATTATCCCTATCTTCTCTCTATTTCTTCTACAAATCTCTCATGAATCCCCTTGGGTCCACTACAAAGCAATCCTACGATCATGAAGTCTCTTCACCTTATCTTTGTAAATCTGGGCATTCTCATAGGCCTCATTGTGGAGCTCATCCAACTCTTTGATTTGCAACATCCTCTTGCCTCGAGCCTCATCACGGTTAAGATCGAGTTGCTTAAGTGCCCAATATGCCTTGTACTTGATTTCCACGGGCAAGTGACATGCATTGCCAAAAACGAGATGATACGGGCTCATGCCAAGAACTCCTTTGTAAGTCGTGCAATATGCCCACAAGGCATCACTCAACTTTTCCGACCAATCCTTCCTTGATAACTTTACCGTCTTCTCCAAAATTCCTTTAACTTGCCTATTGCTCATCTCTGCTTGACCCGAAGTTTGTGGATGGTATTGAGTTGCCACCTTGTGAGTGATTCCATAATTCTTCATGAGCTTCTCGAACAACTTGTTGCAAAAATGCTTCCCTCCATCACTTATGATTGCACGAGAAAATCCAAACATACACAAAATGTTCTCCTGCACAAACTTTAAGACAACATGAGAATCACATGTCCTAGTGGGGATAGCCTCGACCCACTTAGACACGTAATTAATGACAAACAATATATATTCAAAACCATGGGATTTAGGAAAAGGACCCATAAAATCACTACCCCACTCGTCAAAAATTTCGACTACCAAGATAGGGTGGAGTGGCATCTCATTTCTCCTTCCAATTGTGCCAACCCTTTGGCACCGATCATATGCAAGGTAGAAAGGTTGAGCATCCTTGAACAAAATGGGCCAATATAAACCGCTTTGAAGTACTTTGTGAGCAGTCTTTTGTCCACCAAAATGTCCTCCACATACACCTTCATGGCAATGCTTCAACACTTCTCCTTGCTCGTTATTCAGAACACATCTCCGAATCACATCACCCTTGCCAAGCTTGAATAAATGAGGATCCTCCCAAAAGTATTGTCTGCAAGTATGAAGAAACCTTCTCTCTTCTTGGGTGGTTAGATCGGGCTTACATTCATTATTGGCCAAGTAATTTGCAATATTCATATACCAATCGTCAACATCAACTTTACAAACATTCTCATAACGAAAAGATTCATGAATAACATCATCATGCAAGCAAAGATGAGCATTATCAAGATGAGACAAATGATCGGCAACCAAATTATCACTCCATTTTCTATCACTTATTTCAACATCAAACTCTTGTAACAACAAAACCCAACTAATAAGTCTAGGTTTAGCTTGTGCGTTGGTCAACAAATGTTTAAGAGCTCCATGATCACTATAAAATATTACCTTAGACCCAATGATGTAAGCACAAAACTTATGTAAGGCAAACACTACAACACACATTTCCTTTTCGGTGGTGGTGTAATTCACTTGAGTAGGATTTAAGGTCAAGCTTGCAAAATAAATCACACGCAACATTTTATCAACTCTTTGACCTAGCACAACTCCTATAGCAGAGTTCGAAGCATCACACATAGTTTCAAAGGGAAGTGACCAATCAGGACCGACAACAACAGGGGCTGACATTAACTTCTCCTTAAGAATGTTAAAAGAAGTCAAACATGCATCATCAAAATTAAAGGGAATATCTTGAGCAAGTAAACAACATAGGGGTTGACTAATTTTAGAAAAAATCTTAATAAAACACCGATAAAAACCAGCGTGACCTAAGAACTCCTAATTCCCTTGACATCTCTAGGTGGAGGCAACTTTTCAATGACTTCTATCTTAGCCTTATCAACCTCAATTCCCTTACTTGACACAATATGACCCAAAACAATCCCACTTCTAACCATGAAATGACTCTTTTCCCAACTCAAGGTTAAACCACTCTCCACATATCTCTTAAGGACTCTCTCAATCTTATGCCAACAATCATGAAAAGACGAACCAAAGACCAAGAAATCATCCATGAAAATCTCTACAAAATCACCTATCATCTCCAAAAAGATAGACATCATGCAATGTTTAAACGTACCCGGTGTGTTGCAGAGACCGAAGGGCATTCTTCTATAAGCATAAGTTCATAATGGGCTTGTGAATGTCGTCTTCTTTTGATCTTCCGGAGCAATGACAATTTGATAATAACTTGACAAATCATCAAGAAAATAATAAAATTTCTGCCCGACTAATCTATCAAGCATTTGATCAATAAAAGAAAGAGGAAAGTGGTCCTTTTGGTGGAAGCATTGAGCTTCCTATAATCAATGCACATTCGTCATCCCGTAACCGGATGAGATGACACCAATTCCTTCTTCTCATTCATTGAGACAGTGATTCCTCCTTTCTTTGGCACAACATGCACCAGACTAACCTATTCGCTATTAGCAACCAGATAGATGATACCTTCTGCCAAAAGCTTGTAGATTTTCTTTCAAACAACCTCCATTAAAACCAGGCTAAGCCTTCGCTGTCCGTCTCTCTTTAGTTAAGCTCTTTCTTCGAGGTTGATACGGTACATGCAAGTGGTTAGGCTTATTCCTCGAATGTCGACTAAACTCCATCCAAAGGTGAGTTTATACTTCTTCAAAACTTGGACGAGGGCGCCTTTTTCTCCTTTGGTCAAGGTGCAGGAGATGATCACAGGTTTCCTTTCTTCGTCTTCCAAAAAGACGTACTTCACATGAGAAGGGAGCTCCTTCAATTCTGCCTTTTCTTCCTCCTCCATTTGTTCACTCTCTTCTGGTGCTAGTTCTTGAAAGGGTAAAGGGACATGAATTCCAAGATTGGCCTCTACTTGCTCCCATTCCTCTATATCTCCGAATGCCATGAACACTTATCTCACTTTCATTCTCCTGGACAAAAGAACTCTCGGCGAAGACATCAATTGCATCAACATATGAAAAATTATCAATAGAATTAGCAGTAGAAACAACATTTCTATGCACAGAAAATGACACATTCTCCCCCAAAACAGATATCTTGATAGTACCATTCTTCACATCAATCAAAGTATTAGTTGTGGCCATAAATGGTCTACCTAACAAGAGAGTGTGTTCTTTACCATCTTCACGTGCTTCACCTATCTCAAGAACAATAAAGTCAAACGGAACAATCAACCCTCCCCCACACGAACAAGAATATCCTCAACAACACCCTTAGGGTATCTAATGGATCTATCAGCAAGCTGCAGGGTCATGCGAGTGGGCTTCAAATCACCTAATTCTAATTGCTTAAAAATAGAATAAGGCATCGAATAAGGCATCAGATGAATTCCGGCTCCCAAATCTAGCATACCAGAAGTTTTCTTACCATTACCCATAGCAATATTAATCACGAAGCTACCTCGATCACGTTGCTTTTGAGGTAGAGGTTGTTGCATGATTGAGCTTGCAACTTCTGGCACCATAACCAGCTCTGAATCATCGAACTTTTTCTTTTTGGATGCCAACTCCTTGAAGAATCGAACATAAGCAGGAACGTTTCTAATCACATCAAGAAATGACAAGTTCATATTTACCTTGGATAACATCTTGTAGAAAACTGAGAACTGTTGATCTTACTTTTTATTCTTGAGCCTACTCGGGTATGGGATGGGTGGCACACAAGAATTTGAAGTCTTGTGGAGCTGAGACTCAGAGTTAGGCTGGACTTCGTCTCATTTCTTCTCATTCTCGCACCGTGGTTTGCATGAGCGCAAGGTGTCATGCGGGCGCGTAGGGTCTAGATCTGCCCCGTTTGCGCGATTGCGCAGGTCACACGATCGAGAGGGGTATGGAGCTATTGAGCCTCAGTTCTGATGCGAAAATTGAGGTATTACCACCCCATTGTCCTCCGTCTTCCTGTTCCTCAATACTGTAATGGCTTGAGCCTAATGTGGTTACATCCCTTGGGCTAGGAACCTTTCCCGTTTGCACACTTTGTTGGATCTGATTCATTGTGCACGATATCTGTCCCATTGCCGTCTCAAGACGCTTGATGGTCGCGTCTTGAGCTTGGTTAGCTAGTAAAAGAGTTGCCAAAGGATCTTGTGGATTTGGTGGTGGTACTTGTAGGCGAGTGTTTTGTTGTACTGGATATTGTTGTGGAGGGTAATATTGTGGTGGTGGTGGTAGTGGGTAATATGGCTGTTGTGGAGGTGGAAAGTATGGTGATGGTGGATAGTAAGGTGATGGCTGAGGTGGGTAATATGGTGATGGTGGAGGATAGTATGGCTGTTGAGGGTACTGTAGAGGATATTGTGAATTTTGAGGAGGTGGGCGACGGATGGATAGTTCGTACCTGACCCTTGCCCTTGTTGAGGTCTGTAGCCTGTGCCTTGTTGAATTTTGTTGAGGCGGGGCTTATGGTGGGTATCCTTGTGCTGCACAGACCTCGGTCCCTCCTTCATAAGTAAGATTGCCCATGTTCGGGCAAACCTCAGCAAAATGGCCATACTCTTGACAGACACTACACACCTCTGGTTCGTTTTCTTGGATGGAGGATTTTGTGGTATGAGGATTTGTATTTGAAGAGTAGGAGGAGTTACCTCCTTCTTCATCTCGAGCCCTTGCATCGTTCTCATCATATCTGCCATTTACTTCCTCAAGTCTGGACTAGTATCTACCATACTAGCTTCCTTCCTCCTTGGTTGAGATGATTTGAGTTGGGAACTCGCTGCTAAGGTCTCGAATATCTCATTCAATTCATCAGCCGTCTTCATGGCTATATTTCCTCCCGCAGTGTTGTCCACCATAAATTAGCTCGTTTGTCGTAGACCTTCGTAAAAGTACTGACAGAGCATCTCTGGAACCAACTGGTGATGCGGGCACTACTGTAGTAGTTCTTGGAATCTCTCCCAAGCTTCATGGAATAACTCGTCAGCTGCTGTTCGAAGTTCATTATCTGAGATTGGATTTCTTGCGTCTTCTGGTTGGGATAATACTTGAGCATGAACTTCTCGCAAACCACTTTCCAAGTAGTCAATAAGTTTGCAGGGAGAGAAAGATACCATGCCTTTGCCTTGTCCTTCAAAGATAAGGGAAAACACTTCATCTTTAGCTGGCCCTCTTCAATGTTTCCCAATGGAAAAACCTGAACAGTGGAAGTATACTCCCGAATGAAGTTGAGAGCATCTTCATTAGGCATGTCACGGTAAGAGGGCAGCAAATTCTGGTATTGTGGTTTAAGCTCATAATCTCGAAACTCTTTGGGCAAGACGATCGCCGAAGTGGAGGATGGGAATGTAGGATGGGCGAATTCTCCGATGACTCTGGCCATGATCTTTGGTTCTTCAACCTTTGGCTCATCAAATTCTTCTTCAAAGAATTGTGGCCAAAGCAAGCCTAAACCGTCCTTTTGGTTTTCGAACTCTTCTTTTTCTCCAATCACTGTTAAGATGTCTTTCCTTCAGTTGATGTTGTCAATGAATGGTCCCAATGGTAGTTGTTGACTTTGGGTACCTCGCATGCACAACACTCACAAACAGATTAAATGCACCGACAGGAGGAGAGAAAAATTAAGAATAAGTAACAAAAATAAATAAACAAAATAAAAAAGACACAGGCGAAATTAAACACACAATTAATTGGCTTAAGACTTCCCCGGCAACGGCGCCAAATTTGTTTCACCTAAAAGTGCTAGCAATAGAATTAGGCCTATCGTAGAACTAGTAAATTAACCGAATGTCGAACTTCAACAAAGACTTAGCAGGAAGATTAATCGTATAAAACGCACACTCTAAAGACTCTACGAAATCAAGTAAATATTTAGGGGGTTTTGGTTTAATTATAAATTCCTAGACTTAATGAAAAGAAAACAAATAAACTATTCTAGAAGACTTAGAACACATTGAAATCTAAACTTAAGACTTGAAACTAAAGTAAACAACAATTAATCTACCTAGTCAATAATAGAAAGGAAAGCAATAAAGAATAAGCTAGTGCAAAGAAATCCTAACATGTTTTCTAATATAAATCTAAGGAAAATAGAATAATTAAATCTATCTTAAAAAGCAAATAAACAAGATGAAATCAAAGAACATGCAAGGCTAGCAAAATGAACGAGATGAAAAGCGGAATTCTTGAATTAAAAACTTCAAACGTAACTTGGATCCAAACTTTAATCTTCAATGTATAAAATTCTCAAACTAAAGGTTTGATGCTAAAACTAGAGAACAAATCCTTCCAAAATTCGACCGGTTGCGCGATGGCACACCCCTCGCTGAGCGCGAGGGGTGCGAAGCTGATCTTCTTTGTAAAATCACCAACCTAAGCAGGCGCAATCCCTACGCGAGCGCGAGGGGTCCTAGGCTGATCTTCCTCATTCTTTCCTTTAAACTTCGCCTTCCCTTCTCGATCCTTCTCCATTTCTTTGACTTATCTTGTTTCAAGGACGATTTCTTCACTTCAATCTTCTCTTCTCCATCTTTCCTTAAAATCTCCTTACGATCCCAACTTCACCTAAATAACACGAAACAAATGAAAAAATACGAACAAAACATAATAAAAACAAACTCACACAAACCTATATATTCACACAAAATCACATTAAACAACTATGTTACTTATGCTAGCTTAAATAAAAGCCCAAGTTCAAGACCAATCTACATTAGGCCAAATGGTGAACATATTCAAGTTGAAGGCTGATTTCTACTTGAGCCATTTCCTCATATAGAAATAATTATGGTCGAAGGGAGCATTATTATTTCTATTTTTTTTTGGAGAAATAATGACATGATTGTCAATCAAATTGAATAATTATGTAATTTTATTTTATAATATTTATGTTTAAGTGTAAATTTTCCCTTCACACGCTTATTTAGTTAGTGAAAATAGATATAAAAAAACACAAACGATGAATTAGGTAATATGAATACATTAGACCCATAGGTCCATACACACTATCTAATTGAAAATATGAATAAATTAGACAAACAGATCTTAATGTACCAATGATTGACATAGTTGTGTCACATATTGAGAAATCTGACATTAATATATATACTTTATTAACTAAACCTCACTAAAAAAAAAATCTAAATTCACCTTAAAAATTATTAATGTGGAATTGTCACATCAACAATGAGCACATGCTCACAGTGAGAATTAGAATATTTCTATATATTTTAATCAATCAACAACATAAAGTACAAAATTCTCCCAACGTATGCATCGTACGAGTAAATTACTAGCGGTGATAATTCCATTTCCGAGTTGGATCAAGAACAAATATGTCAATTACTACACACATAACATATAAATTAGAAAAGTTTTGTGTTGGGATATTTAGTTAAGAGGGAAGTTTGGAATCAATTTGATTTGATTCATTAATTTATCTTGATTTGATTCCAAAACCCTCATAGATTTTCCTTATTATTTTTGATGAATTCCAAGTTGAGTTGTACGCTTGATGCATTAGTAAAGCTCATTTGTTAGGGAGCTTTATATTTTATAAGTGTAAATTTGGAAGCAATTCGTCAAGCGAAGTTATGGATTCAAGGCACGAGCAATCATGCTAGAAGTGAAGCGAAGCCTTTGAAGTCCATCTAGCGTTTGAGCGAAGTGATGTTTCATATCCCAAGAGCGGCCGCTTTAAGTTCCAGTAAAGCCACTCTACTTTACACCGCTTGAAGCGAATCTGTTGTGAAGTGCTCAAGTACAAATATCAGTGATAAAGCAATCTAATACAAGTGAAGCACTCATGAGGAAGTGAAGCGACTGAGGTCGATATTCAAATTGATATGCGGTGCGACAAGTTTGTACATATCATTAATGCAGTTCAGAAGTCAAAGGCCACATGTCCGCACCGGATTGAGCAACGGATAAAGATGATAAAGTACTCAGAGCTGGTCCACACAAGAAGACATGGCGCACTCCTGCAACGGGATTATGGTTTTTTCTCTGGGAAATAATACAAACCATGAAACTCTGAGTTTCTGCAAAAGCATTGTAGCTGCCGCAGACTTTGAAGGGAAGTGAAGAGCACGCACCACCATCCTCTCTAATGGGAAGTTTGCGATCTCCACTATAAATATGCATGTTGTTCCATTCGAGAAGACTATTGAAACTATTCTCGCGCTCAAACGATCTACAAGAACTCTCAAGCTTTTTGCATTCAAAATTCTCTAAGTTCTTTAGTTTTCATTGTAATTCTAGTCCTTAAGAATTCCTAAAATTTTTAAGTTCACAGCATCAACCTATCCCTTCAACCTAAGTTCAGGTCCTGATTTTCAGCCAAAACTTATAGGAGAACCCTTATCCTTTTATGTGTTCTTCATTGTAAAAGGGTTCTTTAAGTTAGAACTTTTCAAAAACTAAACCCCCCAAACCCAATAGTCGTATCTGTGTTTAGATCGAGTTGTAAGTTTAAAGTTTATGTTTTGAGTTAGTTTTGATCGGAGATTGTGAAGCTTGGATCTTCATATTCAAGTGAAAGGTCGAAGATCCGTTAGGTTGTTTGTTGGCCTCTCGAGAGCCCGCTTTTGGATCTCTGAGGATTTAGAGTCTAGGTAGACTTTCGGTCACTTCACTATGAAGTATAAAACTCGGACATGCTTGGATACTGAGTGAAGGTATTCGTCCAAGGTTGGACAAAGTGGACGTAAGAGCATTATCTCAGAACCACTATAATGCTGTGTGTGATTTACTGTTCTTTCGCTTTCATTATTTACTTTGATTATTCATAAGAACACTACTCACTCTTAACAAACCAATACGATTTTAATTGCTAGATAAATAAGCGAGTTTTTAGCTCACCAAGTTCCGTAAGTGCTTAACTCTCGGAGCGATTTGCCCTTGAAAGTGATAAACTTTCAAAGCGATCCGCTTCATTAAAAATGCAAAAATCGAGAGAAGTTTAACACTTTTTCATCAGACGTATTTAGAGGTGGCCAAATACGGATTTAGGTACAGAACCGTACCTATGCTCGGCGGGTACAGTTTCAGTAAATTGGACCCATATGATGGAGCTGAGTCGTTATGACTCCGTCAAGATAAAATTTGTAATTCATATCCCTTGCACTAGATTCCGCTAGTGGCAAGTATAGGGTCGATCCACATGGAGTTAGTGGAATTTCCACCTCTTGTCACGATTTGATTGGGTCTTGCCTTGGGCAAGAAGAGTATCCTGTGCTTAATTGAAACTTACAAAATCTAAATACTGAAAAGAAAACGCAAGAATGATCAGTAATAAAAACAACTTGGTTTGGTTGGACCCCTGAACCCTAATTATCTTCCCTCGATCATTGATTCATGAATATTTCATGAAGTGTGTGTATCGTTGGTTATAGGCAATTTGATCAGTGAGGTGTACTCCCATTGTCAAGCGTCACGTGCACACCTCACCTTGCCCAACATACCCGTAATAATAGAGAAGCCAAAGACATATAGTCACTTCCTCACTTGACCAAGACGCTCTTCTCGGATGCGGGAATCCTGTCAAGGAAGCATTTGCTCAAGGTAGCCCAACTAGCCTATCAACGTGCCCTAGACACGCGACCACAATCACTAGTGTTACTCAATCACTATTGTTTGTAAAATGAATAAACCCTAAATATTACCGGCCAAATAATACCCAAGGTGAATCCATTTATTGGGATCCCTTGACGTAGCACATTGGGAACATACACACAACACTATGAATCAACATTTAGATCTCACGAGGGTAAAACATAATTATGGATTAATTCATCTTCCCCAAACCAAGTAAAAGGATTTAGCTACTCATAATAAATGAACTCACAATGAAATAAACTGAAATAAACATACTTGAATTAAAGAGAGTCAATGCTCAAAACATCCACTTGGTCGATCCAACCCGAACCAAGGACAACACATAACAAACTAAAAATGCCCGTAGGACTTGTTTGTTTCCTCCCAATCACTCATAAGAAAATAAACATAGAATAAGAAAGGATTGCAGCTCCGGTCTCCAATGTTGGGCAGAATCTCGTGCCTTGGCCTACGGCCGCATCCCCTATATATAGGCTTCGACCTTGCCTCTCTCATGGAATGAGACATGTCCTGCTCATGATGTCTGCAAAACCCCCACAAATGTGTCCTCCCAGACACGGACTAACTCTAAAAGACTCTAAAAATAACATGCAAAAAGAGCACAAAAAACGGGCTTATCACACTCACACACTTTGGTCACGATTATCCTCAAGCGTGTAAGGTGTCTTGCCCAAAAATCAGAAACAAAAGACTCAAATAATAAGCATGTTGAGCAGATGACAATGTACCAAGACATATAACAGAGCATAATTTCAAATTGGTCAAGATAGAAATCAAGCAAGTAAGAGATACATCATCCCTTCACTCTTCACTCTGTGTTTAGGTATGTGTTTCGCTCTTGATACCTTGACCAAGATCGTCCCATAGGCTTGCCTATTGTCTCATAATCGCCACCCTAATAGTTTGAACAAGGTTCCCATCTTTGGGTCTTAATAGGGTTGTAATGTGGCTAAAGGCATAGGTAGAAAGATTTGGATCTGGTTATGGTTAGTTTGAACAATTGTGTTAGGCAGAATCTACCCTCCCCTCTTGATCAAACTTCTCATTTTTGGGCCTTAGCACTTATTTTGTAGAGGCTGATTTGTACAGATTTTTTTTAGCCTCTTTCCCTATTTTTCACACACCCCTTTCCTTCTTTTTTTTCGAATATGGGCTGCCCGGCCGAAGGCCAAGGGCAGCCCCATTGGTTTTGGGTGCTGTATTTCCCTTTTTTTATTTTATTTCCCACACTTATTTCCTTTTTCCCTTTCTCTTAATTCTGCCTATGTTCATATGACCGGGTAGGCTATTCTGATCAAGTAGTGAATTTCAAAGAAATTTATTCGGCTCAAATGGGCTAACAATGGAATATTATGTTGGGTGGATATTTAGGCTCTGAGGTAAATGCCAATAACATTCCCAAATCATCTAAGAACCTATGTCACATACTACTAGGTCTTGATCAAGACAAACAGACAAGTTCTAGAACAGATTCAGCCAAGGTATTTCACTCACAGAATAAATCATGTTATTTATAGGCAAAAGCATATAAGGCTGAAATCTCACTAGGTAACTTGCTTGACATCATTTTCCATCATCCTCAACTTTCATACAATCATGCTCAGATCTTATATAAAGGTCACCATTTTTCATCATGCTCAAGGAACAGACTCATATTCTAATTACGAAAACAAATGACTCTTATTGTAAACAAATCCTCTCTCCCACTCACACACTTTGCACAAGGCAAAGTGGTGAGGTATAGAGAGGTGTACTCACTTAATTTTTAAACACATGAGGTTGGACAAACCTCGACTCAACAGAAATTAAAATAAAAAGGGAGGAATATTTTAGGGGGGATTAGGGGGTACCTGAACCCCTGCTCTTCGAAGTAGGCAGTGAGTGCCTTCTCCATCCACGCGGCCTTCTTTTCAATCTTGGCCATCTTTGCATTGAGTTCTCCCTGCATATCTACTACTGCACCCAATAGTTCGCACTTCAGATCAGTGAAGAAGCTGGACATGCTTTGCTCCTCCGGTTCGGGTGTTACCGAGCTTGACTTCCTGATGCGACCAGTAGGAATTATGGGCTTGACGGGATCACTTACGATCCATGTACTTTCCTTTCTTCACCTCCTCGATGGTGAACATTCGCTGCAAGGTTGCGAGATCAAGACGCTCTTCTTTCTCTTTCTTCTCCTTAATTGACTTGAGGAGCTTCAGTTGCTTGTCAAAGACGGTGGGCAGGTAGGCCAGCGATAGACGCTGTCCTGACTTACTCAAGATGTTCTTGATGTGGACAGCCACAAACGCAAAAAATTTGAGCCTCAACTTGTTCTGTATTGCCCAAAGGATGTAGAGCTCTGCTTGGGATACATTGTTGATGTTATCCTTCTTCCCATAAAAATTGATGACCAATATGCGATCGCACATCCTCAATGCGTTTGTCTTGAGCGCAGTCTCTCTCGATTCACTGCCCTTGAAGGTTGTCGTCTTGGCTAAACTCTTCCAAACTCCGTTCCACTCATCCTTCTTCAACCCTGGTACTGCCTTGATCGCGTCCACATATTTCTCCTCAAACTTGTCTGTGAAGGAGATCATGTTCAAGGAGATGTCCATGTCCTCCACTGTCATCTTGCGCTTTGACCCGAATAGAGTGAACTCGATTGATGTGGGCTTTCCATCTGTGCCCATCTCTACCTTCATTTCCTTGTAAAATTCTCGGACTAAGCTGTTGTAGGTATTGGTGTCCCATCCCAAGAACTTCTCCCACCCAATTGCTCGAAATTTCTCCCGTACTTCCTTCTCAAGCCCCAATTAGGCAAGGACCCCGAAATCGATAGTTTTAGGGACCACAATCTCATGTCCAGCGAATTCATCAGGCTTGGCAAACTCGGTCACCTTCGCCTTCCTCTTACGGCTGGCGGTGGGTGGCTCTGGCTGAATCTCCACCTTCTGTTGCAATGGGGAAGGGGGGTTTTCTCTTCCGATGACGCCTCATCGTCACCTTCTTCTTCTTCGGCCTTGCTAGACCTCCCTTGCTTGCTCGCCTTCATGTCAGTGGCTTTTTCCTCCTCTTCATTCTCTTCATCTTTCTCGCCGTCATCCTCCTTGGCGTTCATCTCTTGTGCAAACTCCTCTGCTACCTTGGACTCATCAGACGAGTCCGATTTGGCCGGATGTACAGTTTTTGGCTATTTCTCCTCTTCAGTTGCGGCGGCCGCTCCAGGTTGGTCTGAACTCTCTCCTATTTTGGTGGGGTTTTGTTCGGACATTGATGCGTACTTTTGGGTGTCGAGAGATGGGACCTCAGCTCCGGTGGTGAGATTCGCCAGTAGTTCCACGTCGATAGGCGACAGGCTTCTAGTATCTTGACCAGGCTGCTGGACGGTGGAAGGGGTGTCCATGGTTGCTTTGTTTCCTTTCTTTGTGGGTTTCTTGGGCTTTTTCTCAGAAGATGGGGATGCGGTGAGGTCTATTTTGGTGCCATGAGGAATTCTGCCAAATTTGTTTGTAGGTTGACTGCCTACCATGGTTGTGGAGTTAGGTTTTTGTGGAGTGGGGAATGTGAGAAGGTGGAGAGAGAATCGGGAGTGTTTATTTGAGAGGGAAAAGTTTAAATTTTAAATGTGGAGATTTGATTGAGGTAGTGGTATGGTAATGATAGCTGGTTATGGGAAGGTGGGCGTGATTTGAGGGTGGCGTGTGGCAGTTACCATAACTGCTCGCCTCAGAATCTTTTCCTTTTATAATTCCTTGCCCATGACACCCCTTCCCTGCTTCTTGACCTGCTCATAAAATACACCTTCTTGCCCAAGATGAAATATGTCTTTACAACAAACCTACACTCATACACTTTGCTTGAGGCAAAGTGTGGAGCTTTATTTCCTACAAATGAAAATAGACATGTCACAAAGTGTGGAGCTTTTTTCGATCCAAAAATATTTGTTCTTCTAAAGTATTACTCCTTTTCATGCCACAACTCACATGTCATTTTGTATATATATACCCTATTCTTATAAACTATATGTATTTGTTACTTGAACTAAAATTTTATTTTCTTAACCACGTAATTTATGTACTTTTCTAAATTGTGTGTTATACATATTCATCTTTTATAATTTAAAATTTTTTCATTACATGAATTTTAAATATATATTTTGATTATGGTTAACCGTTGAATAATTGGTTAACCGAACCGGTTTTAGGTTACGGTTTTGTTTATTTATTATTTTTTTACGGTTAACCAAACCGCCTAAAAACTGCATGGTTGGTTTTTTATATGCTAAACGGGCGGTTAACCGACCCGTGCTCACCCCTAGTCCTGAGACACTGCAGACCAACAAACCGCCAGTAGTTCCGTTTCTTCTTGTGTGTATTTTTTGGGCAGCTTTGGCCCGATGGCGTCGTTGCTTGCTTTGCTTCGGCTTCGGCTTTGCCTTCGATTTTCCCTTCCTTTTTTTCGGCGATGAGGCGGGAATGTTGGAGACACTCTCAAATGAGGATGTGAGATTCATCGACTCAAGCCCTTGGGTTGCAAACCGAGCTCGCTCTTGATTTTCCGGCGGAGTTGGAAATCAGCAATTCGACCGGAGAGTACGACCAATAACCTTGGCGAGAAAATCCCATAAACGGGGCAGGAGAGTTTGCATATTGTTGGAAATTGAGATTCGAGTTGGAAATCTCTCCCAGCATATTCGGTGGATCCTCCAGATTTGTGGAATCCCCCAGCCGGAGTTGGAGTAGCCGAAATATTTATTGACGAATTTTTCAATTGGAGCCCTTTTTTTTTTTAATTTTTAGTGAGTGAAAATGAAAGATTTGATAAGAATTGAAGATGAAATGGAAGAATTTGGTGTGGAAGAAGAGTGAATTTGGAGGTGAATTTATAGTTGGAGAAGGAGGAGTAGCCGTTGCACTCCCAACAACTAAAATCATTTTTTTTTAAATTTTTTTTGCCGAAATTCGAATTGAAAAAAATAAATAAAAATAAATTAATTAATTAACCTCGCTGACATCATTATGGCGTCATCAATAGGGTTTCGGTGGAGGTGCGCTGAAGCGAAATCCGCGGGAACGTACCCGGGTGATGCTCGGCGGCGGCAATGCCGAGTGATACCACCCCTAATGGGGCGCTCTAAGGTTAATGGTAGAATATATCTCAATCTTTTTTTACTTTTTTTTTTTTCCAGTTACTCCGTATGTCACAACCTTTGCAATATATCAATTATATTGAGTGTATATCAATTTATCGAGGACTTTTGAAGTTCATGGTGTGAGTTATTCACCCATAATTATAATTTTTCTATTAGATGTTCGGTACTGATGCAATATTAATTGAGTTGGGATGTTGATATAACTCTATTTTATTTCGAAACTAGAATTGTACACCCGCGATGCAGGGTTCGATCTATAATACATGATAATATCTAATGCTTACTTTTTATTTTAATTAATAATTTATACTTTATTTCATAAAATGACAAAAGAAAAAATCATTTCTATATACATGCATACTATCGTATGTTGTGTTATATTTGATTATATATATACATATTTTATATGCATGTATAAATTTATAGACTCTTTTCATAGATTGTTTGATTAAACATTTAAATATGGATCAACTTCATAATTATAATTTTATAAGACTCCTGACATAATTAATTGAGTTATCTAAGTTCACTATCAATTGTTGTATTATTTATGTGTGTGTAAAAATGAAAAATGAACATGCATATACTAATATATTTTCAATTCTCATAGCAAAGAACACAAAAACAAAATATAAAATATTACATTAAATTGAGAGATGTTGAGATAGTAAAATTGAGATTTCATTACTTAGTTTTTGTATTTAAATCGATTATTCAAAATTACATTTAAAAGAAACAAATGAGAAGAAATTAATTGGTCAAATTAATATTTATACTTGAAATTTAATTAATGTGTTAAACTTTAATGAATAAAATGAGTTTTCATAGGAATAAATGCATTAATTAAGAAAGTGTATAGAAAATATGTAATATCCTGAAATTCTTTTAACTAAATTTAGTTAATAAATTTTTTTAGTATTAAAAAGAAAGAATACATTATAAGAAATTACTTAAATTTACAATAATATAAGTGTGTTGTCTTATATGTATAATTATGAGCATAGCCTATATAAAGAATTTTATTATCATTAGTTAATATCTAGTATATACGTATATATATGCATGAATTATTATATATATGGTGTATAGTATATATAGTCTTCATCTATGTAATATAATATATATACATATATATAAGTAGCTACGTGTGTGTGTAATAGCATAAGTAATTTAATTTTTGTATAATTTCTAATAGGTATAAATAGTATAATAGTATATTATTTATCTACTTTTCTAATATATATACCTATATAGACGTCTATGCCATAGATAAATGCTAGATCAAACTATATATACATAAATATCCTATAAAAGTGTGGATAAATGTGAGTTCCAAATTTAGTGTATTATATATATATATAGAAGTATACGTAGATGTATACTTAAATGAGTAGTAAAAAGAAATATAATTATCCTAGTAAGATAAGAATAGACTCATGCATAGCAACTTAGGAAGAAAGAAAGTGTATGAAATTAGTTTAATTTGTGTGCGTCATTGTCTGTAATTTCAACACGTACCCTTCAACTTCTCGTGTCCTCCCATTTAGTACGATAGGTTGATGACTCATCAGCGCTACCCTAATGTGATTCCTCATATAAATATGTAGCAATTTTCTTATATTGACTTCACATCCGATCAAAGCTTATAAATACATAAGTTATATCTAAGAAGATTTCAAACATGGTTTGTGGGAATGCCAAATAAGAAGAATATAGTGTATTAGTTTAGAGCTACTTTCAAGGTTGCTTCAGGTTACAGGTGGGTCCAAAATATTTTCAAAGCATATGCAAAATTTTAAATATCGTTTTTATGTTAAAAATGCAATTATTCATAAAAATGTTTTATGTGTATGTTCCAAGAAATGACTCAATGGATCGATCGAGATTCATTGTTAGTATCAGATATACTAACTTTGAATTGTGCACACCCCGGTTACATATGATGCCTTGATCACGTCGTATGCTAAACTAATGGCGAATTCTTTGAGTTTCGACTCGGGTTTTCTGCAAGTACTGGGATTATTTAGGGTTTCGACCCTGAACCCGGTCTAGATGAACCAAAGGTGATTTGTAGCCTTGGTTGAGTCCAGGAATGAACATCACACACCCCAAAATGATATTTGTATTTTCAAGAGTTGTTTTCTGCAAGCCTCTTGATATACTATGTATGGATAAATTGCCAGTTTTTAAAATGCTTGCCAAAGGGGCATGATCCACTGAGTACATCAAGTACTTAGCTCAAAACTCTTTCAAATGTTTTCAGGTCTGGAAGCAGGTGATGCGCAGCAAGGCTGAGGCTAGAGGGTTGTTGCAAGACTTTATTAAGCTTCCGCTATGTTATTTTGCTCATAACTTTGATAACAAGACTACTAGTTTGGTAATAATAAATAAGTCGAGGGCGTCATCTTACAACCCTCTAGTTATATAATATGGTTTCTTTGTTTCCTAAACTTATTTCTCTCTTCCTATTTTACTTATTATTGGATGGAGAGTGCCGTATATCAGTTCCTTTTGGAAGCTCGAATTCTCACTCAATTATGGTTATCCCATTTTTCGAAGTGGATGTCGACTCCTCTAGTTTACTGAAAGCCGGTTTACCCCATCTTTCACTTTATGCAAGGTGGAGAGTGTCATGCAATGGTTCCACTTGGACGCTCGATTTCCTACTCACTCTTGGTAATTCCAATGTGTTGTAGTAGATGGTCGACTCCACTTGGCAACTTGACGTTGGTTTACCCCACCATTTTCTTTATAGTTCAATTTACGTTTTAAGATACTCGTAAAATAGTCATAAATTAATATTATCCCCTTTCTTCCCCGCTTCTTTAATCCAACCCCCGTCACACCCTGGTTCACAGGAATCAGGGCGTGACAAAATAACATAATACTATATTTTAAAATATGTATAACTTAGTTAATTATAAAAATTTAATGAGACTCAAATATCAAAAATATTGGAGGGGAACTATCCTACTTTCTTATATAATATAGATTACATCGTCACCAACAGTGACAGAGCTAGTCCCCCGGAGGAAACCAAGGGGCTAAATGTAACGTCCCGTATTTTTCTAATTACTTTAGAAGTGATTAGAAGAAATTAGTCGCTCTTAGCGATTTAATTTCTCTTCTTGTAATAGAATTCTATAGAAGAAATTCTATTGTACTCGAGTAGCCGCTTGATTTCGATATTTAACGAAGTAGTAAATTATTGCTTGGTTATAAGTTAATAAGTTAATCGATTCTAGTGTATCGATTACTTAATCACGAGTTAAACTTACTAGTATATTATTTAAATCAAGCCCAATAGCTAAGAAGGGCTTTATATCTGAAAACATAAGCAACATTAAGAACTCAATATTCATGCAACAAATAACAATGAAAAATTCAATTTCATATTACACTTTTCTTCAAGAGGTCAACAATTGTAGGCTAGTATGCATTAATCAAAATACAAGGTAGGAAGTGCACTGATTCTATTTCCTAATTCAAGAGAGGGAACAAATAAATTACAATGCATCAAGACAAAACTTTAGGCTATTAGCCATAAATGCAAATCTACAAAAGGATTTCTTGTTGAAAAGGAAGGGAACATGAGATCTTTTGTCTTTTGTTTTTGCAAGCTTATAGCTACTCACATAGCTGCTTCTTCAAGCCAAGAACCTGCACAAATAGGCAAGTTGCATCAACCATTAATGAAAGAAAAAGTTAGGAGAATTATTTGTGCAGAGAATGAAACCAATCACAAGCTTATATATATTCCCTCCCTACAATCAATCAGCCACACATTCTTCAAGCATTCAGCACATAGAGAGAAAATAGAGAGAAAACAGAGAGAGAAGAGAAGCACCAGCAGTAGAGAAGGAGGGAAGAACAGGAGCAGAGCTCCAACCATTTTTCACAGCCACAGCCCTTAGCACTTCTATTTCATTAAGGTCAAGCGAAGAAGGAGCAGTAGCCAAGGCGAAGCTAGAACTCAATAGCAGTTAAGCGAAGCAAAAGAGGTGGACTTTCTTCTAAAACAAAGCATGTTTTACTAGATGATATAGCTCTTTTGATGATTGTCATGCCATCAAATGTTTTGATTCTGTATGATGCCTAACTGTTAATGGCACAAGGCCAATGTTATTGGCGCAAGGCCACTGTTAATGGCGCAAGGCCAATGTTACTGGCGCAAGGCCACTGTTATTGGCGCAAGGCCATTGCTATTTAAATAAATTTGGATCCATGCATGACGAGCTATCATACTTGGATTATGTACGCCAGTGATCGTGTCATCCTGGGCGGTGACCGATCGAGTGACTGAGTAAGGTGGCTACCTTCTCGGGCACGACAACTTAGATATGGTAGATTACTGATGAACTTAGTCTAAGCAGACGCTTTTAAAATCACAAAGGATTTTAGTAAACATAGACTTTTAAGCAAACCCCCCTCCCCTATGATTCACTGAGTATATGGATGACAATAAAACCAGTTTTTCGCATGTGTTCACTGAGTACATTCGTATTCAGCCCTGTACATTATTTCTGGGGTGCAGGTTGAGCAGGTTGAAGCGGAGTTGCCGGCGGAGCTTTTATCAAATCAGCGATTAGTAGTTATTGAATTATCTTGGTAATACATGTCTTCATACATGTATTTATAACTACCTTTCCGCTACGTACACTCTGATATTTGAAACCCTATTCAATTTGGTTGTATTCTAAGCTAGAATCATGATGAACAACATCATACTTTATCAGTCATGAGCGTTAGTTTATTTAGTAGTGGAAGTTTGTTTCATGAGTTGAATAAGTCCAATTTACCGAGATATTCCACCTTTCCACCCAATATTTAATATTTATATTTATAGTCACGAATTTACCAAGCTTAGCTATCAATTAGCAATGTGCGGTCGTGACAGAGTGGTATCAGAGCGCTAGGTTGCTCTGAAATCCGAGAGTCTTCTTCAAAGTAAAGTCTAGACTTGAATCGTTAGACTTAGTAGAGTTATTTGACAAAAGCTCGAGACTCCGATTCATCACGCTCAACGAGGTAAAGGTAAAATATTTCCTTCAAGTGAATGAAAGTTAGAAAGTTTTTCTTTAGCAATGACTTAGTAGAAAATTGTTCTACGATCACTTAGAAAAGAGACGAATTTCCATAAGAGAACATAGTGGCTTAGTCACATACTTGAGTAAGTATGCTAGAACTTAGGATTTGAAATGAAGTTTTCTTTCCCTATCAATCGAGAAGAAGAGACAGAGAGTATTGTAAGAAGCAATAGAAGCCAAGGCAAGAAGTATGATGTAAATCAAGTAGAACTTCAATCAAGAAATTGTTATCCGTTGCCGAGGCAATCGAGAAACCTAAGAGCATCCACAGCACGCCGGACTCGGGGGCTCGAGCCCGGTCGTGAGCCCGTGGCGCGAGCCCGGGCCGCGCTGGCGAGCCCCTCTGCCGGCGAGCCGGGAGCGTGATCGCGAGGCGGGCTCGAGCTCGGTCCTTCCGCCTGGGCTGACGTCATTATGACATCAGCACACAATTTTTTTTTTATATAAAAAAAATTCGAATTATCTGCAAAAAAAATATAAAAAAAAACAAATTTTAACGTTGGAGAGCAACGGCTCTTCCAACAGCTCACTCTCCCCCTCCCCCTATAAATACATACCTCCACAAATCAATTTCCACACCTCAAAAATTATCTACACCTCTCATATTTCTCTCCAAAATTAAAAAATTTCTTTACTTTTCTCTATCAAATTTTCAACGATGTCGATGGATGACGAAACATTTCTCGAAATGTTGCGCTCTCAAGGCCAAGGTGGTTTCCCCAATCAGCCCAACGATGATACCCCAGACGACGATGATTCTCCCCCGTCACCGCCGCGGCATACCAACCTCGGATTCGCAGCCTACGCGAGTCCTCCTGCCAAGGGGGTGATGGGTTTTTCTCCTGCCGGATATCAAGATGATTCCCCACCCATCATCGATCAATTCAGAACTCCGCCGTTTTGGGATAGTCAAGGTGCGGCCTCGGATTTAAAAGGGCTAAATCTTTCGAGCTCTTTTGAATCAGTTTCGAACGTTCGTCCGGCGGCCCAGAAGAAAGCAATCGCATCAACGGTTGCACCCTCAAAGACGGAGCCAACCGAGCGGACGAAGGCCGTACCAGTACAGTCCGGAGGAGTCAGCTCATCTAATCAAAGTGTGGTCTAGCATTTCCCAAGACCCGGGAGTTGGCGATCAACAAACTGAAGTGATTTTCTGGGACAAGATCGTCGATCGGTACAACGCGACAATACATCTTATCGGCTACAAGCCCAGAAACAAGAAAATGCTGAAGGGGCATTACTAGCGGATGATGCTCAAATGCAACAAATTTCATGGCATCTACGCTGATTGTGTGAGGAACTGGAAGAGCGGAGAAGACTCAAATGACGTCTTCAACAAAGCCCGTGAACGCTATCTTGATGAAACAAAACAAGCTTTCCAATATGGGAAGGCTTATGAAGAGCTTCTGAAATTGCTCAAGTATAATCTCTTTCGTTCCCATAAAAAGATGAAGGGCACAGACGGATCCTCCAACTCGAGCAATCCTAACGCTGAAGCTACAGAAGAGGATGACCATTTTGAGGAAGTCCCCCGCCCGATGGGGAACAAAAAAGCTCTCGCCCAACGAAGGAATAAAGGAAAGGGCAAACAAGCTGAGGAGCCGATTGACTTGGAGGACATTCCTGAAGGAGCCGAACAAGAGTTTTGGCAATCAAATGTCCAAGTTAATCAGACGTATCTTTCGATTGCAAAGAAGAAGGAGGAGTTCTTGGAGAAAAAAAAAGCAACTTGTTGCGGGCAAGCTCATGAGCACATATAGTAAGATGGTCGCCACTGATACCACACATATGAGCCCGGAGCAGTTGGAGCAGCATCACCTCATGTTGGCTAAGCTGTGGAGTATGATCGAGAAATAGATGGCTAGCTCTAACGTATTTTTTTTTATTGATGTATTTCGTTTCGATTTTCGATTTAATTAAATAAAAAAATTAAAAAAAAATTGTTACAATTTAAATTTGAAATTGAATTAAATAAATAAATAAAATTGAAATGAAATTAAAACGAATTAAAAAGCAAATCCAAATTTGAATAAATAATTAGTTAAAAATAAGTGAGAGCCGGGGGAGGGGCTTGCGGCTGTGGACGAAAATGGGAGAGAGCCCCTCCCTGCCGGAATAGTGCCGAGAGCCCCGAAAAGGGGCTCTCGGCTGTGGATGCTCTAAGGTTGCTAATACCTTCAAATCTAGCATACACCAATGCTAAAGTTAGCATAATATATATTCTGGCAAAATAAGTAAGTCCACTTCAACCCAAGTATGTTACTGCATACTTGGACAAAAAAATAGAAGTTACAAAGAAAAGACATAAAAATTTAGACGAGATAAGAGTAAAGAAAACCTTAAAAGCGTTTGTGCAAATAAGATGGCAAGGAGAAGATTCACCAATAGGAGACCCCTTCACCCCCGTGCCACGCCAGAGGAAATCATTCGGTACTACCAGACGTACTAAATATATTATGGGGACGATGTGGGACAGTTCCTAGCCACCTATTGCCGGCTCTAGAGCAAGGCTCACGACCACATAATCACCAGCTATGAGGGAATCACACGACTACTCGACCTTCTATCACCTGACTGGCAGGAATGGGCTCAAGACATGTCTAACGACTACATTGACTGAAGACGAGTCATACCGAGACCCAGTGGGGGATTTCCCGAGATTCATTGGCACTATGCACCGCTACTTTATCCTTTATGAGGAGGCACCTCCCATTGGCATGAGGATAGATCCACCGTTGCCTAGCTCACCACCACCAGAGCTACCACCATATGTTTAGAGTAATCAGTATCTAGCAGTATCTTAGTAGTATTCCAGTAATGTATTTAGTACGAGTTAGTAACGACATTTAGTAGATCATCCTGACCTTATTATCATCTAGTAGCTAGTTGGAAACATAAGAACGTTCCAAGATATAATGTTGTATTTAGCTAAGTACGGAACATCATATTATGTACTTAGATAGTACTCTATTTGTAAGACCCTTTACGGGCAGTTTTCCATATATATATGATGATTATTGTAATACACATTGTCATAACCAAGAATATATATATATTTTTTTAACAAAGGAGATAGGCTTTAAGCGAAAGCCAAGAGCAGATGAGTACGAATGTTGAAATTCTTGATAACAAATTTTGCGCATATGGTAAACTAATAGATGTTAATTTAAGAGGATGCCGCCAAGAGCTAGACCAGGACGTCCCAGAAGGGAACAACGAGTCCCTAAAGTCAGGTAAGGAAACAATCGGGAATGTGAATGTGGTGCAACACCACCACCACCTCCCCCGAGAGAAGTATTGAGGAATTGTTCCTCAGACAGAACCCACCCATCTTTAGCGGCATAGAAGACCTAGCCGAGGCTGAAATATGGGTGAGGGCTATGGAGCGCATATTTAACTTCTTGCGCTATACTGACAAAGAATGCCTTACCTGTGTGTCCTTCCAGTTGGCTGGATCAGCCGACTTCTGGTGGGAGGCACGACGAAAAACCATGACTCCTGAACAACAAGAAAACCTGACTTGGGAACAATTCAAAACGGGAGTATATGACAAGTATATTCTCAAGAGCTACCGTAAAAAGAAGGAAACTGAATTCTACAATCTGAAATAAGGAAAAATGAATATGACTGAGTAAGATAGGGTATTCTGTGACATGTCTCACTTTGCACCCGAACAAGTCGACACTAATAAAAAGATGGCTGAGAAGTTTTGTGCCGGTCTGAGGCACGAGATCAGAATGGCACTAGCGAGCCATGGGGGATTGTCTTACCCCGAATCACTAAGCAGGGCATTGGACATTGAAGCAGCAATGCCTGGAGATAGGGTAACACCAGCTCCAACACCAGCACCTACTCACTCTCAGCTAAAGCACGACAACGCAAAGCGGAAGTGGGATAATAACCAAGGGAATCATGGTGAAAAGAGGCCATGGCAAGGACTGCCGTGCCCCTAGAACTTTGAGAGGACGTGGTTATTGTTCGAGAGTTTCCTGATGTCTTCCCAGATGTACTACCAGGGTTGCTGCCCGACAGAAAAGTAGAATTCACCATCGATTTGGAATCAGAATCAGCTCCTGTATCCAAAGCACAATATCGAATGGCGCCAAAGGAATTAGAGGAACTTAAGGTATTCCAAGAGCTACTAGAACTAGGTTTCTCAGACCTAGCATTTCACCATGGGAGCACCTGTGCTGTTTGTGAAGAAGAAAGACGGTTCCATGAGAATGTGCATAGATTATAGAGAGTTGAACAAGCTTACTCTCAAGAATAAGTATCCTTTGCCCAGGATCGATGATTTGTTGATCAACTCAAGGGAGCAAGCGTGTTTTCAAAAATTAATTTGAGGTCAGGCTACCATCAACTGAAAATTCATCGAGAGGACATACCCAAGATAGCTTTTCGAACCATATATGACCACTATGAGTTTGTAGTTGTGCCGTTCGGATTGACTAATGCACCTGCAGTATTCATGGACCTCATGAATCATGTTTTTCATCCCTACTTAGATAAATTCATTCTAGTATTCATAGACGACCTTTTGATTTATTCAAAGAGCGAAAGGGAACACGAGGAATACATGAAAGCAGTGTTAGAAACCTTGAGAGTAAAGAAACTTTATGCCAAATTCAGCAAGTGTGAGTTTTGGCTGAAAGAAGTAGCATTTTTGGGACATATTGTATCATCTGAGGGAATCAAAGTTGATCCTGCAAAAGTGGAAGCAGTGCAGCACTAGAGGTCCCCATCAACACCGAACAAAATTCCCAGTTTCTTAGGATTAGCTGGTTACTACCGGAGATTCATAGAAAGATTCTCTAAAATAGCAAGGCAGATGACACAACTATTAAGGAAATTAATCAAGTATCAGTGGACTCCGGAATACGAGTCGAACTTTCAACAGTTGAAAGAAAAACTGACAACCGCACCAATTCTGGTAGTTCCCACACCGGATAAAGAGTACGTGGTTTATACCGATGCATGGAAGAATGGACTTGGCTGCGTCCTGATGTAAGAAGGGAAGGTGATAACATATGCATCTAGCAGCTCAGACCCCACGAGCTCAATTACCCATCCCATGATCTAGAATTAGCAGCAGTTGTGCATGCCCTGAAAATTTGGAGACACCACCTTTACGGAGTTCGGTGCAAAATTTCCACGGATCACCAGAGGCTCAACTACTTCTTCGAACAGTGAGACCTTAACATGAGACAGAGAAGGTGGCTTGAATTAGTGAAAGATTATGATTGTGGAATTAACTACCATCTGGGTGAAGCCAACGTAGTGGCTGATGCCTTGAGTCGCAAACCTCAATCAAAACTAGCATTCCTACTCACCGGTGAAGAGTCGTTCATTCAAGAGTTCAGCAAGATGAACTTGGAAGTAGTGCCGCCACCAGAAATGGTAGAAGGGATTATTGCTACCCTGACCATAGAACCGGACATAAGGAGTCAAATCCTTGATGCTAAGAGGAAAGATGAAACGCTTGAAAAGATATGATTGAAGATAAGAACGGGAGAGCCCGGAAGCTATTGTGAAGAGGCAGATAATGCGATTTCAATCGAAGGGAGATTGTGTATCCCACCTAACGAGGAAATCAGAAATAAAATTCTAAGCAAAGCTCATGATACACCGTACACTGCCTACCCTGAAAGTATGAAGATGTACCAGGACCTGAAGAAGAAATTCTGGTGGGACGGGATGAAGAGAGATATAGCTTCATTTGTTGGGAGGTGCCTCGTCTGTCAGCAAGTGAAAGCTCTGCACCAACGACCTTATGGCAAGTTGCAACCCTTAGAGATTCCATAGTGGAAATTGGAGCATATCGCCATGGATTTTGTGATAGGATTACCCAAGTCGAGAAGATGGAATACAACTATTTGGGTAATTATAGACCGTCTAACCAAGAGTTCTCACTTTATTCCAATTGCGATTACTCATACCTCGTAGAAATTGGCCTAACTGTACGTTCGAGAAATCGTACGTTTGCATGGTGTACCAGTTTCGATCACGTCAGACCGAGATTCAAAATTCACATCGAGATTTTGGATGAGCTTACAAAAAGAAGTGGGCACTAGATTAAATTTTAGTACCGCTTTCCATCCTCAGACAGATCGACAATCGGAAAGAATGATTCCGACCCTCGAGGATATGCTGAGGACGGTTATGCTCGATCGAGGTAGTCACTGGGAGCCAGTGTTACCTTGATCGAATTTGCTTACAATAACAGCTATCAGGCAACCATAGATATGGCACCATACGAGGCATTATATGGAAGAAAATCTAGATCACCATGTTATTGGGATGAAGTTGGTGAGAGAACAAAATACTAGGCCCCGAAACGATCGGTGAAATGATCAAAATTGTTCGGCAAATCAGGGAGAGGATTAAAGAGGCTCAGGATAGATAGAAATCATAGGCAGATAATCGACGAACTGAGATTCAATTTGAGATAGAAGATAAAGTATTCTTGAAGGTATCTCCTTCCAAGGGGATAGTGAGGTTTGGTGTCAAAGGAAAGTTGAGACCCCATTTTATCAGACCATACGAGATTCTAGAGAGGATAGATCCAGTGGCATACCGATTAGCATTGCTACCAAGTTTTGGAAACGTACACAATATTTTCCACATTTCACAGCTTAGGAAATATGTGCATGATCCAAAGCATGTAATTCACCAAGATGAAGTAGAGCTAAATCAAGACTTAAGCTATGAAAACAGACCAGAAGCAATTCTAGACCGCAAGGTATAGCAGCTCAGAAATAAATCCATCACATCGGTGAAAGTTTTGTGGAAGCATCACGGGCAAGAATAAGCCACGTGAAAGCTTGAGTATAAAATGAAAGAAAAATATCCAGAGCTTTTTAATTAAGGTATGCAAATTTCGGGACGAAATTTCTTTTAAGAGGGGTAGGATGTAACGTCCCGTATTTTCTAATTACTTTGGAAGTGATTAGAAGAAATTATTCGCTCTTAGCGATTTAATTTCTCTTCTTGTAATAGAATTATATAGAAGAAATTCTATTGTAAATCGAGTAGCCGCTTGATTTCGATATTTAACGAAGTAGTAAATTATTGCTTGGTTATAAGTTAATAAGTTAATTGATTCTAGTGTTTCGATTACTTAATCACGAGTTATACATACTAGTATATTATTTAAATCAAGCCCAATAGCTAAGAAGGGCTTTATATCCGAAAACATAAGCAACATTAAGAACCCAATATTCATGCAACAAATAACAATGAAGAATTCAATTTCATATTACACTTTTCTTCAAGAGTCAACAATTGTATGCTAGTATGCATTAATCAAAATACAAGGTAGGAAGTGCACGATTCTATTTCCTAATTCAAGAGAGGGAACAAATTAAATTACAATGCATCAAGACAAAACTTTAGGCTATTAGCCATAAATGCAAATCTACAAAAGGATTTCTTGTTGAAAAGGAAGGGAACATGAGATCTTTTGTCTTTTGTTTTTGCAAGCTTATAGCTACTCACATAGTTGCCTTCTTCAAGCCAAGAACCTGCACAAATAGGCAAGTTGCATCAACCATTAATGAAAGAAAAAGTTAGGAGAATTATTTGTGCAGAGAATGAAACCAATCACAAGCTTATATATATTCCCTCCCTACAATCAGCCACACATTCTTCAAGCATTCAGCACATAGAGAGAAAATAGAGAGAAAACAGAGAGAGAAGAGAAGCACCAGCAGTAGAGAAGGAGGGAAGAACAGGAGCAGAGCTCCAACCATTTTTCACAGCCACAACCCTTAGCACTTCTATTTCATTAAGGTCAAGCGAAGAAGGAGCAGTAGCCAAGGCGAAGCTAGAACTCAATAGCAGTTAAGCGAAGCAAAAGAGGTGGGCTTTCTTCTAAAACAAAGCATGTTTTACTAGATGATATAGCTCTTTTGATGATTGTCATGCCATCAAATGTTTTGATTATGTATGATGCCTAACTGTTAATGGCGTCATGCCAATGTTATTGGCGCAAGGCCACTGTTAATGGTGCAAGGCCAATGTTATTGTTACTGGCGCAAGGCCACTGTTATTGGCGCAAGGCCATTGCTATTTAAATAATTTTGGATACATGCATGACGAGCTATCATACTTGGATTATGTACGCCAGTGATCGTGTCATCCTGGGCGGTGACCGATCGAGTGACCGAGTAAGGTGGCTACCTTCTCGGGCACGATGACTCAGATATGGTAGATTACTGATGAACTTAGTCTAAGCAGACGCTTTTAAAATCACAAAGGATTTTAGTAAACATAGACTTTCAAGCAAACTCCCCTCCCCTATGATTCACTGAGTATATGGATGACAATAAAACTAATTTTTGGCATGTGTTCACTGAGTACATTCGTATTCAGCCCTGTACATTATTTCTGGTGTGCAAGTTGAGCAGGTTGAAGCGGAGTTGCCGGCAGAGCTTTTGTCAAATCAGCGATTGGTAGTTGTTGAATTATCTTGGTAATACATGTCTTCATACATGTATTTATAACTACCTTTCCGCTACGTACACTCTGATAGTTCAAACCTTATTCGATTTGGTTGTATTCTAAGCTAGAATCATGATGAACAACATCATACTTTATCAACATGAGCGTCAGTTTGTTTAGTAGTGGAAGTTTGTTTCATGAGTTGAATAAGTCCAATTTACCGAGATATTCCACATTTCCACCCAATATTTGATATTTATATTTATAGTCACGAATTTACCAAGCTTAGCTATCAATTAGCAAAGTGCGGTCGTGACAGTAAAATATTTAATTTCATCTACGTTATTTTTTTGGTAGGACAAAATTAATTTACTTTGTAAATTTATACTCTCTCTGTCTTTCATTTACTCATACTATTACTATATTGAGACGTCTTCCATTTACTGAACATTTCCATTTTGAGACGTATGTCCCACAATCAATTTAACACTTTAACAGTTTATCACTTTACTTTTAAGATTTTAACACTTTAATACTATTAAAAATATTAGATGGGCCCATAATTATTTAATTTTAACATTTTAACAATTTAATTTATTAATAAATTATCAAACTATATAAATTATGTGCTCCAAAATTTTGGGTCACTAAATAGAGGACGGAGAGAGTACATGATTTTTACAAATTTAGGAATTGGGATACAATTGATATAATTCAAATTCCGAATGGATTTAGAGAAAAATGCCAAAGAAAGTTGAAAATTGAGATAGATATTAACAGTAACACTTTCATGTTTAATAATGCGTGCTCTTTAATTTTTTCTACACATAAAATTATTCAAGCCCCAAATTTTCTTCATCGGTCTGGCCTGTTCACACTATTATTATTATTATTATTATTATTATTATTATTAAAGATGGATCAAACTTTCTGGACAAATTACAGGCGCCTCCAAATTTATTTATTTGACTTTCTGTTACATAATCTAAGAAAATTGCAGGTAGCCAGCAGTGTATATTACATGTAAGGTTGGAGAAGAATGGGAAGTCCATTTACAGGCGTGGGCATTGGATCATATACAATTTTCTCACTAGGATTCACCAACTTCCACTTAAATCTTGTTATCACATTGTGTAAAAATATGAGTATCTCCAACCTCGCAAACTCTTTCCCCAAGCACATCCTCGGCCCCCCTCCGAATGGCACATATGAAAACGGAGGAGGCGGCCTTGCAGCCGCCTCTTCAAATCTCGACGGATCGAATTCCGTGCAGTTGGCAAACAAGGTCGAATCTTTGTGCGTGTAACACGAGCTCCAGTACAACTGAAACAAAGCTTGTTAATTAATCCCTCCGTCCCATTTCAACCGGTCTATTTTATTACTCCCTCCGTCCTCCATTTAGTGACCCTCTTTTTTCAACATGTGTGGCACACGTTTCCACGCTTATCGTTGATGAGTTTTAAAATGAATTTATGAAGTATTCTTTCTTTTATGGAATAATACAACACTTGTAGTATCCCGTAAAAGAAAGAATACTTCAAAAATTCATTTTAAAACTCATCAACGATACGCGTGGAAACGCGTGCCACACATACTGAAAAAAGAAAGTCACTAAATGGAAGACGGAGATAGTAGTATTTTATAGTACTTAACTATATTTAACTTATAGGCCAACATAAACTTAGTACAAATGTAACAAAGCTTATTAATTACTCCGTCCCTTTGTCCCATTTTAGTTGGACTGCTTTATAGGCCAATTGAAATGACTTATTAGTCCACTTTCTTAAATATACGTGATGTATAAAATAATAAAAATGAACTAATAAATTGAGATAGAGGTTAGCTACCTTCCAGCCCCTGGGGATGTGATAGCCGGCATAGCTTAAGTCCGTCAGAGCTTCTCTAAAACCACCGCTCACCGGTGGTGATAGTCGGGTTACTTCAGAAACCACGCTCCACGAGTACCTCATCTTCTTCTGTATGTCCTCCCATTGCAGATATTCCGACTCCCCTTTCCTTGACGCGATCTCCCTCTGCTCCATCAGTACCTTGTCGTAAACATGAGATGGAGCTTCCGCAAGAGTCTTCATGAGCATCGTTATTGCGACGCTGGAGGTGTCGTGGCCGGCAAAGAGCAGCATGAGTATGTTGTTGACGATCACCGACTCGGACATCAGCTTGCCATTCTCATCTGGAGTTACTAGTAGATGAGAGAGAAGGTCTTGGGTTGCTTCTGCTGTTTTCTGCTCCAGTGCATCTCTTCTCTCTCTCACTAGCTTGTGCACTTCATTCTTGATAGCAGCTGTTGCTTTCTTGGCTCTGTAGAATCTTGTTCCAGGAAAATTTATAGGAATTGAGATTATCCCCTTCAAGAATATATTAAACAGACTAGCAAGCTTCCCGATCTGCTCCTCGTCTTCAAGGCTCATAAACAGCCTACACGCAACCTCGAAAGTGTACATCTTGATCGTCGGAAACACTCTAACCATCTCTTTACCTGAATCCTAATTTATTTTATTTTCAAACACACAAACAATAATACTATCTCCCTCTCATTTATTATAAAGGATAGTTGACAGTTAACTATCCCTTTATAAATGGGACGGAGTAGTAGAGTAACACATATATATATATATTGAAATAACTCGACAACAATAACAACGACGACAACATATGAGACGCAGAGATGGTAGCATACGTACCCTGCCAGTGAGTCTTGATATGGCGGTGAGCGACCATATCCATTGTCTTGATATAAAGCCTTGTGAAGGCATCAGGGCTGACGAAATACGACACCATCTTCCTCATCTGCCGCCCCTCGTCGCCACCGCTGGTGGCTAAGCACGGCCCCAGCAGCTTCCTCACGGAGCTGGGCCACCAGACAGTCACCAGCTTGTTTTCATTGCTGAAGAGGAATTTATTCCCACCAGCTCCACACACAACCGCCATGCGCTCCCCCATTATCGATGTCTTGAAAACTTGACTCTTGTACTTGTCCATTCTCTCTCTAACAAATTTCTCCGGCGTCCCATCTAATGCAGCACGGAGGAACTCCGACGTTTCGCCAAGCACCGGCCACCCGTAGCTGCCCGGAGGCAGATTCAGGGTCCCTTTTCTTGAACTCCCTCTCACCTTCAACAAAAGCAGCCCCAACACTACTATTAATAAAGAAGCTGCAGTGATCAAAATTGCAGCCATAACTGCACAAGCTAGCAAGCTGTGTATCAATTGCTTCTGCTTTTATTTTATAAACAAATGTTTATGTTTATTTGTTGATAGTTTTTCTGATCTGTTTTGATTGATGTGCAACAGATCTCTCCACAAGTTTCTGCCGGTAATGGGAAACATAGGCACCACTTATTAGTCCCATGATTATTTGGATTTGTAGATAAACGGCATTAAGGGTGGTAGTGGAAATGTTGATCAAGCACCACAATTATTATTATTATTATTATTATTAGAAATAAGAAGCGGTCTATTTTTCAGCAATTTACTCAAACTCGTTTTTTCCCTGGTACTCATTAATATTTCTATTACGTTATTGGTAGATCTCCCTCGGTCCTATTCTAATAGATATAATTTCCCTTTTGGATCGTCTCATTCTAATAAAGCTATTATCTAAAATAAAAAAATAAAAATACTCGCTTTTACATCGATGGAAATTTCAAAAAGAATTGGGATTATTATCACGAGTTTGAAGTGCCTCTTGAGAGTGAAGATGGTTGATAGACAATCATTGAAGGTGATGCAGGAAGAGGAACGATGAAAGAGAGACAAGAGAGAAGAGATGCCAATAAAACTATTCCTTCCGTACTGCCAAAGATTTATGCAGTCTAAACTTCTTGATTGTGAAAACGAATTTAAGTATTTTGCCCAATTGATGTAACAAGTTAATTTCATGAGCATACTACCGTACTTGACTGTTGATTACTCAAAGCATGGAGTTGGGACGGACGAAGCGAAAGCGTTTTCCTTTTGTTTTTCGAGGCCCGTTTCTCTCTTGCAACCCAATCTCAACTGCACATTGCCATGTGGCATCGGCATCAACCCATCAGCTGAATTTACCTATTTCCATTTTCTTTTTGATTGCTTTGTGACCATGATATACGAATGAGTCGATTATCCCCGAGACTGTGAATATGCCTGGAAATTAAAGCACATGGTGGTGAGCATATAAGTTACTAGTAAATAATTTGCACAGAGAGAGAGAGAGAGACCTCCAATTATAGCACAAACATTGGTGAGGAAGTGCAAGAAGGAAACGTGCGACTCTGTGAAAGTCACCTGTTCCCAGAAGAAATGATACAAGGAAATAGGAGATTATTGTGACATTCTAAAAAAATCACTATAAATGGTCAAAAAACCAGATAACAAACCTTAATTGGGGAAAGGTCATAAAAGAAGAACACTCCGGGAAGAGCTTGAAGTCTTCCCAATTCTGCTCCTCTGACATGTTCAGTTACAGAAAACTGCAATATGGATTTACGAATTTCGTGTCATCTTCCAGAAAACATACTAAGCTTAGAAATGTGCAGTACAAATAATAAAATGATAATTTTAAGTCTTGGGCAAACCTGATTTGACTGGATGGTATGTCCATCGATATCTGTGAATACAGTTGGTACCACCTGCAACATAGATCGAATTTTGCATACTCATTTGAAAGTTAATGAACAAAAACAGTCAAAAAGAGGGAATGCCGTGCATTTTATTCCAGCTTTATGAGGCTAAGCAGCATTCACGCTATTTCTACTGTTCTCTAAAGAGATATCGGAACTAATGTATACCTAATGATTAATGAGTAGACTTAAATTGATATTTATTGAGAATTATATGGTTATGTTGACCATAGATCTGAAAATAATAAAATACGATGTGAAAGGAATAGCTATAATATCATAGCAAAAATATACATATGGAGGAATTAACACAACCCTCTGACCTTGAGGAAATACTGATACATTGCATTAGGTGTGTGCTGCGTCCATTCTGCACTGCAGTATTAACAAATATAGATACAATTAATATTACATTCAGAGTAGCTGTAAGAGAATATCAGAAAAAGCGGCAATAGAAAATGTGTAAAAAAAATACCCATCAAGAGGATTTACAACACCAGGGAAGAAATCTCCATAAGCTAATCTGTTGACCTTGTGGGTCAGCTGTGGCACAAAATCTATATTTATTAACTTCAGTTTCGCCATGAAACAAAGACTGTAAATATCTCATTTAATCAATAACAACGAAGCAGAAGGATCTCTTACATTAAAACTATCCTTCTGAAATGCTAACAGATCATGAACATGAACATTTGACTGCTGGAAACTCTTCCCAGGTGCAAAATGAAAATTACCAGCTACCTTATTGACATCCAAGAATCCATGTATGTTACAACCTTCCCCCTCTTCATCCTTGATCTTTTGTAGAAAACCTTCTCTTTTGCACTGATAATATGAAAAGTATAGTACAGAGTCATGGGATGAACTATCAATACATGCAAGTTGCAACATACCAAATTGGTTGTGCTATATTTCACCTACTTATGTCTTTTTCTAATCTTAATGCTGTACTATCATCGTTTGGCAAGACAAATATTTGGGCCAGGCAACTGATGAAATTACAGGAGGATGCCCAGGTAAGAAAGACGTGATGGGATCAAATACTGACTAACTGTAGTAATAGTTAAAAGAAGTCAAACAATATCCCCAAGCATGTAACACCATAGTTGTTAATCGCCCATCGTGCAAAATAGCACTAACATGTTCTAGAGCTATCACACATTGCGCTGTGCGCTATTTGAATATGTAGCACAAAATCACATAGAACATATATATCACAAAAATATCTATTAGATGTAGTTTCCTTATTTTTTTCCTACTCTTCTAGTAGATGTAGACCAAATTTAGATTGAGAAGCTCGGGATCCCCTTAAAGAATAAGGAGTTTCATTATCTCCCATAGCAGAACTGGAGAAGTAATATGCTTTTTTGTTTCAGTCAGTCATGTAGAAAGGAAGATGAGGCACTGAAAAATTAATATAAAGAAGATACGTTCAGACTCTTGAGAGCCTAAAAGACTGATCAGAAATAACTCTTGAAATTATCTTCTAAACTATAACTTATTAAGTACTATAAATACCTAATAATTAATTATTTTCTTTCTTAATCTAATAACACAGAGGCAGCAGCACACTTTTTTTAACCAAAAAAAAATCCCGACAATACATTTTGAAATAGAGCGATGTATTGCGGTATGCGCGACAGGAAAAAAGCACAAATAGCGCAAATCACAACCGCTATTTGAAAACTTGATATAAATCGCTATTCGCCGCAATAAGGATGTGCGACAAGTCGCGATGTGCGCAATTAACAACTAGGTGTAACACTATATTAGAAACATTCGATAATATGTCAGTTAAAATGGAATATAACGATCATATAATTAAATCATAAGATGAACATACAAGGCTTTCACAAGAAGGTTTCTACATCCAAACAAAGCTTCTAGAGGGACAAAATATCCAAAAGGATAAGTGAATATATAGACTATTAGACTTAATCAACAGCACCCATGATTGACTGTTAAAAGTTTTGCTGGATGATCATTCAGTAAGGACATTTCATTCAGCACAGCTATTCGGAGCCTTCATTTTCTGGATGTGTGAAGCATCTCAACATTCACGTGATAGTTTATGTCATTGATAAGAAAATAAATCAGCTAGCTTTAACTGAGAGTAAGAATTTCAATGAGCTTATTAAGTAAGGGAAGAACAACCTGATCAATCAAATCTGGGTTTGATAATGCCCAACCTTTCTTTCTATATGCTTCACGTACTTCTTCACAGTTGTTACAACAATCATCATCTGACTGCAGAATAGAGCAATATATGATAACATGAAGAGGCCGACAAGACCAACTAGAATAAACTACAAACAACATAGAGAAGATAACATGTAGTAAACACAATAATTTTGCATTACCGCTTCTGCACCAAAACAGGAACCACAATACGTTTCATTGTGTTCAAGTCTTCCACCATGCTTTTGTAGAGGTAGATCAATCTATGCCAGTTGAAAAAGATATAAACAAAAAAAACTATGTCAGAGAAATAAGAGTGCAAAACCAACTGTACATCTTCCTACAGTTTTTGTATCAGAGAAAGGCTAGACTGAGGAATTAGTTAGAGTTGTTTTGTTTGTAATGCAGAGAGTTACTAGCGGCCGCACGCCAAAGAATGAAAGATGGATTAGTTCTAAGGCTATAAATAATCATTAGATTTGATCTACAAACTAACCTTGGGAGCACCAATAGTATCAGCTCTTGTTTCTATTACATTGCCAAGAGCATCGATCCTCTTCTTGATAATGTCATGTCTCTGCAGAAATAAATAAACATCCTCAAGAGCTATATGAGCAAAAAATGCAATACATTATAGATTGGAGAGACCCACTATATTAAGTTCTAGTATATGGTTTTACAGTTAACTAGGGAACCATGTGTAATACGCCAGAGATGAACTCATAATTAATATTGCACTTAGGCAAAAGTATCCAGTGACATAAACATGTTCTATGAACATATGATGCAAAAATATTTAGAATCACAATATGATAGTAAGCTCGAGCAGATTTAGAGGGAATGAGGAAAGCCCATGATACCACACATTTCAAGGAACGTGTTTCGACAATAGCTAAGACTGCATAAAGAATAATGGTCACTTTGAAGGACTTACAACATCCAGGTGCTGCTCTCCACTTATATCCATGGCATCAAGACTGACTATAGAACATGGTAGTGCTGGAAAAGTTACATCAAACTGCAATTTTAGGGATAACAGGGGAACTGTTAGTGATTTTTCTAAGTTGAGGACATCATGTTGCGAGAGTACAAAAATGAAAGAAACCAGAAAACTATCAATAGGCAACAAATTTAAGTAAAGGTATTCAAAAACATAGCCTACATTAATCCGAAGCCTTTCTGCTCTAGACGTATCAACTACTAACTTTGTCTCAGTAACTGCATGAAGATATAATCCTGCAGATTTAAGAAAAAAGGAAAGAGAAAAAAGTCAGCAACCTCAAGATTGGTAAAAGAAGAGAATTGTTATAAATTATCTAATAACTATAATAAAAAAGCCACAAAGATATCTAAGGACCGACAAAATTGTGATGAAATATTCATTGACTTCCAATGTCTTGTCGGAGAATAAAGTAGCAAAACAACATTGAGGTGCATACAATTATGCAAAACTTAATATCGTGAAAGATACTTGTCCGCATGGAAGAGCTCCAGCAGTGTATTCTTCTTAGTATTGCAGAAAAGATCAATGAACAGATATACCTTCAAGTAATACATTGAGGTGCAGGAAACAGTACAACCATAAGAATACTAATGACACGCAAAAAGTTTCTACATGTGGAAAAAGCTCCAGGTTAGTTTACCTTTGTATCAAGAAAAAGATACATGGGAAAAGTGACAGATGCACAACTTTCAGCCCACGATCACAACACTATAATACTACATATCACACATGGAAAGAACAAGCACAGCAATTTTCTCGCTAGCACATCATTTGCACGCTCACAAAACTAACACTAAAAGCACAGCCAACTTCCACTGAAGTCTCTACCCAGCTCAATCTGGAAAAATTTTGCAATCCTTGACACTTGAATTCCAACCTTTCTCATGCCCAAAACACAATCACCATTAAATCCCTTCCAAAGTCTTGCCGAGAGCATAATCACACAAGTTCGAAATCACAAAGACTCCCATCAACAATCAGAAAGGCATACCATACCTCAAACCACAAAACAAAATACCAGAACTGATCAAATAATAGCTAACAACTTATCTAAACACAAAAAAATAATATAATAATAAATAAATAAATAAAATAAAATAAAATACAAATCTGGACGGACAGAAAAAAATCGGGCCTAGAAACACATACTGAGCTCAGAAATGAAGAGGAGGAGCATAACGATGGTCGAAGCTAAGGTAATAACGCCACCGGAGAGCGTTCTGCTATAGAAATCTTCATTGATCTTAGGGTAGGCATCCAAACTCCGAAGTTTCCCAATTAGACTCTCCATAATCCAACAATTCACCAAAAAAAACAAACCTATACTAAAAAACTAGTGGATCAAACGCCGTATTGATCGGAAACCGCTTGGCGTCGTCTCCGACGAGGCGTTTTCAGTTTCCAACTAAATTTTGTTGCAGGAATTCGCCTATCCTATGAAATCTGGAAATGAATTTCTCCAGATATTTTATTTTTTTACAGCGAAATTGAAGAAAATGGGTGAGGCTTAATCGGGGAAGAGAAGTAAACGAGTCGCCGGCGAAGAGAAGAGAGCGTCAGCGCTGTTTCTTAGGCTGTATCTACGCTTTCTCGCTCTACGCATTCTCTCTCTAATTTTGGTTAATCTTTTTTCATTTTTCTTAATTTTGTGGGCCCTTAAACTTGGCCCAAACTAGTGGGCTAATTCGAAATTTCACCCAAATGTGGGCTTTTCCTTGGCCCAGTTTCAAACGAGTTATTGTATTTTTTATTTTATTTTTTTTATTTTTTGACACAACGAGTTATTATATTAAAAAAGGTGTTTTATTTAATTCTCAGAAACGCTCATGCACCGGGAGCTAATTTTGCAATGCTACGTTAATAATTTTTTTATTTATGATTTAATTTTTTTTAGTATGTTTAGTATTTTCTTATAATTTATTTTTAGGGTATATATATACTAATATGTTTTTCTAAATATATTACTATCACGTTAACTGTGAGTACATTAAGTACGTATGTCTATTCTTATGCATAGTTTTGGTTTCAAAAATTATATTTGTAAGACGAATTCCGAGTCCGGTTCATCACGAGCACAAATCTTTCATGAGAGGTGCTTTTTATGGGCTAATTTAAAAAAGAAAGAATATTACTAATAAGTCCCATAACTCAATATTCCATAATCTTAAAACCAAAAGCCCCAAACATATTTTATAAAAAAAAATTTAAAAAAAGATTCAAAATAATAAACTTTTATTCTCCAAAAAAAAAAATTGCACTTTGATGTATGTCGGTGGATATTTTTAACTCGCATCTCTTAGTGTAGAGGAAATTAAAACCAAAAACTAAAAATATACCATCACACCACGAGTATGAAAAATATGAGGCACATTTAGGAAAACTACATTTCTTGTTTTACAATAACCTTGAATCGATAATTTGCTCTACACAATGTTTTGAAAACCGGCCCGGGCATCGAACCGGCCTCTTAATTGGGTCAACGGGTCATTGGTCCGACCGGTTGAACCGTTTCAAAAAAACCGGATGACCCGTGCATACTTAGTTTTTTTTATATGTATGAATGTATTGATTAAAATACACAAATACTTAAATAGATATTGACATAATAAAAAAAAATCAAATGTTTATGTAGATTTGTTAACCAATATGTGTTCAAAACCATGAAATTAAATTATGTATATGAAAATAGTAATAAAAAAAATAAAATTCGAACAAACATAAATAATGTGTATAAATTGTTAAATCTTATTTGTAATATAATAATCATTGTTAATATAAAAGTAATAGTCATAAAAATATTTAAATAAAATTTATCTTTGAATAATTTAATAAATAATAAATGTTAAGTTATCATTGATTATTACAATAATTTCATTAATAGTTATATTTAATTATCATTGTAATGAACATCAATAATGAGTGGCCTAGTGGTAATGGCTTTAGTATAACGATGAGGAGGTAGTAGGTTCAAACCTCAACTAACATAATTAAAATGAATTTTTATCAAAATGTATAAAAAAACCGGTTTTCATTTTGCCGGTATTTCCGGGTCTGACAGGGTTTGACCGGTCCACACTGGGTCAACTTAAAGACCCGAAAATGTGAGAACCGGACCGGATAGCTGACCGGTTCGCGGTTAAACCGGTCGAACCAGCCAGTTGGGTTTGGGTTTAAATACATTGGCTCTACATTAAAATCTCATGATAATTTTATTTTTTTTTCCCTCGAAGAAACTCTTTTATTTTCATACATTCAATTATTTGACTCCAAAATTCGAAAAGAATCGAAATTCGCAACACACCTAATCCACAACTAAAAAAAAAACAATTATGTTTTGAAAATTTGTAAACAAAACTAATATTCCAAGATTCCAACATTTCAGCTCTTTGCTCCCTCCAACCACGCCACTTTTTATTTCACATGGAAATCGAACTGTCCAACGTAAACTATACATAAACCACAAATTATCGAAGCAAATTTTAATTTTTTTAATAATATTTAAAATTCAATAAATTGCAAAAAGTAAATTCTGGCTCGAGCATCAAGGTGGGGACCAATTGCTAAATTGACACGTACATCTAAATTTAGTAAAATATGTTCAACATAAGTTTTGAATAATGAGAAATAATGGACCTAAGTCCAAGTGTTCCACATTATTGTCGCATGTTTATGCTTTTCAATGCATGAAGGCTTCTTTTTTTCCTTAGGTAGTTAAATATTGTTTTTCGAGATCTTTGGAGATTAGGGCATAAAAATATAAGGGTGTAAGGAATCGAGAAACCATACTTTTTAATATGTATGGTAGTTGTTGTTACAGGAGATCTAAATGGGATTGTTTTTTATGTGTGAATTTAATTAAAGTTAATGGCTTGGTAGTGTAGTACTTATGGGGGGTTATGCTCCTTTAATTTCCCCCAATAATTGATGATTATATGGGATTTTAATTTTGTTTATTTCTTAAGACATCTATGAATGGATTCAATCTAGTGCACCCATTCTTTACACGTCTTAAAGTAGAAAATCCCCCCCTACATTCCCTCTTTCCCTTTCACACACATACACACAGACACACTTATACATATAAATTCTAGTGTGACAAATAAAAATAGATGTAGGCTATTGTTTTCGGTATAATTTACAACTAATATTGAATAAAGCATGGTCACAAATATATTTACAATAAGCATGATGATACTTAAGCATCAGATTTTGTAAAACAAGCATAATGTTTATTGTGTATTGCAGTCATGCTTTCAATAACAGCCGTAGATCATATCCAGATCTATTTATGTTTCTCACGCTAAAACTTATTTTCTATATAAACCAAACTCTATATATATATTAAGAAGAATATCACTGTGTGGTTGACCAAATTATGACCGAATATTTATTATTGTGTATTAAACTAGTAGTAATAATCTACTTATTGATCGACATGTGAATATAAGTCATGCTCCGGATAACAAAATGAGTCACTTGTTTAGGGTGTTATGCATATGTAAATAATTAGGATAAAAACCTTATAGTCTAAAGTTTGTATCTCAAGTCTCAACCAGTCACATTTCATATTTTAAATTTTAAAGAATTAAAAAAAGAATCTCAAATCATTTATTTACAATCTTGCGAGAAAAGTAATAAGTCCTACCACAAAAATGTACTATAAACCATTATTCAAAATTTCAATGCATCTTTCGTTGTTGTACACAAAGTGTAGAATGCAACTAGGGATGGCAATGGGCCGGATCTGGATCGGATCCGGCTTGCTCCAGATTCAGATCCGTTTTTTTTTTCTTTGGTCCGGATCCGGTCTAGATCCATCAGGTCCAAAATAATGAGATCCGTGTCCAGATCCAACGGATCTCCGGGTCTACGGATTTGGACCCGGATTCATAGTATTTATCACTAAAATGAACTTTTAATAAAAAAAATTGGGATACTCCAAAATTAAAATAAGTTTCTGCAGTCACAATAAGTTTAATATAAAATTAAAGTCTATAAATCCATTTGTAAAAAAATAAAAACATAAATTCCAAATTAAAAAGAAATCTCCAAGGTACATTAATACATAGATAGCTATTCCACTTAAAGTAGTAATCAGACATGTTTCCACTTTACAAGAGCTTATCGAAATCAAAACAACACTGCATCAAGAACTACACACACCAAACAAGCTGAAAGTACAAAAAAAATATAAGCAAAAATTAGCAAATTTTTTTAAATATATATATATATATATATATATATATATAGGGAACGATTCGTGTGTTAATAAATTTTGGCGTGTTAAAATACTAAAAATGCTTAAAGGTATACAAAACTATGCTTAAATGTGCATAAAATTATGCTTATTATATAATTATGCTTTTAAATATACCAATTCATGCTTAAATGAAATCATGCTTATTGTACCTTGAAACCATGCTTAAATCAATGACAGTCATAGATTTGATTACGATCAATAGTCTAGATTCATTCCTATTTAACACATCAGGATTTACTAACATATGAACCAAACTCTCTATCTATATATATATATATATAACAGTTCCACGGGTCGGATCTGGACCGGATCTGGATTTTAAAATTCATAATCCAGATCCGATCTGAAAAATACATAGTAAATCCAGATCCAGTCCAGATTTGTCGGGTCCAAATTTTGCAAGGTCCAGATCCGATTTATCAGACCGGATCCACTGGATCTGGACCAGATCCGGGATCCGTTGCCATCCCTAAATGCAACATTCCATTTAATTTGGTTACACATGCAAATTGGAGAATTTTTGTTCATTATATAATAACTAGAATTGCACCCACACGATGTGTGGAGAATAATTATCTAAAGGAATTGCCATTACAATTTTACAGAAACACTTAAATGTGTCCACCGTTGATGTGGCAGTGCCACGTGGATAAGTTTTTCTATTAAATGTTGAGTTTTTTTAATAGGGTTTAATTTTTTTTGGTAGGATATATTTTTTATGGTATATATTTATATTAGTTTCTTTATTTATAACAATGTCACATCACTCTGTGGGCACATTAAATATGTCATGGTAGGCATTGAAGCATTTCTCTACAATCTTATAGATCAAGATTATTGACTTGAAAATTAAAAGCTTAATACTCTACATAAATCTAAAAGCAAAAAAACAAAATAATTTTATAGAAAACTCTTTGTTTAGAAAAATAATTTTGTTTCTATAAAGAAGTTTCTTAATGTTGGAATAATTTAAAATGATTACAATTTATTCATTTATATATTATTTTAAATATATAATATGTCAATTTTAAGATATGCTTGTATTCTTTGATTTATATATGTTATTTACATTAGAAATCCAAGAAAATTGTAAAAAAGAAAAATAAGAAAAATAAGGAAAAAAATATAAGAAAGAGAGAGTAAAGAAGAGAGAGGTTGATGATGCATAGTCCCACGTTTTTTTACAAAACCGCCGAAATAAATTAATTTTAGTGGCATAGTTAGTTATTTATTGAACCTTCAAATTGAAATTATTTACAAAATTGTCACTCCAGATTCCCTCTTTATATATATATAGATACCTGCTCGACTTTTGTTATTGTATTGTCTTGCCCTCCAATAACCTTTAATTTTCATAACATATTTAGAAAATAATTGTGGATTAAAGTGGTTCTTCTTTTCTTGGGTTTTCGATCAAAAACTAACAAAAAGGTAAGGGGTCAAAATATAATTTTAATTTTTATAATTGCAAGTAGAGTGATGGTGCGATTAGATTGCAGTAGTACTTTATAAAGTGGGTTACAGACTCGCAGTACGAGAAACAAACTACTTATTATAAGCAGTTTTGATTGACACTCATAGCTAATACTGTTTTTATGTAGTTATGTACAGTGATTAAATATAATGCTAATGCATTTCACTATCTACAATCACGTGTTATTGAATAATTTACCACAATTAATTAATAGGAAAGTTACAAAAATTTAGTTTGATAAATTTATCCAGTGACAAATTTAGTCTAAACTCACATTCGTGAAAATTCTAACCTTATAAATCAAACGTGCAACAATTCTAGTCATTTAATAAATTTCGGCATAAAAATAGTCGGCTAGCACCTATTGTCGTTTTCAGTAAAAAAATGTATTTTACTTTCAATGATGACATAAAGTTTCTATTAATTATTTTGTTTTGAGGCATTCGTTGCCAACTAATTTTTTAGTACGAATGCATTAAATGACTAAAATTAAGGTCACATATCTTAATTTATAAGGTTATATATAATTGTCACATTTTGATTTATAAGAATATAATTGTCACACGTATGAAGTTCGAGCTAAATTTGTCACAAAATAAATTTATAATACACGAATTATTTTTATTGGTTTGGAATCTTCATTTAATTGCATATCTCTCTAAATTACACGAATTTCACACATGTCCAATAACATGGCATGAAATGTGAATTTTTTTTTGTGTGTGTGTGGATAAATAAAGAAATGAGTATATAAACTAGGGTACAGGTTGGGGGTCTGCCCAACCCCCCACCCTCTGGTGTTTTGATTTTATTTTATTTTAAAAAAAAAAATAATCAAGAAAACAAACATGTACCCTAGTTTATATACTCATTTATTTATTTATTTTTTGATAACTTCATGGTGTTGCTATGGTGTATCAATTAAATTCAAATCCAATGTCTTGTACATATAAATCAAGCACTCAAAATTAAGAGTGGAATCCAACTCCTTCTTCAACAATGGGGGTTATATATTTTTCTCTCTTTTCTTTTTCCCCTTAGAAAGTGGGGTTTTCACTATCACCACCTAACCCCCTCTCTATAAAATAAGGACAAAAGGTTGCCTTGAACTCCATTAAGTAAAACAACTTTGAGATTGGCTTTAGTCTTTTTGAGGTGGGGTCTCACAAAATCCAAGTGCCCAATAGTGTACATTTGTTGCTGTGTTTATGAGCAATGCCCTCGTTCCACCCATTACGGCCGGGTCTACTATATATATATTGCAACTTGCCTAAATCTATATATTGAGCTCATTTTTTTAAAAAAGATTTTAGATCCATTTATGCACAAATTTATGATTTTCACATGCATTCCCTCAATGTTGAATTATATATATATAAAAATAAAAATAAAAGACAATTAAAAAATTGAACTAATGCTTGGTAACATGAAACGAATGCTCCAATGATTATCGTTGGCACACTTAATGTGATCACCACTGATATGATTATAAAGATTATAAAAAGTAATCTAGTTTAAAATATAACCTAAACCTAAATCCTACATTTTTTTAAAACTATACTAAAAAAAACTAAACCCTAATTGAAAAGTTACCAATATGGCATTGTCACATCAACGACGGACATATTAAGTGTGCCCACAGTAAGTGAACGGTGGAACATTTTTGTCAGTAACATATTTGTCACTTTAATAGTGATTTGGTATACATAATGCTTTTTTACTTTCTTTCTTTAGATCTTGATATTTTTGAAATGGTTTGAAAAAACACCACCAAATTTTTGGGTTGTTAATGGAAGCCCTCATATGCTTTTGGTATACCAAAGAAAACCCTTTTTCATAAAAAAAAACAATTATTAATAAGTTTTTAATATTGATACTACTAGGAGGCATGGTGAATTAATCAAGTGTATAGGCAAAGGGATATGCATAATAAATCTAGCCATATAATTAAAATAGCATAAATTACTTCTTACTAATGCAAAATTTGATATAAACACATTACTCACAATCACCTTTATTTTTTATGTATATACATATGAATGCGACGTCTATATATATAGTCTAGAAAATCATCAAAATAGAAAAAATGTCTAATATAAGTTAGTGCATGGTGGATGTACATTCCCTTCCATTAAAAGAAAGAAAACATATAATTATGATTGTATGTGTAAATAAGGATTGCAACATTTCATACAAGCATGTGCATAAAGCATCATTACCTAATAAGAAACCAATTATAGATCATATCAATCAAATTATTGCCATATTTCAAGGGGATAGGGAATCACCATTCTTGTTGTTATTATTAACCTCGTGTGATTAATTTTAATGGACATTAATATTGGTTAGGTCCAAAATTAGACTCGTGCGACAAGACAATTCGATTACTATATCTAAAATAAGAAAATAGTAATCGATATATCATAGCTGCAAAACATGCCAAAATATCTGAAAATTTTCAACTAATTGGAGGCCTAATATAGTTCTCGACTATTTTTTTAACACTAATTAGCAAAAATATTGGCACCTAATTTCTAATCATCAAACCAATCTAACAATCTTTTTTTTTCCAAGTCGTAATTAAATACTCCCTCCGTCCCAAAGATAACGTCCTGTTTTTTTTAACAATAATTTCAAGTTTTTTCGTCCCATAAATTTGGGCACGAAAATTAAGAAAATGTGTAATCTTTTTCCAATTATGAACAGTATAAGTATAATATTATTCATAATTATAAAAAAATTAGACATTCTCTTTATTCTATTACTCAAAAAAACTGAACGAAAAAGCTTGAAATTATTGTAAAAAAAAAAACAGGACGTTATCTTTGGGACCGAGGGAGTATTTTTTATGCTACTTTTTTAACTCAAAACTGCAGCTCTTATTCACGTACGTGTTCCATTTACATTCACTTATCTGTGTTAGATTTTATATCTAATAATTATGGACAATATATATTTAATGTAGAAGTTATTATAATATATATATGTATATATATCAAAAGTAAGATTTATTATTTGATGAGGGGCCAAATAATAAATATAAATAAATTATTATTTTAAAATGGTCTGGTCTCCAAGAACCGACTCTTGCTCTACGCATTCTCTCCCCCATCAGAGAAACGCACAAGACAGAAAGAATTAGAGGAGACCGGATTCTTGGAAGGCCAATACCGTGTCTTCAATCTTCAAGTTAAGGATGGCAAATTCAGGTTAGTGCTTCCCTTACGATTCAGTTGTTCTCGGATTATCATGATAGAGTTATGGTGTTAAAGCATGGATTAATTGAATTTAATTCCTAACAAGTGGTATCAGAGCCACTCTATCTATGATTCTCTGAGAATTGTGATATCATGTTAATTTTTAGATTACGAAAATCTGCGGCGTCTTTTCACAATTTTCGCCGAATTGATTGTCATGATTTCACTCTTTCGTTTAATTCTCGGTTAGAATTATATATGAGCATGTTCAGAATTTGCGTTTCGTGGGATTACGGCGTCAATTGTATTATTACGAATAGTGGTGGTTTGAGAATTGTGATTTATGCATCTTGCAATTATGCCGCCTCGATTCTATGTTGCCCACTATGTTTAATTGATTGTATATTTCAATTGTATATTGCCTGCATTCGAATCAAGAACCATAATCATTAATGCTTAGGTTGTAGTATATTTCAATTGTGCTTCTGAAACTATTTATTCAGTGGCAATATTTCTTTAAGGAATTGATGGATAATGTGCTTATTACTATTTATGTTGGATTGTTTTGTGGTTATGCTACATCAATTTGTTTAGAAATCGCCATAAATGGTTATGGTTCACTTGATCATTGTTATATCGTGTGAATTCAGAAAGCATATATTGTTGGGATAGACGGAATTAATTTCTTAAGGATCTTCTCCCTTTAGGGATAGATTTTAATTTACGTCTTAAGGATCTTCTCCCAACGTGTTGTATGCTTTGAAATGTGTTATTTAAATAAATTAATTGAAACAAAATGTCGCCAAAGTGACCTCTTTTGTGTAGATTAGTTTGTTTAAATCATAAAGATGGCTGTGTGTTTGTAACTCATGCGTTTATTAATTGACCCAAAGGTTAAGTAATATCTGGCAGAGTTATATACACATTTGTGGTGAAAAATATGTGACGATTATAAATCATTCTATGTGAACAATACATTACTCCAAAGATTGATCTATTGTTTGACATAACTTATTGTCAATATTTAATTACTACAACAAGAGTACCGCTTGCAGTTAATATTACTATCCAAAGATTTGATATTAATGTTGTGCTTGGTATCTTGAGATGGGTTTAGCCATAATTTTGGATCTATTATTTAATTATACATATTGATGTGAGTTTTTATTTCCATTTCTTTTGTTCTACTTCAGCAAGTTCATCTTCCGCTGCCACAATATCTTCTAACATCAATAATGTTCCCATGCTTAATGGGACGAATTTTGAGGAATGGAAAAGGCACATAATGATTGTGCTGGGTTGTATGGATCTAGACCTTGCATTTAGGGTAGAACAACCTGCACCTCTCACTACGGAAAGCACCCCTGATGCTAAAAGGGATTTTGAGAGGTGGGATCGTTCTAATCGCATGAGTCTAATGATCATGAAGCACAACATTCCGGGTGCCTTTAGTGGTCCTGATTCTGAGGAGATTACTACAGCCAAAGGTTTCCTTGACGAACTTGAGAAACATTTTGCGAAAAACGATAAAATTGAAATGACATCACTTCTGTCTTCTTTGATGTCAATGAGGTATAAGGGTCAAGGAAACGTAAGGGAGTACATTATGGAGATGTTCCATATTGCTTCGAAACTTAAGGCACTTAAGATCGAGCTTTCTGAGGATTTGCTCGTTCTTATGGTTTTGGTTTCGCTTCCTCCACAGTTTAACCAATTTAAAATTAGTTATAACTGTCAAAAGGAGAAATGGACTCTTAATGAGCTTATTTCTCATTGTGTTCAAGAGGAAGAAAGGTTGAGAACAGAAAGTGCTCATTTGGCTACTACTTCGAAGAATAAGGGCAAGAAAAGGGTTCAAGAGAATGAAGTTGCTAAGGGTCCGGCACAAAAGAAACAACATAAGGAACAAGGTTGTTTCTTTTGTAAAAAGCCCAACCACATGAAGAAAGATTGTGCCAAATATCACGCATGGCGTGCAAAGAAAGGTACAATTCTTGCTTTGGTCTGTTCTGAGGTTAATTTAACTTCAGTACCTGGAAACACTTGGTGGATAGATTCTGGTGCTACTACTCACATAAGTGTTTCTATGCAGGGTTGCCTGAGCTACCGAAAGCCAAGTGATGGTGAAAGATACATCTTTGTGGGCGATGGAAAATCGGTAGAAGTGGAAGCGATTGGGCATTTTAGGTTGTTATTAGGAACTGGTTTCTATTTGGATTTAAAAGACACTTATGTTGTACCGTCATATAGACGGAATTTAATTTCTGTTTGTTTGTTGGACAAATTCGGATATTGTTGTTCATTTGGAAACAATCAGTTTACTTTGTCTTTGAATTCAAATGTTGTTGGAACTGGTTACCTTAATATTTTTGACAACCTTTATTTGCTTGAAACACTTGCATCCTATAATGAAACCTTGCACGTGGAATCACGAGGTACTAAGCGAAAATTAGATAAGGAAAATTCGGCGTCATTATGGCATAAGCGCTTAGGTCATATCTCAAAAGGTAGAGTTGAGCGTCTTGTGTCTAATGGCATTCTAGATTCTCTTGACTTCGCAAACTTTGATGTTTGCGTTGACTGTATCAAGGGAAAACAGACCAAACCTAAGAGATTAGGTGCCAACAGGTCTTCAGACGTCTTGGAATTGATTCATACTGATATTTGTGGGCCATTTCCTACGGCATCTTGGAATGGTCAACAATATTTCATTACATTCATAGATGACTATTCACGTTATGGGTACCTATATCTCATTCATGAGAAATCTCAGTCTTTGGACGTGTTCAAAGGCTTTAAAGCTGAAGTTGAGAATCAACTCAGCAAAAACATTAAGAAAGTCAGATCTGACCGTGGTGGTGAATACTACGGAAGATATGACAGTTCAGGTGAACAACGTTCGGGACCATTTGCTAAATTCCTAGAGGAATGTGGTATTGTCCCACAGTACACCATGCCGGGTTCACCTAGCATGAATGGTGTAGCTGAAAGGCGAAACAGGACTCTTAAGGATATGGTAAGAAGTATGATTGCTCATTCTACCTTACCCGAGTCTCTCTGGGGAGAAGCATTAAAGACAACAACTTACATTCTAAATAGAGTACCAACTAAAGCAGCAGCAAAAACACCTTATGAGCTTTGGACTGGTCAAAAGCCTAGTCTTAAGCACTTTCATATTTGGGGATGTCCAGCTGAGGCAAGGCCTTATAGGCCTAATGAAAAGAAATTGGAACCCAAAACCGTGAGCAGCTACTTTATTGGTTACCCTAAGCGATCGAAGGGCTATAAGTTTTATGATCCCACAACTCGGAATATTTTTGAGACGGAAACTACAACATTTTTGAGGATGTTGAGTTTGGGGGGAGAAATCAAGTAAGGGACATTTCTTTTGAGGAGGAATTGGATTCAACTTCAATTCCTACTATCGCTTTTGACGATGTTCAGGTTTTGTCACCTGTCATTGATCAAGAAGTGAATCAAGAACTTCAACAAGAAAACGTTAACTCTCCCATTCTTGAAGAACAAATTCAACAACCTCAAAATGAAGTGCCAATAAGGAGATCCACGAGAGAAAGAAGAAATGCTATTTCAGATGATTACTTCATATATCTTCACGAACATGAAGATGATAATGGAATGATGGAAGATGATCCAATCAACTTCCGTCAGGCCATGAAAAGTTATAACTCTCAAAAGTGGATGGATGCTATGCATGATGAGTATAAGTCAATGCAAGACAATAAAGTTTGGGAACTTGTCCCTTTACCAGAAGGTGCAGAACCAATTGGTTGTAAATGGATATTTAAAACCAAGAGGGATGCAAATGGTAATGTGGAGAGGTATAAGGCACGTCTTGTAGCTAAAGGTTATACTCAGAAAGAAGGAGTTGATTATTCCGAGACTTTCTCTCCGGTTTCATCGAAAGACTCTTTTAGAATAATCATGGCACTTGTTGCTCATCTCGATCTTGAGTTACATCAGATGGATGTTAAGACTGCGTTTCTCAATGGAGACATTGAGAAACCGATATATATGGTGCAACCAGAAAACTTTGAGTTAGGAGACCCAAAGAATATGGTATGCAAATTAAAGAAATCTATCTATGGACTCAAACAAGCTTCTCGTCAATGGTACCACAAGTTTCATCAGGTGATTGTCTCATTTAGTTTCGAGATGAATCTTGTTGATGATTGTGTGTATCACAAGTTCAGTGGGAGTAAGTTTATATTTCTAGTTCTATATGTGGATGACATCTTGCTTGCCTCGAATGATATAGGCTTATTGCATGAAACCAAGAGATTTCTATCGAAGCATTTCGAGATGAAAGATCTTGGTGACGCCTCTTTTGTCTTAGGAATTCAAATACATCGAAACCGATCTCGAGGTATTCTTGGATTATCTCAAAAGAGCTATATCGATAAAGTACTCAAAAGGTTTGGCATGCAAGATTGTAGACCAGGTGATACCCCTGTCGCTAAAGGAGATAAATTCAGTCTTAAGCAATGCCCGAAAAGTAACCTCGAAATTCAGGAAATGCAAAAGATTCCCTATGCTTCAACTGTTGGGAGTCTTATGTATGCTCAAGTATGTACGCGTCCGGATATTGCTTACATTGTTGGGATGTTAGGTAGATATTTAAGTAACCCTGGTATGAACCATTGGATAACAGCCAAAAGGGTTATGAGGTATCTTCAGAGAACAAAAGATTATATGCTCACATACAGGAAATCAGATCATTTGGAGGTCGTTGGATATTCTGACTCTGATTTTGCTGGATGCCAAGATAGTTTAAAGTCTACATCATGTTATGTTTTTCTATTGGCGGGAGAAGCTATATCATGGAAAAGTGTTAAACAAACACTTATGGCTTCTTCCACCATGGAAGCAGAGTTTGTAGCATGCTACGAGGCATCAAACCACGGAATATGGTTGCGGAATTTTGTCACGGGGCTGCGTATTTTGGAGAATGTAGAAAGACCACTCAAGTTATATTGTGACAATAAGTCGGCAGTACTGTATTCCAACAACAATAGGAGCTCTTCTAAGTCAAAGCATATTGACATAAAGTTCCTAGTTGTGAAAGAAAAGGTGCAGAATAAACAAATATCTATAGAGCACATTGGGACAAACTCCATGATAGCGAATCCGTTTACTAAAGGTTTACCACCCAAGGTCTTTCATGAGCATGTTGCTCGTATGGGTGTTGTATCATTAGATGATATCATGGTTTAGTGGGAGTTTGTATGTTTGTTGCTTATGGATAATTCATACACTTATGTATTAAGTTATTCTGATCATAAATGAAGTATTTGATGCTTTTACTCTGTTCTGTGACCTTACTTATGTTTATAGTGGACCAGTCGAAAATAGATATTATATCTGATTTTCGTAATAACCATGATCTATGTCATTTGATTATATCAGTATATGTGATTATTGATGGGTCCATTCATGTATAAAGTGATGAAGGTCTCTTTAGTCCTATGCTTGTATAGTTGATGGACGAGATTGTTAAGATATACATATTTTATAATAGCATATTTTGAGCTCATTAAGTTCTACGTTTATCAGGAAATATATATTGCCCAAGTGGGAGATTGTTAGATTTTATATCTAATAATTATGGACAATATATATTTAATGTAGAAGTTATTATAATATATATATGTATATATATCAAAAGTAAGATTTATTATTTGATGAGGGGCCAAATAATAAATATAAATAAATTATTATTTTAAAATGGTCTGGTCCCCAAGAACCGACTCTTGCTCTACGCATTCTCTCCCCCATCAGAGAAACGCACAAGACAGAAAGAATTAGAGGAGACCGGATTCTTGGAAGGCCAATACCGTGTCTTCAATCTTCAAGTTAAGGATGACAAATTCAGGTTAGTGCTTCCCTTACGATTCAGTTGTTCTCGGATTATCATGATAGAGTTATGGTGTTAAAGCATGGATTAATTGAATTTAATTCCTAACAATCTGAAAATGGGGGGTGGATTCTTGAAATATCCCTTTCTCTTTTGTTCGTGGAAAAATTGTGGTTTCTTGAAAAAAAAAGTTGCTCTATTAATTTTAAGTCAAGGTTGAGTAAAAGAAATTATTAATAATTTGTTTATGTATGAAAGCGAAATGCGAGCTACCTGTACTTGTTTTGATATGATGTGGACTTTGCAAGCGTGCGTCTTTGTTAGGTTAACATCAAATTAAATGAGTACAAATTTTCATAAATAGTATCTACCAATTAAGTGGTTTTACCGTTTGCTATAAGATATAATGCGTGTGACAGAGTTCTATATACGATCTAAATTTTGCATTATATAGTAAAAAAAAATTCTTGATAATACATCAAATGTATGTGCGTGTATACGTACATACATAATTATATCAATCATTTCTATTAACAAATTATTAGTTTTTATGCCATTCATCTGAACTACATGTTAAACTATCAGTTCGACTGCAAATTAATCAAACTAATCTATTTGCAGCCTCAATGATATATATATATATATATATAGAGAAATGATATGTTACTCACCTCCCGGTGGGCACCTTCGTGGACACCTCGTCGTTTTATCACGTTTGCATTGCTTTTTTTTAATTTTTATTTTTATTCTATATTCTAGTATCTTAGAAATTAATTTACAAATCATAAAATCTAAAAAATCAATGTTCAATTTTTATTTTTTTTTTAACTTCAAAAAATGAGTAATAAAATAAATCGAGCTTCGATTTTTATGTATTTTTTAGATTTTATGATTTGTAAATTAATTTCTAAGATACTAGAATATAGAATAAAAATAAAAATTAAAAAAAAGCAATGCAAACGTGATAAAACGACGAGGTGCCCACGAAGGTGCCCACCGGGAGGTGAGTAGCATATCATTTCTCTCTCTCTCTCTATATATATATATATATATATATATATATATATGAATTGGATTATATGAGAACTCTTTCCATTCGTGAGAACCGTGAAAACTCACTTATTGATATGCTTTCATACTTTTTTATATATACAATGAGACAATCATAATGGAAACCAATCTTACCGTGAGAATTGTGAGAACGCTCTTATTTACATATGTTTTTATGACTTTTTATATATGCAATAATATATTTTTTAGATATGAAATTATGTTGTTGTTACGAATAATGCTAATTATTGATTACAATCATGCTATCTATCACGAGAATTGTTGATCTTGAAAAAATTAACGGTTCAGATTGATTTCTAGTTCTAATGACAGAATTGATTATTATATAATCCAATCCCTATATATACGTGTATGTCAGTGTGTGTGTATGGTTTTATGAGAATCATTCATCCATGAGGACCATTTATATAGATAAATATGCTTTTGAGTATACATAGTGATGCTTTTTTTCGATCATGGCAATTATGTTATTTTACATAGCAACCATAGATAATACAATAATCACACTAGAAATGGTTTCTTTATGATTCAATTTCTCTCTCTAATATATTATAAAAACAATTTTATTTTTGTGATGAAAAAGACACGAATAATGCATCTTCTTACATTCAAAATTAATTTTGATAGAATCTTGTTGTTGTTTTTTTATCTGGTCCCAAATGTCTTTACAACTGTTAAGATGCCTCCCAATAAATTTATACATGTCGCATATAATATATTACTACTATAATCTATTAAAACATGAAATAAAATAAAAATAAAAATAAAAATGGATCAAGAATCAAGAAACACACTTTTCTTGATGCCTAAAGTTATACACCTTTAGTGTTTTAAGTGAATCAATGCATGTGCATGCCATTATCCATCATCCATCATCTCAGGAACTATCCTACGTGTCCAACCATCATCATTGGTTCGTACTCATTTAAATAAATTCACAAAAACTGTTCACTCACATTACTCAACTCCAATGATTAATTATATAATTAATCAGAAGTAAATTGAAATTGTGTGATCAAAAGAAATCTAAGAAGTGCATTATTATATATATGCATATGTTGTGTAATTAATATAGGATGTAGTTGTACTCCCCTTATTTTATTGTTAGCATAAGTCCAATTGCGTTCCTCAGTCGTTTTCGTTTTCGTTCTCTTTTTCTTTTCTTTTTTTTTTTATTCAAATTTCTGGTTCATGTCAAATCAATTGAGATAGAAAGGGTAAGGCCAATTTTTTTTTTATAGTACTCTCTCTGTCCCACCTAAATTGTCCATATTGTTTTTGACATAGAGACCAATGTAAATAGAGATAAGAAATTTTAAAATAGTATTAGTTGTGTGATAAAAATTTACCATTTTAGAAAAGTTGACTATTATATGGGACAAACCAATAAAAAAATATGAACTATTTAAGTGGGACGGAGGGAGTACTAAAAGTTGAGATCCCATTTTCTATAAATATGAGATTTAAATGGGATCTTGTTAATTAATTTGTAGTATTTTTTTAAAATATAAATCAACTTTTAACGTGAAAATATTTCTGTTGGTAGCTTTGATCACATTTCTTCAACAATTATTCATAATTAAAAAAAGGAGGGTCTTTTTCTTTTCCTTTTTTTTTTTTTGCAACATGGAGCGCTCGACTAATGTGCCATTAACTAGTACTCCATCAGTCTCTCATATATACGTGCAAAAAGAAATGACACGTAGTTTAAGACAAAATTGGTGTAAAATGGGAAAAATAAGATAAAGTAGGAAAAAAGTAAGAAAAGTAGGTAGAAAGTGGGAAAAGTAAGAATAAAGTGAGGATGAATAAATAATTTTGGTAAGAGAATCTTTCTATTTACGAAATGCACATATATATATGAGACGTTCCAAATGAGTAATAAACACACATATATAGGAGGACGGAGGGAGTAATAGGGAATATATTAATATTACTTAAAAAAAATAAGTGAGAGTGCTTTTTTGACTTTAAACTAGAAAAATGTCAAATCACATATTTTTCCCAAAAAGAGCTAATTGATGTATGGGGGGATACACCAATATCCAACAGTTTTTTATTTAACACAATTTTGACAAACTAGCCGATAGGCAGAATGAGCTCAGAGTGCAGTACATTCTCTTCAGTTTAGCAAGCGTGCTGCTGAACTTATCAAGAGCGTGTTGTGTGCGGAAGTTGGTGGTTTGTTGAAAAGCTCTTTAGAAAATTCTTTTACATTGTAAGACGAAAGAGAGCACGATGATGTGAATGCTTGAAAAATGATTGTTAGTGCGAGTAAAGAGATATTAACTGAAAGTAAAGATAGAGAGAGAGCGAGCATGACACAGTCAGTTATCGTGGTTAGGAGAAACTCCTCCTACGTCCACGTCAATTTCTGTCAGTTTTTTATTTAACACAATTTTGACAAACTAGCCGATAGGCAGCATGAGCTCAGAGTGCAGTACATTCTCTTCAGATTTTCGTCAAAACTGAAAATCCCTTAACTTCGGATTCACTTCTCTCTTATTTTTACTGGCTGAGTACCAGTCCCAAATTTCGTCTAACTTGACGAAATTCAAGCATGAATTACGGGGTCGTGACCCTTACATCTTTCTTCCCTAATTTAGCTAATACAAGCTAACATGCTCTTCCAGTTGCAGAACTTGATCTTCTCGGCAATGGTGGAGTAGACAGAACTTTTTCTTCTTCAACGTACAGAAGATGATCTTGAGAAGGGTTGGTTCTGTTAAGTTCTTAAGCAACAGTAAACGCTTCAAGAACTCGGATTGATTCCAAAATCATAGATCTCTTTGGTATCAACACTTGGGAATTCTATAGGTTTTTTGAGTGTTGAAGTTGTTGTGAAAGTTTAAGATTTCTGTAAAGTTTTGGCTCTTTTAGTGAAATTCCCGTAAGGAACAATTCTGGAAGGCTGAAGTATTTATAGGCCTAGTTTTTGAAAACTAGTCATTAAAGTACTGACCGGTGGCAGGGAGCCGTTGGTGCTGACTCACTTCTAGCCATTGGGATTCGTCCTAGTTGGTGTCCAACGTGGCACCAGGACAGACGTCTCGAGCTGTTTGATCCGAACAACACGTTCTCTAAGTAATAAGAAACCAACACGATGAATATTTCGAGTTGAGCAGCTAGTCTTCTACAGCAGATTGATGAAGGAACACAATGTCAGATCGATCTCCTATAGGAGAGCAAGTCTATACATTCTCATCCTTTACAAGTTTGATCGATTTGTCTATTACAAGAAGAGCTTATCGATCTGTGTTATACAAAGGCAGATCGTTCCTATCAATCTCTACCCTAGAAAAGAGTAAAATAAGTATAAGTGTGGTTTCAAATATCATCATCAAAACTAACTGCAGAGGATTCCCAACAATTTCCCCCTTTGATGATGTCGAAACCCAACACTTTACAAATATTTTCTAAGGCATTAAAGTTAAAAACTCTAACAAGTAAAGCACAGGAAATATAAACACGATCGTTAATCAATAAAATAAAGCAGGTAAAATAAAAGCAATAAGGCAGATAGCCTGGACAAAGAGGTATTATTATCAGGATAGAACGAGTGATCATGCTTTCATTACGATATCAAAGCAGAAGGTTACATATTCAATAAGTACAACTCGATATAGCAAAAACAAAATGAAATACTAATCATTGCTTCCTCATCTGGGCAAGATCTTTTCTTCTCTTTTCATTGGACATGAGCTGCATGCTTTCGTAGATACCATCTCTAATCTGCCTATACATAAGATTCTTTCGATTGACTGGAACCTTCATAAGAAGAGCAGTGTTATGCACAAAGGTGTCAATCACAGAACCATCCTCAACATTGGTATCTCCGATCATGGGCGGAGAGAAGACAATCTTTGTCGGAGCAATGATCTGATAGTTATTACGAGCTGCAAGACCAAGAGTACGCTGCAGGAGCTGTTGATCTGGATGAACATCCAAAAACTTGAAAAAAGCCTTCTCTGTGTCGCCAGCAAACTCGCCATCCCGTATGTAGAAGTGCCTGAGAATGAATGAATCAACCAAGTGATTTCATTTCTCAATGTCAGTAGGGTCAACCCAGAGAGTTTGATAAAATGGTTGCTCAAGAGCGATCTTCAGCACTTTCATACACTCAGAAGTCCAGCCTTCAGCAGCTCTCCTGTGTGGTTCTACCTTGGCGAGCTCGGCCAAAAACTGTTCTTGCATCTTGGGATCGTTGGCATCATTCCTATGTATGCCAGCATCCATCATCTGATCAACAAGACGCTTTCGAACATCAGCCTTCATCATAGCTTCCTTCTTGGCATCATCTTTGGGAGCTTCTTGAGTAGGGCTGGAAGAAGAGGATGTTGGAGGAGGTTGAGTACCAGCAGACTTCTTCTGCTTCCTCGGACGATTGATCTTCTTGGCTCGCTTCGGGGGAGCTTGCTCATCACCTTCCCCCTTTTCGACATCATCAAGATAGGTTTCCCTGAGCAGCTTCCTTAAGGAAGCGTTCTCTTCCTTGATCTTCTCCATGTCGGCAGCCAGATCAGCTTGACCACTGAGAAGGGCAGTGATATTGCCTTGAATCTCTTCGGTTTTGATGTTGGCGGCAAAAACAGCTTTAGCAACATTGGCAATGAGATTCTTGTGCTCTTTCGCCATATCCTCATACTGGATAGTGATGTCATCTATCAGTGAGCTTGGCCATGCCCAACGATTTGAGCACGTTAGGAAGTACTACTTTCACTCGAGTACTAGATGGACTTCAGAGAAATTGGCGAGCTCCTTGACAGCAACACTGTCCAAGGATTTGGACAGTGTGGCCTTCTGGAGCAGTGGCATGAGTGAACACTTTCTCCAGCTCAGGAGGATCTTCAATATCCACGGGCTTCTCCTTGGATGTGCCAGCATCCTTCTGAGAATGGTCAGCATGGGGAGGAGAACGCTCAACTTCTCCAGTAGGTTCCCCCTCAGCAATAGGCTTCTTCTTGGGAGAGTCAGACTTGGGAGGAGAACGATCTGCATCACCAGCAGGTTCTTCGGTTGTTTCAGCATGGCCAGCCTTGGCCAGAAATGGGCTTTGTACATACTCGGGCAAGCACAAGTCTATGTACAACTCTTGTTCATTGACATAGAGAGGTTAGAGATCGATATTGAGCTTCTTGGCCTCCATCTTCATGTGCGCAAGAATAATAGATCAAAATTGAAGTCGGGCGTCTTCGACAGAGTAGTAATCCAGCACGCGCATCAATGCCGTCTCCATCAATAATTCGATCGACTTTACTACAACCAGATCGCGCAGAGTTGACATTTCACACTCCCTGATGTCCAACAAGAAGTGGAGTTCATTAGCCAGCTTTCGGGTCTTTAGATATTCAACACCTTCTCAGCAACGATCTCCCTTAGAGAATCGAGAAAGGCTCAAGCAGATTGTAAGTACATGTTATCTAGGCCTTGAGCAGTAGGATCATTAATAGGAGGAGAACGGCGAGGTAAGAGGGGTACTTCTTCCACGGAAGGAGATGGAGAGCGATGAGGTGGAGTAGAAGTACGCTCTTCTTCTGCCTCGGCCTCTTCCATCTTAGGGGCGAGCTGGTGCCTGAGAGACTTCTTATTCGGAGTAGAAGGTTTAACATTTTTGGACTTGTCAGTGAGCTCGTGTGTGTATTTGGTTTGACATATGAAGATTCCTTCACTAGATTGTTTAACCTGCAAACCTAGAAAGAAATTCATTTCGCCCATCATGGACATTTTATACTCATCTTGCATAAGTTTTCTAAACCTATCACACAAGAAGGTAGATTTTGACCGAAAATAATATCGTCAACATAAATTTGTACTAAAAGAATATGTTCTTTCCATTTGATTGTGAACCGCGTTCTGGCAACTCTTCCTCTTTTGAATCCCGATTCCAATAAGAACTATGCCAAGGTCTCATACCAAGCTCGAGGAGCTTGCTTCGGTGCATAGACTGCTTTGTGTAAATGATAGACCTTGTTAGAATCTCCTTCTTCAAAACCAGGAAGTTGTTCCACGTAGAGTTCCTCCTTCAGTCTGCCATTGAGGAACGTGCTCTTCACATCCATTTACTAGACTTTGAATCATTGATGAGCTGCATAGGCTAGGAACAATTTGATTGCCTCCAACCTAGCAACCGGTGCAAATGTTTCCTCATAGTGTATTCCTTCTTGCTAGCAGTAGCCTTTCGCAACCAACCTTGCCTTGTTGTGAACTACTTCACCGATTCATCACGTTTGTTTTTAAAAATCCATTTTACTCCAATCACGCTTTGATGATGAGATCGGTCCACAAGTGACCAAACTTCATTTCTTTTAAATTCATGAAGCTCTTCTTGCATAGCTGTCATCCAGTCTGGATCTAGTAGAGCTTCATCAGCGTTCTTAGGTTCAACGTGAAAAAAAAAGCAGCTAAGTAGATAGTTTTCTCCAATCTGCCTTCTCATTTTTACACACCTTCATTTGGGTTCCCAACAATGATCTCTTCAGGATGAGCATCTATCCATATTCTTCTGTGAGCGATCTCTTCTTCAGACACTTTAGGCTCGGGCTCTTCAATGGGATTGTCAAATTCAGGAAGAGGTTGAGGTATGAATGGATTGAGTTGTTCAAGCTGTTTTGCAAGTTGATCAACTATAGTCTCTTGAGCTGGTGTAGAGGAAGCAGGTTGAGTAGGATCAGTCTAGATAACATTGTGCTAAGTAGGATCATGCTGTGTAGATACAACAATTTCAGTACAGCCCGATGTGATTGCTTATGTTCCCTCTTGCTGAATGACTACGTTCTGATCAACGTTCTCTTCCTCTTCACGATAAGCTGGACACCAATAGATAAGTTCTTCAAACAGTTGAGTTGATGATCCAGCTTGTTCCTGACTTTTATCAGCTTGCTGATTACTAGAGGTTCCCATGTACATGCAAGTAGATTCATCAAAAACAACATGGGGTGTTACTTCCACGGTAAGGGTTTTCTTATTAAAAACTCTAAAAGCTCTGCTAGTCTCTGAGTATCCTAGAAATACTCCCGGATCAACTTTGCTATCAAAAGTTTTTAATTGAGATTTCTCATTATCGTGAATACAACACAATCAACCAAAAGATTTAAAGTATTTAAGTTTAGGCTTCTTATTCTCCCACAGCTTGTATGCAGTCTTCCCATGACGAACTGTGATCATCGATCTGTTCTAGGTATATCATGTTGTGTTGATAGTTTCTACCCAGAACTTCTTGGGAAGTTTGGTCTCGTTGAGCATTATATGAGCTGCTTCCTTCAGCGATTTGTTTCTATGTTCAACGACACTGTTCTGCTGCGGTGTGCGTGCTGCTGAAGTTTGATGAGTTATGCCTTTCTCTGTGCAATATGTATCGATCATATGATTGATGAACTCCGTTGCTCGATCAGATCGAATGATGATAATTGATTTCTCCTTCTGGTTGCACAGTTTGGTGAGTAGAGCAGGTAGCTTCTCCAAAGTCTCTATTTTCTTGTACATGAAAATAACCCAGGTAAATTTAGAAAAATCATCAATAACTACAAGGGTGTATTTTTTACCACTTATACTAAATGGGGTGACTGGCCCAAAGAGGTACAGATGGAGTAGCTCCAAGATTTGTGTTGTTGATTGAGCTGCTACACTTGGAAAGGACGATCTGGTCTACTTTCCAGCTTGGCAGGCTTCGCACACATGATTTATATCAAATACTTGGTCTGGAAAGCCCTCTACTGGCTTGTTTTGAGCTAGTCGGTTGACAGACTTGAAGTTCATATGACTAAGCCTCATGTGCCACAACCAGCTTATTTCTGAATTCGCTTTTCAGACCAAGCATGTTTCTTTGAGATTAGTCCATTGGACTATATAAAGCCTATCTTGCTCAATTCCGGTAAGGAGGGTTTTTCCTTCCTCATTTTTTATGAAACATTTGTTAGCTGCAGATTCTACTCGTTTACCATTCGAGCAAAATTGGCTTACAAAAAACAAGTTATGATTAAGTCCTTCAACATAGGTGACGTCATTAATAGTTGTTTTACCAACTTTCAATCTACTGTATCCTCGAGTTTTGCCTTTGTTATTTCCTCCAAAGGTAACGAGAGATCTGTCATGCTTGACGTAGTCCAACAGCAGGCTCTTGTCGCATGTCATGTGCTTGGAGTAGCTGCTGTCAATGATCCACACAGTTCCACCAGCAGCTTGCTCTCTTTGTTCCTTCATTCATCTTGTAATTAAAAGATTTAGCAACATATTTGCACTTGGGCGTTTGGTTAGCAGGTTGAGTTTTCTTGGGAGCAAGTGAAGCCTTCTTCTTTTGAGTCTTCTTCCTGTAGAACTGAGAAGTAGGCTGATACTATTCTGCTTGCCAGTATGGTTCCTCATAATATCACTGATGAGCAGCTTGATAGTTGAATTGACGTGGTTGCTCATAGTGACTAGGTTGGTGCCATTGGTCGGGATACCATGATTGTTGACAAGAGAAGGCTGAGTAATTAGGCTGGTAGTGTTGTTGTTGAGGGTACCAGTGTTCTTGGTAGCCATAGTTCTGATGTTGCGGCCATTCCTCATAATGTTCTTGATAAGCAAGCTAATTCCTTTGAGATTTGGGAGCGTGCTGCTTCTTTTTCTTTTCAGATTGACCCTTGGAAGGAGAAGGTCGATCGTTCTTCTTTTGAGGGGCAGCAGGCTTGGCAGAACACCGGCTTTTAGAGCTTGATGTTTTATGCTCTTTGACCAAGATAACTTGTGGTTGACGTGCTGGATTCTTCAATTGTACCTTCTTATCTGGCAGTGACTGATGAGCTAGCTTTACCACCTTTGATTGTCTGCAGTCTTGACAAAGATGATATGGCAGTCTTCAGTCTGACTTTTAACCTTCTTTTGTCCAGTGAATCCAATCCCAGACTTGATGATTGGACTTCTCTAAACTGACTGAATCTCGTCCAGCTTGTCTTTCTCTTTATTCATTATGTTGACTCTCTGTTGTAGATTTGATTCATTCTCGACCAGACTTTCATGTCTAGCTGTTAGATCGGTCAGCTTTGCAGAAAGTGAGAGAATTTCCTTGTCATTTTCTTCTAGCATTTCCTTCAAATGCTCTTCTCTCAAAGTAGATTCCTCAACTTGCATTTTGAGGGTTTGTGTTTCCTTTTCTTTATCCGCATCATATGGAGCGTACTGTTCATTCAGTGTAAGTTTATACTTCTCGTTCTCTTCTTCCAAACCCTTTCCAACCATGACTAGCTCTCAAACATCATTGAGAGCTTCTTGTAGTCTTCCATCTGTTGTTGAAAATCTTCCCAAGAAACCATCTCGGGTGGATTTTCACCTACAAGTTCATCGTCAAAAATAATGGAAAAGATGGGTTGAGAATCTACCTTGGTGTTCTCATTCTGGTTGTCGAGGCCCATGCAACATTCTTCTTCATCATCATCATCTAGCTCGTCAGCTAGGTAGCCTCGTTTAACGACAGAGAGAATGTCATCATCTTCTTCTTCATCAGCAAGAATTCCTTCATCCGATGACATGTTGGAGAAGTGAGCTTCCTTCTTGGATGCTTCTTCAGCTATCATAGCATCTCGTTGTTCTTTGAGTTTGCGATCTCTCTTTGCTCGGAGAACATCACGTTCTTCTTGGGATTAGAAGAATTATATTTAGAGGGGCTAAGTTTACCTTCACCATTGTTGTCAGAACGCTCAGGAGCACGATTGTTGTTATAGCCTCGCTTGGTATCTTTGTAAAATCTTTTATATCTCGTCATTCGAGCTTCAAGGCGATCATTTCTTTGTCAAAGTCTTGGAGCTGCTTCTCCATCGCTGTTAGTTAACTTGGAGTAGAGATTTGAGCTTATTTCTCGACCTCGGTAGTGAAGGCGACATCCTTTTCTTTCTTATCAGTTTCGGGCTTCTTCCCATTAGTAGAAGGATGAGCTGAGCCATGGATACGAATCATTTCGTACTCATTTCCGATAAGTAGATTGAAAAGTTCCTCAGTAGAGATTTTGTTGAAATCTGTTCGGTTTAGGTGGAGAGCAGCGTACATGTGCTAGCTCGCAGGGAGAGCACATATCACATTCTGGTTAAGTTCACGCTGAGTGTACTTCTCTGGCCTGATTGCGGTGATTTCCAGTGTAATCTCGATGAAATGGTTCTTCATCTGCTCAATGGTTTCCCCATGCAGCATTTTGAAGTCGTCGAGCTTGTTGCATGCCATAGAAAGCTTGTTCTCGAGCATTTCCTCAGATCCTTGACTGGTGGCCTTGAGAGTATCCTACATTTCTTTGACAGTATTTAGTATTCTGATCTTGGTGAGATGAACTCCCCTGACCGTACTGGAGATGAGTCCTTTGGTGAAGTGATCAAGTCCAGCGATCTTCCTTTCTTCTGATGTGTACTCTCGAGGATCCTTGGGTTTCTGTCTGTATGTGGGCTGGCCTGGACTGGTTCCGGTGATCTCAAGTTTTTCACCCAAAATAGGAGATGGTCCGTTCCCGATGACATCCCACATGAGATAATGATGCGCTTGTAGACACATCCGAATCCGAAAGCTCTAGTCTTCATAGCCCTGGATAGAAAAATCCTCGCAAGCACAAATAAGAGATACCTCCATGATGACAGATATGAGTATGAATGAAAAAGAATATTCTTGGATCTAGTCCAATTTCAGGCGATGGTCAAAAGAACCACATCTCTGATACCACTTGTTGGTCCTAGAAAGAGCTAATTGGTGTAGGGGTGGACCGGTACGAAATATTGAAAATTTTTCGCCATACCAATACTGTACTGAAAATTTTCAGTATGCACATTTTCATACCGTTACCGTACAGAACATTTCGGTATACCGATTTTCGGTATAGCGTAAATTCGGTATGGAACAAAGTCCATATCAATACCGTACTGAATTTTCAGTATACCGTATCAAAGTTCAGTATTTCGGTATATCGAAAAATCGAATATTATACCTGAATTTTTTTTTCTAAAAGTGTTTATGAAATGTTAAATCGGTATACCGTAGATTCAGTATGGAACAAAGTCCATGTCAATACCGTACTGAACTTTTAGTATACCGTAATCAAAGTTCAGTATTTCGGTATACCGAAAAATCGAATATTATACCCGGGTTTTTTTTTTCTAAAAGTGTTTATGAAATGTTAGTGTCTTATATTATCTACTTGTATTATACATGTAACAAATGTAAATTAATTTCGCAATACTATTTATGTTATACTAGTACATTACAATTGTTGTCTTTGTTAGTACATGTATTATAATATTTGATTGCTAAAGATTAAAAGACAAATTACGTATATTATATTTGTAATGTTTTTTAGATAATACTAACGTATTGAAAATTAGTTAAACAATTAAACATTTATTAAGATTATATTTAAATTTGAAATATTATCAAAATATAAAATGAAATTAGAATATAATTAATATTAAAATAATATGTAATTTTTTTGATAATTTTCAGTATATATTGAAAATTGTTACATATCGAACATTCGGTATCTTGGTATAATCGGTATGTATCGAAGTTTCGGTACACCAAATGTTCGGTACATATCGAATCTTTTCGGTATACAGAATCTTCGGTATTGACCGGTATACCGCGGTATAGAAAAACTCATACCGTTACCGTACCAAAAATCTTTGGTACGGTATTATACCGTACCAAAAAGTTCGATATACCGTTAATTATGGTATTTTTTCGGTATTTTTCGGTACGGTATGTTCGGTGTACCTTCGTTTCGGTAAATTTGTCCACCCCTAAATTGGTGTAGGGGGATACACCAATATCCAACAGTTTTTGATTAAACACAATATTTTGATAAACTAGCTCGATAGGCAGCACGAGCTCAGAGTGTAGTACATTCTCTTCAGTTCAGCAAGCGTGCTGCTCAACTTATCAAGAGCGTGTTGTGTGCGGAAGTTGGTGGTTTGTTGAAAAGCTCTTTAGAAAATTCTTTTACGTTGTAAGACGAAAGAGACCACGATGATGTGAATGCTTGATAAATGATTGTTAGTGCGAGTAAAGAGATATTAACTGAAAGTAAAGATAGAGAGAGAGGCACGACACAGTCAGTTGTCGTGGTTCGGAGAAACTCCTCCTACATCCACGTCAGTTTTCGTCGAAACTGAAAATCCCTTAACCTCAGTTATTTTTTACTAGCTGAGTACCAGTCCCAAATTTTGTCTAACTTGATGAAATTCAAGCACGAATTACAAGGTCGTGACCCTTACAACTTTCTTTCCTAATTTAGCTAATAAAAGCTAACGTGCTCTTCCAGTTGCAGAGCTTGATATTCTCAGCAATGGTGGAGCAGCAGAACTTCTTCTTCTTCAACGTGCAGGAGCTGATCTTGAGAAGGGTTGGTTCTGTTGAGTTCTTAAGCAGCAGTAAACGCTTCAAGAACTTGGATTGATTCCAGAATCAGAGATCTCTTTGGTATCAACACTTGGGAATTCTCTAGGTTTTTCGAGTGTTGAAGTTGCTGTGAAAGCTTGAGATTTCTACAGAGTTTTGACTCTTTTAATGAAATTCCCGTAAGGAACAATTCTGGAAGGCTGAAGTATTTATAAGCCTAGTTTTTTAAAACTAGCCGTTAGAGTACTGACCAGTGGCAGGGAGCCGTTGGTGCTGACTCACTTCTAGCCGTTGGGATTTGTCCTAGTTGGCGTCCAACGTGGCACTAGGACAGAACGGTTCGAGCTGTTTGATCCGAACAACACGCTCTCTAAGTAATAAGAAATCAACACGATGAATACTTCGAGTTGAGCAGCTGGACTTCTACAATAGATTGATGAAGGAGCATAATGCCAGATCGATCTCCTATAGGAGAGCACGTCTATACGTTCTCATCCTTTACAAGTTCGATCAATCTGTCTAATACAAGAAGAGCTTGTATATCTGTGCTATACAAAGGCATATCGTTCCTATCAATATCTACCCTAGAAAAGAGTAAAATAAGTCTAAGTGTGGTTTCGAATATCATCATCAAAACTAACTGCGGAGGGTTCCCAACATCATCAAATTAAAGCTCTTTAACAGCATTGTAAAATTTATATTATGTGTTGAGCACAAGCTTATTGAAATTTTATAAGAATTTATAAATTCATAGCTATATCTTCAATTCCTAAAAAATTGCTGACTTCACTAACCACGTCATCATCCCAAGTGAGCAAAACGTCGATTAAGATGAGAATAAACAGAATATGTATAGATTAATATATTTTTAGGGGCAATCCACTAACTACCCACTCTCATATAAGAAAATTAAAAAGTACCCACCCATTTAATTCTACACTATAACTACCCTATTTTTTAATTTGAGACACAAATACTCTTACTTTATGCACAAGGCCTCCCTCCTCTTTCTTCTCTCTTGCACATGGATCTCATTTTCTCTTCAATTTTTTATTTTTTCATTTTATTTTTCAGTTTTTCAATTGTTTTTTTTAATTTTAATTTTTTTTCTTTTTTATAATTTAATTTTCATTTTTTTTCTTTTTTTCCTTTTTTTTCCTTTTTTTCATTTTTTCAGCCTCTTTTTATTTTCTTTTTTCGTTTTTTCTAGCCTTTTGTTCATTTTTTTCCTTTTTTCCTCTTTCTTTTTGTTTTTTCATTTTATTTTTTCAGGTTTTTTTTTTTTCATTTTTCCAGTTCTTTTTCTTCTTTTGATATGAATGGGAAATAGTATGAGTTACGAAATGTCAAATTTGTACTAAAACAAGACCAATTGAGATGAACAAGGAACAAATACGACATGTGTAATTCGTACCAAAATAAGACCAATTGTGGTACGAACAGGTACGAATACTAATCGTACCTAGCAGTAGCACAAAACATTTGTTTATAAAAAAAAAAATCTAGACAAGGTACGAAATGTTAAATTCGAACCGATTACCTACAATGTAGTACGAACTACAAAATTAAGCATGTGGTTATTGGTACGAATATCGGTCAATTCGTACCAATTACACGATATACATAATTAATCATGAAGTTATCGGTACGACTATCGGTCCATTCGTACCGATTACATAAGTAATTATGTATCAGCCCCAAAATCAATCCCAACATGAAATACATCCAAATAAAAATCATTCTCAAACACCAATCAAGCCAAAAACAGAGATCACGAAAAACAATGAAATATTGCCATAAGTAAGATAGAAATTTACATCAAGAAACAATAAAAAAAACAATTCGTAACAACACAACTATATAAGTACGAAATAATGTAAATCGTTCCATGCACTCTAGACGGGTACGATATTACATAATTCATACCGAAAAACTAAAAACATAGCAAAATTCAAAAAACAAAAAAGTAACCTCCATGGCAACAAAACGTAGAAACAGTCACAATCCTTGTACAAAAAACGCAAAAACGTAGAAAACGCAACAAACGACGTCTGAAATCTTCGCTGGATTCACTGCAAAAACATAACCCAATGTTGAAATCAAAACAACAACTTTAAATAAAACTCCAAAAATGAAATTAGATCTGAAATCAAATGAACTATTCCAAAATCAGATCTTTAATTTAAACTCCAAAAACAAATGTACTATTCCAAAAACAAAATCAGATTTGGACATCAGATCTCCTTCTCTCGCCGCTACTTCAACTGGAAGAAGAAGTTCGACGACGACGACGACATGGCCGAGATCCTCAACCTCCACGCCGTCCCCCAGCCGAAGGATGAGGACAACTTCCGCCTCCCGCGCTCCCGCTCGACGGGCCCGCCGTGAAGCCCCCTCCGCCGCGGAAGAATCTCTCCGTCATGGCAGTGGCGAGGCTGCGGTGGTCGGTGCGGCATCCCGGCGGGAGAGGAGAAGCGGCGGAGATGGTGTTCAAAGAGAGAGGGAGAGAGAGACGGAGAGGAGAGGAGAGGAGGAGGAAGAAGAATGAATTGTGCCCTTTTAAATTTCTGTGAGAAAAGGAGTAGGGAAAAAAATTGAGCAATAAGGGTATTTTAGTCCAAATTTGAAAGATAGGGCATTTGAGATATAAAATTAAAAGGGTGGGTAGATTTAGAGTTTCTTATAGTAGGTTGGACATTTGACCCCAATACCACATACGGAGTATTTTTTATTTATATAAGTAGACCCTACTCATATGAAGTTTCGAGTAAGAGTAATAATAGAAGACGTGTTTAAGTCCAGATTCGTTTAGAATTTTAGCTTTAGATTAATTTTTTTTTAATTTTAAAATGTGCTTAATTAAGCAGGTTTTGACTTCCTTCTTGCAAATTTGACCTACCAAGAATATTTTAATTCTCCTTGTTGCGATGTTCGATGTTACATTATAAGCCACTAAAAATACATAAATATATCAACAATAATTAATTAAAGATTATATAAATTATAAAACTTGTTGAAACCAATAAGGTTTAGATACGTGAGCAACCGGTCTGAACTTTCTTGAAATATTTAAAACAGATTTCTAATTTTGTCAGTCCACCCTGAATCTGCCATGCTGTCATCCCTGGTCCCAATTACTAGACATTTCTAAAAATGCAAAATTATTTCCCATTTTGGGAAAAAAAATTACAAATTACAATTAAAGAAGTTACAAAAATACAAAAAAATAAAAAATAAAAATAAAAGATGAAGAGCTCTTTCTCTCTCTTTTTCTACAACAAGAACTCTGACTAATATCTTAGCATGGACGCCTTCTTCCACTCCACCAAATGTCTTAAGAATTGCATAACCTGAAATATATCATACAATAGCATGTTAATAATTACATATATATATAAATTTTAATCAATATAAATATATTATATTTAATTGAAGATAAATATGTTATTTTTATTGTTTAATTTGTAGTACTTGCCTCGGTTGGTTCTTGCAAAGAATATGATGCATTCGTTTCTTTTGGAGCTTTTGAGACTAGAATTCCTAGTCCTTGTCCCCTTTCTCTCAAAACCTAAACAATTCAACATATATTATACTATCAAACATTTGATCAATAAATCAAATAAAAATCAATTAAACCTCCAAATTCCAAAATGAAATTTATTATCTTAATTCACTACTTACTCTAAATGCATCTTCATCGGTCCGATCATCGCCTACGTAAATTGGCAAGACCTCATCGGACTCATCGTAACCTGAACAAATCGATTATCAGAAACTCCAGCATAATATTACGATTCGATATCATAAGAAACTATGATTCCGAACCCATTTTACCTAATGACTCCAACAAGAACTCGACTGCATTTCCTTTGTCCCATTTAATAGTCGGGCGAATCTCGAACACTTTCCTACCGTAGCTCAACCGGAGCTGAGAGTAGTCCTTGATCACCGACTTGACTTGGTCAGCCAACTCGATCCATTTCTAAGAAAAACCAACACTTTATTATTAAGCTGAGTCTACCTCGTATTTCTATAAACAAAAATATTACTAGTTTCCATTTTTTTTTTTTTTTTACAATAATCGAGGTCGAATTTTGCACCTTTTCCTCGACGCAACGGTAGTGAACGGAGAGACAAAATCTGTTGTTCTCTACTTTAGCTCCAGGAATGTGCTTCACTTGCTCCATCAAAGCTCTGCATACCTGCACAATAAATTGAACAAATATTTTCAGACCAAATAATTGAAAAACTAATGTTGTAAAATTTATACTATGTTTTTTTTAAAAATAAAAACAAGTCTGATGTAAGAAGAAGCCTACCTCGTCAATTATAGGCAGAAATTCTCTGGCAGGCTGGCAGAGGACAGTTTGATTTCCCTGAATATTCACATACATCAAATTATATTAGTGCAAGAAAAACAAAATTTATAATCAAAATATTTTTCATTGAAAAAAAATATATATACTACTATATTTTTCATTATTGACTCACTTTTCTTTGTCTGTACCCTTTCGATGGCCCCTTGATGTCCATTCCGTGGCTGCCGGCGTAGTAGAGCTCCGACAGTTGTACAAAATCGTACACCTGAAGAAACACAAGAAGAAAAAAAATATTAAAATCTTAAAAGTTTCAAGAATGTAGAATTATAGTTAATTTATTAGGGATAAATAAAATGTACCTTAGCTCTACTCCTCCCGCTAACAATGGCGGTCGGGAACAATTTCGCTACGTCTCTCACCGTTTCCCTCATCTGATCATAATAATAATAAATAAATAAAAAAAGAGATTTAACTTCCAAGAATATTTATCACTCTTATAGTTGTAAATTTCTTTTAAATTTTATCAAAAAAAATAAAATAAAAATAAAAATCATGCGACGATAACGAACCTCACTGGTGATGAAGGCGCAATCGGGGTCCTCGACGATGGGGGAGAGGGTGCCATCGTAGTCCAAGAACACTACAATCTGCTTCCCCTCCGACGCCCTCGTCATCTCCTCAAACATGCTCAGAGCCGACGGGTGACGGAGCTGCACGTGCAACACCAAAACACCAAAAGCACGTGTCAGCTTACTATCATTAAATGTCGAGACAACAGGCAAAACTCCTGCCTCGACAAGGAAAAAAAAAAGCTAACTTACATTCCAAGAGGAGTGGTCATCGGAATCGGAGGGCCTCCGAGAAGGGGAGGAGGCCCTCATCGAATCGAGCAGGGCATTGACCCTTGCTCCATTCGCATTGGGCCCGAGCTTCTTGAGCAGCTTCTTCAAAGGGAAACGGGGGAAGACGGCGGAGTCGGGGATTCCGACGGCGAACGCCATCGGGGTAATGCCGGATTTGGCGTCGGGAACGACCATCTTTTGGGTCGTCATCGACAACGCTAGGATGTATAGAGTATATATGGTTGTAGCCTTTGGAACCTGCATTTGTATTTATAGTTAAAAGTCGGTTGATACTATAAAACAAAGACTTAATTAATTTAGGTCGGTCGTCAAAGAAAATATATTGAATATGGAGGCGTAAATTACCAGGAAAATATGCGGAAGTTTTGGTTAAAATGGAGTGCAAGAACCTGGGAAAATATATATGAAGAAGAAGAAGAAGAAGAGAGGAATATTGGGTTCTAGATTTTTTATTTTTTATTATTTTAATTGCAGAGAGAAATTGATTGTAAAATAAAATGTGGGAGAAGGAGAAGTGAAAGAATAAAATCACAAGTGAGAAAGGGAAGGTGGGGTGTGATCAATTTATAAGTAACTTGAAAGCACTATGGGACGAAATATTCCAACTTTTTTATTTTTTATTTTTTTTATTTTTTATTTTCCCTATCTTTTTCTTCTTATATAATTGTGCCTGGGCCCCACTATGGCAAATAAGGGACTCTTTTTATTTATTCTAGTCGACATAGTAGAATTATTTCTCTTATTCTCGTATCATTCAAGGATACAATATGAAATAGTATGAGAAAAGTATAGTAACCATGGTCTTTTGGTTTTTTGTTTTTATTTAACTCTATTCCACTAGTTTGGTAAATTTACCTGGATGGATGAGATCATTTTGTGTCAATTCATCACGTCTCAAAATACTTATTTCACTATATATTTTAATAATGTCCATCATAAAAAAAATATTATAATATAATGAAGTGTTTTCATATAATTAAAAAAAATAGAAGATGTCATTTTATATTTATCTATCATGTTTTCACTAAATATTAAGAAATAATTAATATTTCTAATTGAATTAATGAACTCTAGTCAATAATTGGAACAATATAATGAAACTAAATCATAATATACGAAATCCGAAGAAAAAATGTTCTTTTAAAAAAAGTAGATTGAAATACAATTAGAATGTGAACATTCACCCATGCCAAATCGAAAATTCATACAACAATTAGAATGTGAACATTTATTTACCCATGCCAAATCGAAAATTCATACATGGGTTTAAGAATGTGAAGATGAGAAATAAAGCGGGATCTATCATCCATGTAACATTATTAAATCTTTAATTAATATAATTCGCGATGGAAATTTTATTCTCTTTTCCATATAACATTATTAAACCTTTAGTTAACTGAGGCAATAAGATATACCCTCTTAATTAATGCAAGAATGATTGGATCCTTTGTTAAAATCTTCTTGATTTATTTTTTCTACCTTTATTTATTTAGAGGTAATATACTAGAGTGTCCATAGATATAAGGACAAATTAAAAGATGTCCAAGATTTAACAAAAGATAAATTTTGTCCATATTTTGCATAATGGGTCTAAAATGACCCTCACATTCATTCTATCTCATCTCTCTTCTCTCCTTATTCTCTCATTTACGTATTTCAGTTTCTGCAGAAATCTCATTCTCTTCTCTTCTCTTCTCTCTCTCTCATCTTTCTCCATTTTTCTCTTCTACCGCCTCCTCCCCCGCTTCTCTCACACCGACGACGGCTAGGCTTCCCCTCTGCTTCTCTCACGTCGATGGAGAAGACGACTTCGACGGTGGATAAGGCGACGGGCTAGGGTTTCGACGCCGACGAGGATGAGAAGGGCGGCATGGTGGTGGAGATGAGGAGGGCGGCAGCCAGAAGCAGTGGTGAAGTCCTCCCTCTCTCTCTCTCCCTCTCTCTCTCTCTCTCTCTCTCTCTCTCTCTCTCTTTTAGATATAGTTTTTTCTTTTTTAGATGTAGATTTTTTTACACAAATTTATGGTGCAATTGACCATTGGGCTTTGTTCTATTCGGAATGACGAAGAGATGAAGGGGTAGCTTGCTTATTTTGGTGGAGAAACGAGGGAGAAACACGCCGGAGAAGATGACACGCCGGAGAAGATAACACGCGGTGGTAAGAATTTGGTGTCTCCGAATCGTTCAGTTAGAAAATTATTTTTTCTTACCATTCATTGTAAAAATTTTGTAATTCTTACCAACTAGTGTATATGTGACACTGTTTTTTATTTCTTACTCTAATACACATTTCTTACTCTAATAATTTTTTTTGTTACCTTTTTTGTGGATGCTTATTTCTTATTTCTTACCAACTAGTGTATATGTTCGAAGATGCTTATTTCTTACATTAGTATTATCTTTTCTTACTGTAATATGTTTATTTCCATCCTTTTACGGTAAGAAATAATCATTTCTTACCTTTTGTCCATCTTTCATACCTTTTGTCCACCAACGTAAGAATTAGATCATTTCTTACTGTGTATTATAGAAAATTATTAATTTCTTACCACAATTAAATAGTTTCTTACTATGTGATATAGAATTTGACAATTTCTTACTGTAATATGTTAATTTCCATTCGACCTTGGAACATGGTAAGAAATAAATTATTTCTTATTACATATCATAGAAAACTATCAATTTCTCACGTTAATATGTCTATTTCACAAATTCTTGCCACCTTTTTACCACGCCCACAAATTCTTACCACGGTTTTTCTTACTCTGATATGTATATTTCTTACCTTGATTTATCATGATAAAAAATATATAATTTCTTACTGTAACACTATGCATTTCTATCTTTATATTTCTATTTCCTACTTTTGTTGGATTATGGTAAGAAATAAGACATAGACGTAGTAAGAATTAGCTGAAAAAATTGGACAGAAAAACGAAATGAAAAAAAAAGAAGGAAATCTGGAAAAAAAAATAAAAAAAGAGAAAAAAGAAAAAATGTATTAGAATCGTGAAAATAAGAGAGAATAGAGAGAGATGGGAGAGAAAAAAAGTATCACATTTGAAAAGAGAGAGAAGAGAGGGGAGAGAGAGAGAGAAAACTATATGGGTGATGTCATAGGGGCATTTTAGTCCTATATTTAAAAAAATGGACAAATATTGTGTTTTGTTAAATGTTGGACAACTTTTTCATTTCCTTTATTTCTATGGACAACTCTTTTTTTGCCCCATTTATTTATTTGTTTACAGATTTTCTGAATATACATTTTGATTAGAAAGGTTCTCAATTATCCGATGTTTATTTTGGATAAGGAAATATTAAAAGAAACTATTGGGATATTTACATTATTGTGCTAATTAATTCAATGGTGTAACTGAGTGCCTGCATAGTTCTCAAATTCCGTAATTAATTGAAAGATTCATTATATTAAAAAAAAAAGAAGTTATTGTGCGAGATAACAATAATTTATTAGTTGAAAAAAGTAAATATAAAAAATGGCGATAGTACAGAAAAATCATTGGGCTATTGCACTTCATTGAGAGGAAGTTGGATTATATTTTTAACTAAGTTTTTTGGTGGAGCACCCACTTAATTAACTGCCAATATCAATTATGAGTGTCCTTGACCTTAAACACGGATATTGAGTCACATCAAAATAAATAAATAAATATACCAAAGATATCATTATAATCTCTCTCTCTCTCTTTTCAAAAAATATTTCCTATAGTTAACAACATTGCCACATATATGTTGGATTTTAAGTATATTTTGATTTTTATAGGGAAAGTATTTTTCTTTGGGAAGAAATGGGGTTAGATCCATTATCTTCCATTGTTGAGGATCACCATTGTCAATTTGGGAATCATGAGGGAAATAAAGTAATTTTTTAATTTAAAATTTATTATAAATACATAAAAGGAGGTGACTAGTATAATTTCTAAAATGAAAGTGCAATGTGACCGTACGTTTTGTTTGTGTTTTTTTTTTGGCTGATGTGATATAGTAATGTTGATACTAATATTTTCAACATCGTAATATATTCATTTATACTATATGACCATTTTTTTTTTGTCTTACTCATTCCCCACATATTTATATAATTTATTATTCCAAACATTAACACTACTTCATTACAATCTTTTATAAACATGTCGAGCTATTGAATCTTGAGAGGTTAAATTTTAAATAATTTAAATAAATAAGAACAATGCGTGGAGTACACTTGTATAAGAGGCAACTAGGATTTTGTTCCAAAACATAAGAAAACACAAAATTTTGCTCATTTTTTGTATGGTGGGACTAAAATACCCCTCAAGCCAAAATCATTTTTTTTTTCAATTTTCGTTCTCCCAATCATATTTCAATATTTTTTTATATTTTTTTTTTTATTTTTTTTTTTTACTGTAAGGAGTCACATAATATTTTGATTTTCTCTACCAAATAACATGTTAAGAAATCATCAATTTCTTATCTTTTTCTACTCGTTTCGTAAGAAATTTTATCTTTCATTGCGTTTTACCAAATAACTTAGTAAGAAATATTATAATTTCTTATAATATTTTAGAAATTTCTTACGAAAAATTTTGGTAACAAATTTGACAAATTCTCCAATTTCTTGAAAAAAATGAAAAAAAAAGTATTTAATTGTACAGATGATGGTAAGAAAATCACACACATTGGTAAGAAATTACATTACATTTCTAACCACTTAATCATTTATTAAGGCACTATTATTAGTTTCATAAATGAAAAAAAAAAAATTACACATGTTGGTAAGAAAATTGTTAGTTTTCTTAACAAAAAATGACAAAAAATTATAAAAAAAAACTACAGATATAGTAAGAAATTTGATATCTTCTCGTCTTTCGCGTCTCATAGCCGTCATCAGCCGAATAATTCCTACAATAAGAAATGATGCAATTCTTATATAACTTGAAACACAGTAAGAAATTGCAACTACAGCAACAAAACAGGTCAAAGAACAACAAATAATCACCAATTTTAAACCCTAAATACCCAGTCTTTTATTACCAAAATAACATAAGAAAAAATGTCAGATTCTTACCAATTTATCAAACAAAACAAAGTAAGAAAAATGACAGATTCTTACCACTCAGTCTTTTATTACCAAAATAACTTAAGAAAAATGACAGATTCTTACCAATTTATCAAACAAAATAAAGTAAGAAAATGACAGATTCTTACCAATTATCATCAATTTTAAACCCTAAATGCCAACCTTTTATTACCAGAACAATGTAAGAAATTATCTAAACCCTAATTCTAGAATTATAGTAAGAATCACTAAAATTATAGTAAGAATCTTCGGTCGATTCTTACAAAAAAGAAGTAGTCAATTCGTAAACTCTAAATACTCAGTCTTTTATTACCAAAATAACGTAAGAAAAATGTCAGATTCTTACCAATTTATCAAACAAAACAAAGTAAGAAAAATGACAGATTCTTACCAATTATCATCAATTACCAAAAAAATGTAAGAAATTATCTTAGCACAGTGTTCACATCACTAAAATTATATAAGAATTTTCGGTCGATTCTTACCAAAAAGAAGCAGTCAATTTGTAAACCCTAAAATTTCTAGAATTTGTTATAGCAAAATCAAACAAAATAAAGTAAGAAAAATATCAGATTCTAACCAATATCATCAATTTTAAATCCTAGAAACCCAGTCTTTTATTACCAAAATAATATAAGAAAAATGCTAAATTCTTACCATAAATTAACAAACAAAACAGGGTAAGAAAATGTCAGATTTTAACAAAATATCATCAGATTCTAACCAATATCTTTGGTCGATTCTTACAAAAAAGAAGCAGTGAATTCGTAAATAAAATATATCAAACCCTAATTCAAGCATTAAACCCTAAACTTTATAGAATTTGTTGCAGTAAAATCACACAAAAAGAAGAAGAAGAAGAAGAAGAAGAAGAATGAAAAAAAAAAAAAAACCCAGATCTAGGGTAAAACCCCTATATTTGCTTCAAAAAAAAAAAAACCTAAATATGAAAAAAGAAAGAGAGATAGAGAGAGGACCACATGAGTTTGCTCTGGTCGCCGCCCTCCTCATCTCCGCCGCCACGCTGGCGCGCCGCCATCCTCATCCTCGTCGGCGTCGAAAGTCTTCCTTCAAACCCTAGCTCGTCGCCGTCTCCACCGTTGAAGTCGCCTTCTCCATCGACATGAGAGAAGTAGGGGGGAAGCCTGAGGAGAAGCTTCAAATTTTGAGCAGAGAAAGAGAGAGATATATGATGCCTAGAGTAGAGAGAGAAAGAGAGATGATGAGAGAGAGAGCACAAATATTTATATTACACATATAAGGGCAAATTTGTCACACCACCTTAAATTTGGGCAAATGTTGTATAAGGTTATATTTTGGGCAAAATTTAAAATTATAAGATCTAAGGGGGCAAAATGATGCATTTTCTCCTTGTATAATTTAATTTACACCTATAGCAACACTTCTACATATTTTTTTTACCTTAATTAATTAATTATGTAGTCAAAGCATGGCCCCTCATATATCGCTAAAATTCTTTCCATGCATGATAAATTAATTGACATTAATTAATTAATGAATTCTTTTAATAAGAATCATAATTTAGTACTTAAATTTTACAACAACTTCACATGTTTGCAGCCCCTTTATATATTAAAACTAACACCTTCAACAAAACCTGTGTCTGAAAATACCAGCAGCTAATTTAATTAATCCTCTCTACATTTGACAGTTAATTAAAATTATTATTTATTTCTTCTTTTTTTTTGTCCATTTCTTGCCTGTCTCATTTTCATTTGACTCAGCAAACACATAAGAACAATTTTTTTTTCTTGATTTAACTAATTTAGAATCAAATTCTCTGCTTAGGACCTTAACCACTTTCTTTGTTATTATTTGTTTGAAAGCTGAAACCTTTTGACAAATGGAAAGTGTGATTGGGAGAGGTTTTGAACCTTTATTAATCTTTACTTTTCTAGTTCACAATTATTGAATGTGTATTTTTGAGCACTTGATACAATGTTATATGTATAAATCCTAGAATCATGCACTATTAATTAGTACTATAACACGCAATTTTTTGTTTAATAAAAAAATCATGTTATATGTTCTTTTTGTAATAAAAAAAAGTATATGATTATTTAAAGAATGTGTATGATCATACTGAAGTCAATTTCCTCAGAATAAAACTAGCTAATAATGTTTTGCTTCCACGTATTTGAAATCATAACGTTGTATAACTTGAAACAATGAGCTGTTTGATTAGGACGATGATTTTTGGTTTTTTACCAATACCAATAATGTCAATATCAAGTTTTAATTTAAAAAAGAAAAAAGAAAAGGGATGTCGATATCAGAATCTATGAATTAATTCAAAGCAAGAGAATTTTAGGTTATTAACGAAGTTGCTAGACAAAACACATGTCAGAAGACAATAATTTTTAAAATCATATTATCCTTTATTTTTCTTATTAAAAAAAATATCATGCATATATTACGAGACTCGACTCACTCACTATACAATATAAATTCAATGTAGATTAATTCGACCTTATGCATCGGTTTTTGCATACTAATTAATTATATTTTACTCTTTAAATTGTATGACCCACTTAATGATATTGTTGTTTTCGATCTTAGAATAGCATAATCAGCTCATTTTAATTAATTTTAAAACCATACTTTAAAAACAATTGACTAATTATTAGTAATTTTTTGAATACTAATGCATTCAAAAGACACTAGAATTAATTTTTATAACATTATTTAATTAACTTCAAATCCTCCCACGACATTCATATTTGTCACCATAAAATATGCAAATTATCTAATAAAGACATAGACTCAAAAAGAAAGTTAGGCAAATTAAAAGATTCGAGGTTGAAGGAGTAAATCTTTGAACAAACGATTTGCAAAAAGATGAAATGACTTGAATAATGCAAGGTGAAGCCTAACTTGCATATAAATTTAGGACATGAATTAGTATGTTTGCTTTTATTAAGATTATTTCTAAAGCTCGTTTTGTTTTGATTAGGCTCAATAAAGTAGCGGAAAAGGGGAGGTGTAACACAGTACTCCCTCTGTTTGCTATATTTTTGCATTAAATTTTCGGTATGGGTTTTTATATGCTTAATTAGTAGATGTTAAAATTAAATTTATATTTCACTTGATACAGTGCATTATTCCATTTGATTGAGTATTGTAAAAACCTGTGCCGGAAGATTCAGTATACAGATATAGCAGTCGCCAGACGGAGAGAATATATTTTAAGAAAAAAAATACTACACTGTCTACACATATGATATTTCGTAATAATTGTAAATGAACTAAAACTATGATTTCCTTTTGTCTTGTATTTCTAATATTATTTGCATTAAGAAAGTTATATCCGGGTGTTATGATACTATGTGATAATGACATATATCACTAAATATCTTCATTCTTTGGTAAAGTAAAATACATAAATAAGATATATACTCGTGAAAGCAACATTATCTTTGGTCACATAAAAAATATATATTGGATAAAAAAAAAAAATGAGCCGACATCGTATTCAAACACATAAATTTCTGTGTAACAATACTAATTAGTGGAATAGCATTTTTATTTTTTTCTTAGAAATTTCAATCTCATCAATATATTTTACACTAAAATAATTATCATTATAGAAAATAAAAGAGAAAGTCGAGGGTTTGCATAAAACATGATATTAGGAATTAGCAATTTTATTAAATTTGAACCTTCAATATCATTTATACAACATTTCATTATATGGCAGTCATAATAGTATTTACCGATTAAATAATCTTTATATTTTAAAATTCGGTTTGAGCTCAAACAAATATTAAAAATAAAATATTATATCACTAAAACAACAGAAAAAACTACCGAAAAGAAATAGGGCCCATCGCATCGAGATGGAGAGAAACGTAGACGACTTGTGGGCCCGCCCACTTTAAATTATGATACTGAAATGATTCATGTGGGCCCACTAAGCATGGTTAAGGCCCAATATGTTCGACCCACTTTTGCCACCACCACCACCAAACTAATGGAATTCCATTTTTGCCCACCCCTCTCCACCATCCCATTATATTTTAACCCATTACTTATATTTTAAGGAAAATGTGACTTTATAGCTCCAACTTTCATCCCTTAGTTATTTTATAGTCCCAATTTTGATCTTAATTATTTTATGGCCTCAACTTTCATCCATTAGTTACTTTATGGCTTCAACTTTTATTTCTTGATTATTTTACAAAGTGACACTTTGTAAAAAAAAAACAATAGACGGCATGCAACAAGTGGAAAAGATTATACAACAAAATATATATTTATGTGAATATTTGTACACATAAATAATATATATATGTATATATATATATTATATATTCGATGCGTGCAATAAGTGAAAATAATATATGCATTGGCAACATAATGATTAATGTAATATAGGGGATGATTATATTGAAAATAGTTATCCTTGTGTTAACTAAAAATAAATCTACACCATTGTGCTAAGATGCTCTATTTAAGAAATAATAAAAAAAGATATTATTAATGAAATGCATAACATACAATAAAAGGTGTTAAGAAAATATACATTAAAGAGATGCTCTTATAAGCAATAAAATATGTTTTAATATGCAATGAAAAATATTAAAATAAGCAATACAAAATGCTCTATTAAAAAACAATAAAAAAGAAATTATTAATGAAATGCATAACATGCAATAAAAGGTGCTAAAAAAAATACAATATAGAGATGCTCTAATAAGCAATAAAACATGCTTTAATGTGCAATGAAAAATATTAAAATAAGCAATAAAAATGCTGCTTTCAAAAAAGCAATAAAAGTGCTCTATTAAGTAACAATAAATAAGAAATTATTAATGAAATGCATAACATGCAATAAAAAGTGCTAAGAAAATATACAATAAAGAGATACTCTAATAAGCAATAAAATATACTTTAATATGCAATGAAAAATATTAAAATAAGCAATGAAAATGCTCTATTAAGAAGGGTGCATTTACAAATTAATTCTATAAATATACTAATTCATATTTTTTAATTTAAAATGTCTAAAGTATACATTACACATCAGCATTAATCTAGCCGTAGATCTATTTAAATAAACATCTGAGATTTATTTTTAATTAACACGCATGGATTCATTTTTATATGATCTCCCTCCATGTAATATATACTCTAATAATGTACAATATATCAAAAAAATTAATAAATTCAAGCTAATGATTAACATAAAAAGTTGAGGCCATAAAGTAACCGAGAGATAAAAGTTGGGGCTATAAAATAATCAAGATTAAAGTTAGAGCCATAAAGTATCCAAGGGATGAAAGTTTGGGCTATAAAGTCACATTTTCCTTATATTTTATATTACAATCCAAATCCCTCTCCCTTTATTTCTATTTATTTATTACTCCCAGTGTAGTAGTATTACGTAAAAGAAAATTTTCTTTCAAAAGTTATTTTAAAACTCATCATCAAGACTGATTGAAAACGCTTGAAAAAATTGCTGAAAGAAGTATAATAACTTGAAAATGACGGAGGTAGTATTATTATTGTTGTTTAAGTTTTGATATTGTATTATGTAGAGGGTGGAACGAGAATTTTTAGTGGTATATTTGAGAATTCTTTTACCCTTTGTAGCATCTTAGATATTGTATCTAGAGGTCCTAATTTGAGTTTAAATCATTTTTCAACCAATGCGGATTGAATTCCTAAGTCTATATATGCATAATATTACATTTTAATATACTGCAATAAATTTTAAAAGTAGTGTGCGTACATATATTTAAACTATTGATATTAGTATGACCTACAACTGTTATTGAAGTAATCATAGTAAACATGATCGCAATATATAATAAATATTAACGATACTTGAGCATTAAATTGTATATATACAAAAATTTATTTTTATATGAACCATTTCTTATATATTGGTATTAAATATATTTTAATATCGTGAAAAATGGCCTGAATCGGCCTACTCATTTATCAATCCATTTAGTTTTTTATGTAGTGAGAATAATATACTAGTGGCTCGCCTTTATTTTTTTTTCACTACTTCTTGCTATTTTCGGCTAAGCGACACGAGACAATTTGCAATCAAATGAAGAGTTTTAGTATGGAATTTTAATTATTGATATGCTTTAGAGGGTATATATGGGCTATCAATTTTTTGGGCACAAAATTATTACCTAAAATATGTAAAGTGAGAAATCTCATAAGCTATGGATCGCTAGGTCATAATTACTTAGAAGCCAAGTTGCAAAGATACTAGGAAATTTTAAGAAACATAATAATTGAACCTTCTTTAGATTAGAATGTGTTTCATTATGTAATCATGAACACATTTTTATCTTACCACTTCTTTTTATGAGTTACGATTGCAAACCAAGAATAAATTTGATAAGATTCTTGAAAATGTTCCCATATCATGTTAATAAAATATTCCGGACATACATATCAAGACTTATAACATAATTTCAACCAAACGAACATTAAATGTAACCTTCCTATAAAATTCCAGACCTTACTTAAAAAACCTAGGAGTACATAATGTTGTCACATCAACATTGTACATGTTAAGCATTTATATATATATATATATATATATATATATATATATATATATATATATATAGCTCATTTTAAAAGATTGTTTGATTAAACATTTAAATATGGATCAACTTCATAATTATAATTTTATAAGACTTCTGACATAATTAATTGAGTTATCTAAGTTCACTATCAATTGTTGTATTAATTGTGTGTGTAAAAATGAAAAATGAACATGCATATACTATTATATTTTTAATTTTCATAGCAAAGAACAAAAAAACAAAATATAAAATATTAAAATTTTACTGTAAATTGAGAGATGTTTAGACAGTAAAGTTGATATTCACTACTTAGTTTTAGTATTTAAATCGATTATTCGAAATTACATTTAAAAGAAACAAATGAGAAGAAATTAGTTGGTCAAATTAATATTTATACTTGAAATTTAATTAATGTGTTGAACTTTAATGAATAAAAATGAATTTTCATAGGAATAAATACATTAATTAAGGAATTACATAGAAAATAACATAATATATTTTAAAATATTTATAACTTAATTAATTACAAAAATTAAATGAGGCTCAAATATCAAAAATATTGGAGGGAAACTATCCTACTTTCTTGTATTAACTAGTATTATACCCGGCGCTGCACCGGATGTACTTTGTAAAATTTTCATTAAAATTGTTTCATTCAATGATAATTAAAAAAAATTAAAGTAAGATAATTAATCATGAACATCAAAGAAAACTTTATAGAGCTCACAATTTTAATAAACTAAATATAATTACTTCATCTCCTTCGGTATGCTCATCTGCAAACTAAAATAATACATATATATATAAATACATTTAAATTGCCTCAACCTTATATATACATTTCTATATATGACAAATGTGCCTAAAATTAGAATTGTGATTCACGTCAAAATCATGTATTTTATTTTATGATGAACATATATTGAAATATAATTAAGAAATATATGAAAAATCCTTACCTCTTCATCCTAAAATACACTTTCGAAGTTATTAAGCCCGTCTTTAACATTATTTTTCATATGCATACCATAACAATGTAAATCTAACTTTCATTGTTGTGAAGATCATTACCATGTCCTAACTATTAGACTAAATGTCTACAACTAAAAAAATTACCGTAAGAAAATCAGGAAGAAAGAGACGTAATTTATGTGGCATTTTATCATCTTTTACACACACACTCATAGTATATAATAGGCTAATAAAGATCGGAAGTGCAATGTTAAGTAATAGTGCAAGATTAAAAAAAAGTAATAGTGCATGAATGATGCACAATGTATTTGGAATTGTGGAAATGACGATGTGTTTTTAATGATTTGAAATGCATTAAATTGTTCCAAGTGTATTTATTATGTTAATTGGAAATATAAAGTTATATAAAAAAATAAAATAATATGGTGTTAAAATCAAGATTTTAGGAGGAAAAGTAGGATTGAAAACTATCTTACTTTCTTATATTAATATAGATATAGAATATAGATATAGATTTGACACAACTTTCCTATACCAATACTAATATAAGTGAGATCTTGATGAATTTTTTTTTTCTTTCTTTCCAAATTCTAAGTTGGTTGTTCATATCTCACTTTATCTAACGATGCAAATAAAATAATATTGTCAAATAAGATTCCTAAGAACAATATTGACACCGTGTCCGGTCTACTACTTTGTTGTTGGTTTTGTTCATGTTAGCATATAATTTAATTAATAAAACTCCCACAACACAAATTGGACAAATTAACCTTTTGACACGACCAAATTCCACAACTCTTCAGTTCTTCATGAGCCCATTTAAGCAAACAACGCCGACCCTATAGTCGTAACTATATTCGCAAACTAATTACACATACATAAACCGTGATACGAACATATATCCTGGGCACAATTGAAAAAAAAAAAAAAAAAAAAAATTGGCTTTTCTTTTTCTAATGGTTTGTAGAAATTAACGAAACAAATAATAACAATAGACTATATGCATACATATATACAAATATATACTACCTGTGTGAGAATTAGATGCTTGATCATAGTATATTGGCAATTAGATCGTAGGACTTGCCTTAGTCAATTCTTGATCTTTTTTTCAAAGAGATGTTCTAGTCTGAAGAATATGAATGGACTGTACACAATAATTACGGTCATATTTAAACATTAAATTGTACTTCATATATAAATAAACATGATTGAAAAATAAACATGATTACACGTGTGTGCATGTGTTGGCTTAGCGGTAGGGGGCTAAGTTTCGGGACCAAAGGTCCTGAGTTTGAGTCCTCCGTGACACGGTCTTTAAATTTCAGTTAATATTGTTAAAAAAAACAAACAAACATGATTACATGTATATTTAAACATGCATGAGTGTATATTATAGATGTAGGCATTTTCCATATGCTCGCATACTATGATTTATTTCTATACGCATTTACTACAAAAAAACTGTAGCATTCCCGACGGAAATATTCCGCCACCAATCTGCCGGCATTGTGATTCGCTGTCGAATGCCGACGGCAAGTCAGTCGGCGAAACGAGCATCGGGAAATACAAACGCCGAAGGATTTGTCGGCCGGCGAATTTTGACTGCGGAATGCCAACAGAATCTGTCGGGAATCCGCCACAGATTTGTCGGGGATCTACCACAGATTCTCGAGATGCGCCACCTTGTATAGGATCTGCCGGAGATCTGTCGGTGACGTTTCCATTTTTTTCGTCCGTCGCTAATCCACCGACGATGAACAGTATTCTTGTAGTGTATATATATATATATTCTTCCATGTATATAAGATCATTTATATTTCGGTAAAAATATAAAATTATGCATTTTATTCACAACTATAATGCTCGTTATGTACAACTTTAATACATTGTTTATCATAATGTATTGTTACTACTATCATAATGTATCACTTAATCTAGACCGTAGATCACATAATAATCGATGGTCCATATAATTTTTTATTTCTTACAGAAAATCACGCGTGCGTGTAAAATGGAGTAATGAAATGAATGTCAAGACTATAACCAAGTTGACAATGATTTTTCCTAATTAAAACACACACACACACGGTGCTAATAGAATCTAATTTGGAAGGGGAAAACATGAAGAATCTAATAAAGTTAAGCCAAATCTTGATTTGATATCACCTTATATTATATCCTTCCTTTGATACGACAACCCTTGCGCATGCGGTGCCAATTCACAAATCCTAAATTGATTTCTTTCTATCTAAATGTACACCAAAACCTCATGATTTTTTTAATATTTATATACTACTACCACCAACTCATATAAGTAGTATCATTTTGAATGGGCACAGAAACCAATAAAAATGAGATATGTGGATATAATCAATTCTGATGAGAGAGAGTTAATTGTAGTCAGATATTCTTTGCCATTTTGAGAAATGAGACTAATAAGTGGGACGAACAAAAATGACAAATAGGACCACTTAAATGAGTTGAAGGTAGTAGCTTTTATGATAAAAATAAAAGTTAACAATCTTTTAAAAAAATAAATTATATGAGCATGTAAGCTCTAAATAAATCAAATATATTTTCTTAGTAAGTGTGAAGAAGAGAAAGTTAAACTAAGGGGAATTGTAGCCTTTTTAACTCCATAGCATTGTGCTCCGATTGATTAAAAGATTTCATTCCATCCTCTTGGATCTACTGCAATGAACATGTATAAAATAAGATTTTGTAAGTACATACAATAGTTGAATTTAAATATGGGTATTTTATTCCCAAAATGATTTGCATGTGGACCCAATTTTTTCCTATGGCTTGTTGTTGGTCAATATTTTCTTCATATAATCAAGAATTTCATCACTTTTTCTTTTTTTTCAATGAGATCTTTGTAGGATTAGAAATTCGATTGGCTAGGAAATTTTAAACGTGAATAAAAGTATCACATCTAACATGGGTACCCTTTTGACGCTTGGACGGAATATTAATCTGTAATTTTTTTTATAATTTTTTTATCGTGCTAATTAAAAAAGTCCCATTTGACATTTAATTAGTTTCATGCAAGAGAATGCGAAATTTGATTCCTTTCTTCTTCTTCTTCTTTTTTTTTTTTTTTTTTTTTTGTGAATTTAATCTTGACCAACTATCCAAGAAAAGTGCCTAGCACATGATCATCTTAATTTTAAATAACACATCCTTGTAACATTTTATTCTATATTCTTCGTGGCAACTAAACATAAATTCGATGATCCTATATATCCTTTATGTAATCATATTATTGCATAACCTAGAGATTAAATAATACTAACTTTATAACTAAAAAAAAAAACATATCATATACATCAAGCAAACAATTGAGATGATTTTTGCGATATAACATGTAATGCTTCTATCCCAAGCATATATTGATAGATGAATTCTCCCATATCCATCGTGAATATATTTAATGTTCTCACGATTGACATGATCATGATATATTTAAAGAAAATTATTGTAAATATACTCCTTCCGTCCCGCGGTAATTGTTGACAAGGGAAGTGGCACAAATATCAAGATAATGAGAGATAAAAGATTTTAAAATGATATTAATTGTGAGTTAAAGTTTTTACCATTTTAAGTAAGTGGACAATTATATGGGATGTCCCAATAAAGAAACATGGACAATTGCCGAGGGACGGAATGAGTATCTTCTAAAAATTATCGACGTGATATATACTTTACCAAGATAATGCTAGAGATAATATGGTGTATGTGTATAAATCTGATCATCTCTATACTGGATTGGATTTATTATATTAAAATTTGGAGATATTTTATCCTGAGTATATCCCATTTCTTATCTAGATAAACTGATTGCTGCCAGTATATGTGTTGGAGCTTCTTTACATGTCATTTCTAATAGCAGATGACAATGCCTTCTTTTCTTTCTTTCTTTTGGAATTAGCTAAAAACACCATGCACAAACACTTGGTTTCCACACCTTTATTTAATTATCTTTATTATGTAGGCCACTCACCTATTTTTTTTATCTTATCCTATTGTGTTCAAGGGTTCACTAGTACTATCTCAATATAACATATTAGGAGACAACACCCATCATTTATTTATGTGTAATTAATTATATTTGTGTAATAGAGGGCACAATTTATTTATATTTAGTACTTGAATATAGTTTGATTAATTAGCCCTTTATAATTATATTGGAGGAGAGAGCGAAATCTGCAAAACTGTTCAGGCTAAATAAATGGGCCAGGCCCATTAATTCTAAATGGGCCAATAAGTGATAAGTGCTAGAGAACTGGAAACTAAAAGAAAAACTAATAGTAAATAATACTCCATCCATCCCGCCGAAATGATATTGTTTTCTTTTTTGGGCCGTCCCACCGAAATAGTCTTATTTTCTAAAAAGTAAATAATTAGTGAATTAAAAAAAATAATTAATAAATAAAAAAATTAATTAATGACCTTGTTTTCCTTGAAATATTTATTTAATATTAAATATATTTATAAAAAATTCAAAACTTTAATTATCAAACACACTTTACGAATTAAACACTCTCTCCTTAAATACCGTGCCGAAAAAAAATCAAGTCATTTCGACGGGACGGAGGGAGTATAATATTCCATCAGGAATATCTATTACAAACCTTCCATGTGTAAAGCTATTTATGTGGCGGCTTGGCACATGGAGGCTAAGCTATGCAGCAATTTAAGAGGGATTTTTTTTTTTTTTTTCCTATGATTTAACTATTTTTGTATTTTGGTAGTACTAAAAAGTGAAATTATTTTGGACGGATGCTTTTAAGAGCACTGGGCTCCAAATATTATATTAATATATATATATATATATTATTATTTTATTAAAGTAGGAGGACTTCCAATTTTGTTGCATCAGAGATTTCCAAGAGCTCTGATTATTTTATTATTAATAATTATTTAATTATTTAATTATTTATTTTTTTAATTAAATATAAATTTAAATTAATACGAGATATTTTTTTAATTCGATTGTATTGTACATTTGGAAAATTACAATACAATTTAAACGAAAGAAAAATAAAAAAAAATACATAGTGATAAAAAATCTAATCGTCGGAGGGAGGGGGAGGCCAAGCTTTTTGCAAACGATTTCTACCATTCGCTCGTGCATTTGTTTCATCTTCGGAGGCATTTTGGAGGTATCTTTGAGGTAGATTTTGTACATGGTAGCCAACTCAAGAGAGTTGGCTATTGATTGGAGCCCCTCCTTCGCCATCTCCTTCGCACTCCCCGAGGCCGCCTCGTCGGAGTCGGACATTCTCGACTTCCCTCTTGCATTCCCCTTGGCCGCTTTCGAACCCTCAAGCCGGGGTCGGTATCCGCCATCGCTCGTCGAATCCGCCATCTCCTTCGAATGAGTTGACTCCCTACTACTCTCAGTGGAGTATGACCCGTGGATGCTAGTTTTGCATCGTTTCACAGCATCGAGGGAGCCGGTGGCGGTTAAGAATTTGGGAGTTTCGCGCACCTTTTCCCAAGCCTTGTAGTATTTGAACGGTTTTCCCGTCGTTCCTTGAAATTGGCGGAGTGCGTCACTTAGAATATCCTCGGCCTCTTCCGCTAGCCAAGTTGGTCGAGCACGAAAGTAGAACCCTTCGAACAACTTCATATCTTTCATTGTGCATTTCCAATGATGGCGCAATTTCTCAGAGCAGTGAGAAAACGTATCACCTGGGCGAATTTGGTTGTAGCGGTTGGCGATTCGAACCCACAAAGCGCCCTCCTTATTCTTGTTGCTCGTGATTGGATTGTAGGATATATCTACCCAAACACGAGCAAGGCACAAGGTCTCGTCCTCGGAATATGGAATGGCGCCGTCCGCATCGTCCATTGGCAGCTCCGCTTCTACCTCCGTCGGTATTGCGCCTCGAGCTCTTCCACGGCCTCGAGCTCTTCCTCCGCCTCGAGCTCTTCCACGGACCTCGAGCTCTTCCTCCGCCTCGAGCTCTTCCTCCGCCTCGTGCTCGGCCTCCTCGAGCTACTTGCACCGGCAGAGGCACCTCCTCGACCTCGTTCTCTTCCTCCGGTGTATCGGATTCGTCGGCCAAACTCACTGCCGGAAGTGAGTCGTCGTCTTCCTCGTCGAATGAAGACATGCGGCTGATAGGTGAGTGCCTTGATCGTGAAGGGCCCGTCGGTGAGGAAAACAACGGCCTCGGTGATGACACCGCTTGAAAGCCGCCTCGGTTGGAAAAATTTATCATGTTGGGTTGGGAGGCGTAAGGAAGAAAACCTTGAGGCGGGTAGGTGTTGGAGTGTGGATTGGAGGTGTTGGAGTGTAAAGGGGAGGGCTTGAAGAGGTTGCATTTGGATAATTTGGGTTATTTAGATAATTTGGGAAATTTGGATAATGTGGGTAATTTGGATTATTTGGGTTATTTTGGTTTGGATCGTTGTAGTCGTTTCCAAACAAATATTTGGGGTCGGAGGGATTCGCCATTTGATAATTTGGATGAAAATGAAGAGGATTTGAAGTTGGAATTGAAGAAAATAGAGAGAGTTTGATGAAGAAAGTGTTGTAGAAATGTGATGAATGAAGGTGGTATTTATAGGTAAAAATAAAAAATAAAAAAATAAAAACAAAATAAATAACTTCGGCCGGTCAACGGTCAAACGACCGTTGACCAACCAGATGCTGCTACATGGCGGGCAAGAGCAACGTCTAGACGGACGGAAATTCGCCCGGGCGGGCACGCCCTCCGAGGGCTCCAGCGGCTGCGCCCGGGCGCGGGAGCTGATGTGGCGGCAGGCGCAGGGGTGGCACCCTCTGCGCTGCGAATGCTCCATATGAAACCTTTTCAACTTTATATATTCCGTTCAAAAAAAAAAAAAAAACTTTATATGTTCCGATAACTATTTTTTCAATTATTTTCTTGAATTTTTTTGTAGAAAAATATTTTTATTTTTCATGTTTAAAATTGTATTCAGTGTTTTATTTATTTTTCTTTTTGAGACATCCTATTAATAATGCGTCATTTCCAAAAGCAGTGCACTCCTGTTGATCCGGCCGCACCCGTCTCATGGTGTGTGATCGATTATTAAAACTTTTATTTATAACAATTGACACGGAATTCAAATTGACAATTTTATTTATAACAATTGATACTTTTAGAATCATCACACAAATCTATATATATATTAAAATAAAATCACATCTCCTGCATTTTCCCGCCCAAACAATGTGTTTTCCCGCCTACATTGCATGTTTCATGCAAACTCTTTTTATTATATTTATTTTTATTACGGGTCATTTTTTTCTTTTTCAGTACACTTCATAATAAATTTGAATTACTTTGACATCATTTTAGTTTCTCAATGCGCAAGTTGTGACTTTTTCAACCCCTAAAAAATGACTTTTTATACCCCTAAAAAAGTGACTTTTTATTTACGATTTACGAGATGTTTTGCCAAATTATTTTACATTAAAATTGATTTTTTTTCTTTTATGAAGGGATGCATTAAAACAGAGTTAACCTCACTATTCTTCTCTTTTTTTCTTCATTTTTCTTCTAATTCACTTTCATTTTATTTTTTTTCGAATGTATCCTAACAAACTATACTCTTAAAATAAATAATTATATTATTATTTTCCATGAAAAGTGAGCCCCTCCGAATTTCAACGGGCACTAAACTAGTTGACATTTATATTCAAATCCATTGGCATTTTTATTCACAACAATTGACACTTTTACAAAATATAGGAGGTTTATCTTGTGGAGAGTAGAATATGTTTTTATTACTCTTACATAATATTTGCATAAATAATCATAAATTAAATCATTATAATACCACATTGATAAAATCAAATATTTTGATTATAACATGACTGTCACTTTTATTTCAATTTGTCAAGCGGTCACGGTTCTTGGAGCGGTTAGCTTAGATTAATAACGAACGAAAGTTGTGGTGTTTATTGCCAAGGGAATTCACGAATGAAATTAGACGGAGGTCTGGAAAATTTCCGGGAATAAGATTCGTCAGTATTTACGAAAGAGTGATGGCTTGATTATTCTTTTATCAAACATATAAACAAAACTTGAAATTAGGAAAAGAAGTATAACTTTAGGTATTTGCATATTTTAGAAAAATTGGATATTTTATACATGTGTGATAGGGAGTAACCTGTCAACTTCCATTAGGCATCCGAACAGATGTGGGCTTAGATTTCAGATCCCGAGTTAGGATCTGAAATCATGACCTAAATTCCGGATGGATCTGCATGCAGAAGCGACAGATCCCACCAATTCCTCCAGAACCTACACTCTCCTTCAGGACCCTTGATGGACGCATAAAAAACGTGACCCCGGGGCCCACAGTGGGGACCAAGTGATCATAGCTAACTCCTTCATTCTAACTAACTTGTCTCCCCTTAAAAGACTATTCTAACCTTACAACCTAAAGAAAATTACTTTATTACCCTTAATCTTAGTATCACTATATATACCTAGCATCTTGCATTTATGAGGAGGTACGCTTTTATCATCTTACATTCCTTTGCTGCAAGCTTTGCTAAAGCAAACACACATACTTATGTCTTCAATTTCATTCCGGTCAAAGGACTGACTTGAGCATCGGAGTCTCTTCCCGGAGGAACCCTCCCCGCTCCTCCGGTGTTGTTTTGCAGGCTTGAAGCTGTTCTTTGGCACCAGGAAAGGCGTAATTGAGGTATAACATTAAAGCATAAAAAGGACATGATTCTTCCGAAGAACGTCTGGAGTCTAGCCATAAGGATTTAGATACTTTCTCTTTCCGTTCTAGTTATTCGCATGTAAATTTGTTGATGGATTAATGACCCGAATCTATCAACTGTCGCCGTCTGTGGGAAAGCCTGACTAAGGCATCGATTTCCTCTAATAAAATGCTTCGAATTTGATTTATGATCAATGTTGGAAAAATAATTTGTTCTTAATCCCTGCAGCCTTGATCTTCACATATATATATATATATATATATTACACTTTGTAAATTCCCCTAGAAAAGAGGGTAAAAAGTCTTTAATTCCTCTTCAATCTGTAGGCATTCTCGGAAAAAAAGCAAGGAAAGAGAATTCGGTGGAATTCCGATTCTGGCAGAGCATAATTGATCAAAGTAAAATAACTTCCATTATTCTATTTATTAGATATGAATGTTAGACTAAGTACGCATTAACTCAAAATTCCTACAAAGTTTTGATGTGAGATCTTCGAGAAAAACCTGATATAGTATCTTGGTGTTTTTTATGAAAAAGCAGAGCAAAGAAGGACGGAAACGAAAGTCCTCCACATCCCAGGAAAATCTCGAGAAAAAGAGAAAACATGTGGTCTCCATCTGGTGAGTAGAAATACGTCACCCAGATATCTAAAAAAACTGAGGAATTTTTGATGAAAAAGCAAGATGAGCTAATGGTAAGCCTTGGCAAAAGATCTAGGCACAACAAAGCTATCTTAAAATTTAAACAAAAATCCTCAAGGTCACTCATCGGGAAAGGTCGAAAAGCCTAAAGTCACTGGAGATAACTCATCTAAGCTTATGAGCTCCAGACATATGGGCAAGAACCTCCCTATTTTCCTGAAAAAGGAAAAAACTCTAATCTATATATTAGGCACTAATCGGGGAAAGTTCTGCATATATCCTTGCAGATCCCCTAAGAAATGGTGCAAATTTCCAGCATAGCGCAGATGCTGGGTTCACATAATGAAGGGCCGGTGAATACGCATCCCCCGGGTTTCAATACAAACCCTGGAACCACGCCGCCTCCTCAGGGGAGCAGCACAGTGGAGCCTGTTTTCTCCTCCTTCATGCTAGGGCTGACAATTTTCGACACGACACGACACGATAACACGACACGAACACGCACGATATTAATGTGTTTGTGTTAAGGCTTATCGTGTTCGTGTCGTTATCGTGTCGACACGATACACGCAATTTTCATGTCGTGTTCGTGTTCATGTCGTGTACGTGTCGTGTTCGTGTAACACATTAATATAAATATATTATTTTTTATTTATTTATATTATTTTATTCACATATAACATATTCCAATTAGTAATTAGGGTTACCAGTTACCACCCACTACACTGCCGCCTAATTCCTTATTCTCTCTTCTGGTCTCCTTTGTCCTCTCATTTCGAATTTTGCGGCTGCGGTCTTTGACTTTGGTGGGCGATCCTTGTTGGAGGCTTGTACCTCCGCTATTAGCAAGGTTTTAAGGTTTGAGATTTTTGGTTCTGTATCTCTATCTGTTTTTAATTATTTTTTCTCAATTTACAGAATTTGTTTTTCCACAATGATGTAATAATCGTATGATCTTTTGTGATGAAATGAAAGCATCAAAGGAGACAATAACAAGGAGATGTCGTCTGACCAAGTCCATAACGAAGCTGATTTGGAGAAAGAAGCTACATCAAAGATTACGTCAACAAGATGCGGTAAAAGAAAACTCAGGTCAGATGTTTGGAGCCACTATTACAACAAGGATCTAGGGTCTGGCTTTTCGTATGCTAGATGCAACTACTGTGGGCATGAATATCCTAAAGTTAATAGGGGATCTGGAACTGGAAATTTGAAACGTCATTTGGATGGTTGTCCTAGAAAGAGCTCACATGATATTGGTGAATTGGTGTCTCTTGGTGGTAAATCTAAGTTTGATCCTGAACATTTTCGAGATTTATTGTGTCGAGCTGTTATTATGCATGATCTGCCTTTTCGGTTTGTTGAGTATGAAGGTATTAGGGCTGTTTTTGAATACCTCAAGTGGGATATTAAGATAATTAGTAGAAACACATTAAAGGATGATGTGTTAAAAATGTATGAAAGAGAGAAGAAACAGATTAAATCTGTGTTGGATAGAACTCCTGGTAGACTTAGTTTAACCTCAGATTGTTGGAATTCTAATACTACTGATGGCTATATCTCTCTAACATGTCATTTTATTGATGAAGAATGGGTCTTACAAAAGAGAGTGCTGAATTTCTCTTTGATGCCATCTCTACATACTGGTGCAGCGTTGTCGAATAAGATATTTTCCATGCTTTGTGAATGGGAGATTGAAAAGAAAATATTTTCTTTGACTTTGGACAATGCAACTGCAAATGATTTGTCTGTTGATTTGTTGATTACGCAGTTGAACTTAAATAATGCACTTGTGTGTGACGGTGTGTTCTTTCATATCCGTTGTTGTGCACATATAGTGAATTTGGTGGTTCAAGATGGTTTGAATGATATTGAAAGTTATGTTGTCAAGGTTCGTGAGAGTATTAAATTTGTGCGAGGTTCACAAATGAGGAGGCAAAAATTCTTAGACTGTGTCAGCATGTTAGGTCTATCTAGTAAGAGGGGATTGAGGCAAGATGTGCCTACTAGGTGGAATTCTACTTTTTTGATGCTTGATAGTGCTTTGTATCATAGGAGGGCTTTCATGAATTTTCAGCTAAGTGATACAAACTACAAGCACTGTCCCTCTTCAGATGAATGGGAGAAAATTGAAAAAATCCGTGGATTTTTAAGTTTATTATATAATGTGTCAAATCTATTTTTTGGGAGCAAATATCTAACATCAAATCTATACTTTGGTCCTGTTGTCATGTGTTATACTTCATTGAGACAAAGCGTGAATAGTGCGGATGAGTATATCAGGAAAATGGCCAGTAAGATGCTACCAAAATTTGAAAAATATTGGTCCGAATTCAGCTTGATCTTGACTATAGCTGCAGTCCTTGATCCGCGGTATAAGCTTCAGTTTGTGGATTTTTCTTATAAGAAGCTCTATGGACCTGAATCTGAACAATTTTTGCGAGTCAAAGAGAAATTATTTGCTCTATTCGGAGAGTATTCAAATACATGCATTGTTTCTAATAAAAGTGAGAGTTCAACTGTAGTAGATCCAAGTTGCAACTTTACAAATGAAGCATCCATGGCAGTCTTGGAGGTAAGTTTCTAAATTATATGGTATTCTTGCTAGCTTTATTTTTATTTTATTGCTTATTATTTACTCATTTTTTTATTCCTTTGTTGTAGGAGTTTAGTGCTTTGGCTGATGAATTTGGGATGACTTAAGCACAAAAATCACAATTGGAATTGTACTTGGAAGAATCAAGGATGGATATCAAATCCAATCTTGACATTCTTGGTTATTGGAAAGGAATGCAGTTTAAATACCCCATAATTGCTTGCATGGCTCGTGATATCTTGAGCATTCCCATAACTACGGTAGCTTCCGAGTCAGTGTTTAGTGTTGGTGGAAGAGTCCTCGACCAATTCCGTACTGCACTCAAACCAAGTACGGTGGAAGGAATTATTTGCACTAGAGATTGGTTGTTCGGGAAAAAAGGTATTAACTTTTTCATTAGTAATTAAGGTTAACTTTGTTATTTGTTGTTATATTCTTTCACTAACTAATTTTATATTTTTTCATCAAAGTGTTTAAAAGCGAATTATAAACTGAGGAGCTTGCCGAAGACTTCTTAAATATGAATGATGAAAATCAATGTGAATCTTCTACAGCCTCTACTCTTGCCCATACTTGAAAACATGAAAGGTAGGTTATGTCTTTATTAGAATTATGATTTTTTAATTGTTATAATCAATAACTAAACTAGTAAAATAATTATTTTTCCTTTGTCAACTTATAGGTTTAGTTTTGCACAGATTGAGGAAACTGGGAAAGCTTGAAAGTTGGGAACTCGAAATCGAAGCTAGAAGTTCAAATTTAAATATTTTGTTGGATTGTTGAAGATTAATTTAAGACTTGAAACTGATTTTTGCTATGTGAAGACTTAATATACATATTTGTTGTTATTTATGAACAATTAAGTTTTTTTTATTGTTATCGTATCAATAGCATGTTCGTGTCGACACGAATTAAATCGTGTCAATATCGTGTTCGTGTCGTGTTCGTTTCATGTTCGTGTTTGACCAAAGTGTGTCGTGTTCGTGTTCGTGTCGAGTATATCCTTAACAGATCGTGTTCGTGTTTGTGCTTATCGTATCATGTCGTTATCGCGTCGACACGATAACGACACGACACGCACAAATTGACAGCCTTACTTCATGCTGCAACAAATGAAAATCATGATCGATGGTGCCCTGGAGGGAGCCTTGGACAAGCGCCTAGCCACTATGGGAGCCAGCATTGCTACTCCCCCAGATCCTGTTAATCCATCCCTCTTTCCCGAGAATAAGAGAAGTAATGAGAAGGCAAAGCACAAACATAACTCCAGATCACAGGATCCCAAAGTCTTTCGGGACATAATTACCAAGCTACCTCAGATCCAAGAGGAAGGATATTTTACAGACAGTGAATCCTCTGATGATGAAGTATGGGAAACCGGTACTGAGCGAGAAACAACTCTCACTGATATGCTCAAAAAGCAGATTCAAGAACAACAAGATCAAATAAAAATCATGGCCAAGGAGCTGGAGTGTCACACCTGATGCAGCCCGTAGATCGTGGATTTCAATTCATGGGCCAAGAATTAAAGATGATATGGGCTGAAGAGTGAAGATATTATTTTGTAGTTTATTTTAGTTGTTTAATTATTATTTTCGTCACTTTATTTTAAGCCCAAGTTTTAGTGCCTTAAAAGGCTTTATTTTTGGGCTTTGTTATGTAATTAAGTGGGTTGGACCATACTTTGACTTTGCTTAAGTTATTTCCTAGTTTGACTAGGTCTAGATAGGTTTATTTGCACTATAAATAGGGAACCTATGTAATAGACGAAAAGCAATCTATCATTAATCATAATTGTGAGTTTTATTCTCTCTTGAGAGTTAGTCGAGTTCCTCTTGATTTTTCCAAGACGAATTCTCTTATCGGCGAATCAACGAGCCAATCAAATCTCGTTGTGTGTCATTCATCGTCTCCGTGTGACTAAGGCGATCATCACTTGGGGTATAGGGGGTTTAGGCCGATTCTATATCATTTGTAGGATTAGACTTTAGGTATATTGAGATATCCATCGGTTACAAATTCAGTTCGTGTCTTCCGCGTGCGTGTTGAATTACGGATCTGCCTAGGTTCGTATCAACACCCCAATTCCCGAGGGAAGGCATGTATGCCGGGACGTGGCAAGGGTTGGAATTAAGAAGCGGGGATAGAAAGGGGCTCATGGCTTGGGGATATTTAACCCTATTGTTAAGAAATTAAATACGGGATCGGGACCCACAGCACGAACTACGGGGTAGATAAATCATACTGCCCGTACTGGCCGCTTGTAACTAAATACCCATAGACATAAAATAATATAATATTTAAATACGGGATCGGGACATACAGCTCAAACTATGGGTTTGGCTAAGCCGAACAACCCATGCTGGCCGATTTGTCTGAGTACCCGTAATATTATATATAACTCGTGGTGTACGAAAATATAGAGATTTTATTTATGGGCGTAGCGGAAGCTTTTATTATATATTAGCAACAACAACCGTCCTCTCGAGCTTCGCCTGTTCCACCAGCTCCTTAATCTGCAAAATATTTGGAAAGGAATTGCAGGCTGAGTACTAATGTGCCCAGTGAGCTTGTGCCAATAACATTTTTCATATAAAGAATATCCATGATAATAAAGTATACATAGAAGGGTTTTGAAATCATTTACTTCCATGCACACAAAACCTTGTTTTCCATGATTGCGCGCACATGTGTATTACCATGTTACTCTTATATTGATCCCGGGACATTACCACCGTCCGATCCCTTTTCCCTTTTCAAATGGAGGCATGATTTGGAGACAATGGAATATTTCATCCAGAGGTTCTCCCCTCAAGTTAGAATCAATTGGTGATCAACCCAACGATTTCTAACTGTGTGCACAGCCTCCCGATTAGTGTGTTAGACCAACCGAAAGACCCGATCGCATACATTATAAGAGCCTTAAACATGTAATAACACATTAAAAATATTTTCATGGATAATCTCATTTTATTAGAGCTTACTAACTCAAATAATACTTTGTAAGTATAGAGAGCCTCACCTGATAATCTAACCCAAATCCTCGATCTCAAACGGTACGAATTCTCCTTACTAATTTTCGTAATACTCTTATTTCTACAACGTTGATAAATGAAAGAGGATGTATATTAAGAAGGTTTCGTAACCCTCTATTTATAGGGAGATTTGTTGCTTAGTCATCAATTAGGATTAACACGTCTACGAGTCTAGCTATTTACCTTATTCGACAAAGCTATGTCATATGCTAGAGTGCCACGTATAAACAAATGCAAGTGACAACCATCATATTTTATAAATTCATACATATATGTACATGCCATGCACGTAAGATATATATGTATATATTGTAGTTATAAATGCAATTGAATAACTTTAGGCATTTAATATTAATATATATATATATATATATATATATATATATGTAACTATACATAAGTAAATTATCCATAATACATATACTTACGTAATGGTGACTAGTATTATAATATATCTTATAATTATTTCTTTGATCCATGTATGATATATAAAATATTACTATTTAACTATATATATTTCGTATAAGTAAATAATAATAATAATAATAATAATAATAATAATAATAATAATGATAATAGCTAAATTTTAATAAGAAAAATCTGGGATATTACATCGAGGAGCTCCGCAAGGCACATTATGCACCTGAGAAAAGGAATGCAGAAGCATCTATCCCTCATGCGGAAGAAACAGTGGACACTTCTATCACCATGACGGGTAGGGAGAGCAAATTCTAGTATGACTCAAACTATATCAATGAGAACAGCCCCTTCTCAGCGGATATTCAAACAGATCACATTCCTAAGAACTTTAAATCAGTTTCTTGCGAATATAAAGGGCAGGGTGACCCTGAGGAACATCTCATGAAATTCAAAAGTCTGTGCTTGCTGCATCAATACTTAGAGGGGTTAAGTGTAGAGTGTTCTTTACCACGCTATCCGGGCCGGCGCAGCATTGGTTCCAACAGCTGCCCCGAGATTCTATTCATTCATTCAAAGATCTGAGAGAAATATTCTTACATCAATTTGTTAAAAACTCGTTGTATTTGACAACAATCAAGCAGGGGACTAATGAGAGCCTCAGGGAATACATGACTCGATTTAATGAAGCAATACTGGAAATTCCTGGAGTGGAAGCTATGCTAAAAATACACTCCTTTGTTGAGGGGTTAAGGCCAGGACATTTCTTTGCATCATTAATGAAGAAACTAGCCGAAACGTTTGATGAATTGCTGGCCAGAGTCCAAAAATATATTAACATGGAAGAAGCCATGGTAGCTAAGAAGTCAGATGTTTCCTTCAAGTGGGAAAAGAAGGCTGATGACAAGAAGCGGCCGGCTGCAGAAGCAAGAAAGCCTGACCGGAACGAAAAATTTCAAAGATCTTTCACTCCTCTCACAAGGTCACCTGCAGATCTTCTCGAGGTGGTAATAAAGAAGCCGGGAGTGCAGATCCCACCCCACATGGATCAGCCCCCTAAAAGACCTCAGTCGGACAAGTTCTGCAGATTTCATAATGATTACGGGCACACAACCAACGATTGCCATAATTTGAAAATTGCAATAGAAAATTGATCCAAGAAGGAGAACTATTGGAATATGTCCGACAAAAGTCAGGGTAAGCAAAGCGGAGAAAGGAGGACAAAGATCCCAAAGGTCAAGGAAATGAGCAACCTAGAGAAACTTCGGGTAAAAGAGGGGTAATATCCATGATATATGGAGGCCCTGCAGGAGGAGATTCAAACCAAAGTCGCAAGGCTTACACTCGAGAGATCCAAATGGTGGATCGCCATAGGGTAATGCAAATTGAGAGATGCTCATTGCTGCCCGAAATTTCTTTTGGACCTTTAGACGACAGGTCCTTAATCCACCCCCACGATGATGTGTAGGTTATATCGGTGGAAATCGAGCAATATGAAGTTAAAAGGGTCTTTCTAGATACAGGAGCAACGGTTAATGTAATATTTGAGGACTGCTTCAATCAGATGGCACTTCAAAAACCCCTAAACGGGGTCACCACGACATTGCATGGCTTTGCCGGAGACACTGTTATGTCCTTGGGGTCTGTGGATTTAATGCTGACCCTCGGAGAAAGGGATCTTCAAATATCCAAGCCAATTACCTTCTTGGTAGTGCGACAAAAGTCCTCATATAACGTCATTCTAGGGCAAACAGCGTTAAGCCTATTTTAGGTGGTGGTGTCCACCTACCACCTCATGATGAAGTTCCCCGTGGGAAGTAAGGTAGGATGGGCATCTGAAGATCAAGTGTTGTCAAGACAATGCTACATGCAGTCGGTAAAGGCTGGAGAAGCTAGAAAGCGAACGATGCCAGGTCCTGGAAACTCCAGAACTGGCCATGAGCATGGTGAAAAGAAAAGTAAGATTGCAGACCCTTGGATGCAGAAGCCTCTCACCAGATGCAACCCGCTGAGGAGCTGCTACCAGTAGAGCTTTTCTCCAATAAAACGGGGTTCACAATGAGAATTGGCACTCAGATGCCTGACCCTATAGCTTAGCGCTTGATAAGTTGCCTAAGGCAGAACACCGACATTTTTGCCTTCTCCTCGGCTGACTTGGTGGGGGTAAGGCCAGAGGTGGCATTACACTGTTTAAATGTAGATCCTAAAGCGAAGCCAGTAAAGCAAAAATTAAGGCAATTTGGACCGAAAAAAGATAAAGTCATCCGGGAGGAGGTAGCCAAGCTGCTAGAAGCAAAACATATTAGGGAAATTCAATTCCCAGAGTGGTTATCTAATGCGGTAATGGTGCCAAGGGCAGTACATGAACTTGGCGCATGTGTATAGATTTCAGAGATCTGAACAAAGCCTGTCCAAAAGATCACTATCCACTTCACAGAATTGATCAATTGGTGGATTCCACATCAGAATGTGAACTCCTTTCAATGATGGATGCTTACCAGGGATACCACCAGGTGAAAATGGAACCTGTACATGTCCCAAAAGCCGCTTTCGGAGTATGTGCTGGGACGTTTGGTTTCCAAAGCCTGCCCTTTGGTTTGAAAAATGCAGGGGCCACATACCAGAGAATGATGGATAAAATATTCAAAAACCAAATCGGTAAAAATATGGAAGTGTATGTTGATGACATCTTGGCAAAAAGTATGAAAGCTGTGGACCATGTACAAGACCTGGAGGAGGTCTTTGCGGTAGCCAGATCGTATAACTTGAAATTAAATCTAGCTAAATGCTCATTTGGAGTGCAATCTGGAAAATTCTTGGGTTACATGGTGACCCCCAGGGGAATAGAAATTAATCAAGCTAAAGTCCAAGCTGTATTGGACATGATGCCACCAAAAAACATCAGGGAGATACAGAGGCTCAACGGGTGGATCACGGCCCTGAGCAGATTTATATCCAGATCTGTAGACAGAAGCCTTCCCTTCTTTAAGATATTAAGGAAAGGAAACAAGTTTGAATGGATAGAGAAATGTCAGGAGGCATTTGAGGATCTAAAAATGCACCTCACTGCCTTGCCCTTGTAAACCAAACCTTTACCTCAGAAGTGTTGTATCTATACTTTGCAGTAGGAAGGGAATCTCTCAGCTCAGTACTCCTCAGATAGGAGGGATCTGCACATAAGCCCATCTACTATACCAGCCGTATGATCCAAGGACCTGAGGAAAGATACTCAGACATTGAAAAGGCAGTGTTGGCTGTTATGACTACGGCTAGAAAATTAAGGGCCTATTTCCTTTCGCATCGAGTAATGGTGCGAACCAACATGCCTCTCAAACAGGTGCTGGGAAAACCAGATCTATCCGGGAGGATGGTAAAATGGGCCGTAGTGTTGGAACTGCTGCTTGAAAGCATTCCTTTTTCCCACAGGATCTTCGAATTGGATGTGATAATTTAAATGCAACTAAATCATATAATCGAGTTCAGAATATTATACCTCAGATCTGTGCCGACGGAGTAATCTACAGGTCTAGATTACTGAGGTGTGATCCCTTTCCTCGAAGTTCTTCGACTGTGTGGGCGTCTAGGAACTTTGGAACCAGGAACTCTCCCTCTGCTGATGATAGGCGCCGATTCTCCTCACTCAAAACTTAGGTTTTGAGAATCTCCTCCTCCTTATTTATAAGGATAAGTGCCGCCCCTATTCCTTGTCCACTAAGTCACGGGCTTTAATTAATTAAAGTCCGGTTTAGTTAATAATTACTGGAACAAATTCTAATTAAATATAATTAGAATTAATCCTAATTATTATAAGGAAAATAATATATAATTATTAAATTAATTATCTAATTCCTTAATTAAGAATAAATCTTAATTAATTAGATATTAATTTATTCCATAATTATATAATTAACCAAAGTACAATTATTGAGATCAGATGGACACTAAAAGAGGAAACTGGCGTCCCCTACACTACAGTAGGCGCCACATTAATGGGCTCAAGCCCATAATGCCTCTTTTTAGTCCAAAACTGATATCCCTCAATAATACCTTGAATTCCTTTCCTGAAGAGCTCTTGGGCCACCCCAGGGATCTATGTACCAGACAGAGTTTAGCCTTACCTAATGAAATAACCATGATCAACCCAGAACATTAATTTCATTAGAGCTGTGATGCATTCCACTAAAGAATCACAACTGAATTACCGCTCTGTCCCAATTTGTAGATTGGGGCTGATACTTTATTTAGAGCTATCCCCGTGTTTAATGACTCCGATATCCGTTAATTAATTAGAGCTCCTCTGACTGCTCATAATTAATTAACATCTTATTATCCTCAAGTAGTACCCTGTTCACCCCTTATTATTATACCTGAACTTAATCAGCATGCATGACTTGGTATAATAAACCTTGTGAACTCCCTGAGGGGATATCTCTCAACCTAATACGGACACTGGTGTCTCGATATAACTAATTAGACATACTATGTGCCCTCATGTTACCCAAGATGCAAGTCATCAGGGATGCTGCGATAGACCCTTAGCTATACAAGTCAAAGTAACAGTGAACAACACATATATCTCTAATAGCATATCGAGATTAAGATCATATCTATAAATCCCGAGATCTCTAGTTCTTCACCTATTGCTAGGGTCAGTATCAGAAGAACCTTATCTCACTCGATCCTGTCAATACGTTCCACCGTACCAACATAACTAGCGACTGAGACCCTGCCACTACCGTTATGTTGCAGTCTAAACCGATAGTTTTCCCAAGCTATCTCGACTGTGACACTGTTTATATCTCATAATTATTGTCGAACGCTGCGTGATCTCCCTGACACCCGAGCCGTCCACGTGTTCTAAAACATGAGATATAGGGCTTATTCTTATTAATATATTTATTCAGATAGGTGATTGTTACCAGTGGAATACATGTCATATATACTAAAACACGTTTTTGCTTTAGCTATATACAACAACCCCAACAATCTCCCACTTATACTAAGTAAAAACTTTTAGTATACCGATGTGTCTATCGGAAACTATATGGCATCACTGTATTTCACATCTTCTCCCACTTATACTGAAAGATTTTACCGTGGGAGGATCACTGAGACAATGCCCACCACGTGCTTCCGAGGTGCCGGCATACTCAATTTAGTGAATAAACCGCCATATAAACATTCATGCTTTAATGTTCCTTTATACACGCAATATCGCCTTATGGTTACATAAACCAATCGGTACTCCTATGTGTTTTCCCAGGTTGACAAATCCATAGATCTTGCTTCTGCACTTGAAAACTCATGTGAGATTTCTTGCAAGATAGGATTACTACCATTTCACAAAGTAAAGTTTCCAACCATACAGCTGCTTTAGTAGCTCCCACTACATATTTAGCTTGTCATGAAAGAACTCTCATAAACATTTTACTGTTCCGAGATTCTCCAAGGTATGGTTCTCCTTTTCTAAGTGAACACATAGATTTAAGGTCGATTACCTCATTTACCAACACACTCCTCGATTATCCGTGTTCATTAATGAACTATATTTGTTACCTTGCACGCAACAATAGCAAATATCTGACACTTTTTCGATATAATTTATATCGATAACCTAGTCAGAACAGTAACCTACGTAGAATACTTGAATCATGTATACAATCCTTATGGATATACCCTACATTATTCAAATTCTGCGTCTTAAACTGTCTGGATAACCACCACCATTATGTCTGATAATACTCTCACAATGTTGCCAAAGTTAGTGATATCATCACATAATGTACAAGAAAATCACACCTATCATCTTCATTACCATGAGAACTATAACATTTATTGACACGTTCCATAAAACTTGATTTTATGCATGTCATTCCATAAATGCTCCTATTATTCGAATTTCCGCAAGAGTTATCAAGCATTCAGAATAATGTCCTTAATTGATACACATTTGATCCAACATAACCGTTATATCCAAATATTTTCCTGCCAAAAGCCATTGACTTTAAACAGATATTGGATTGTAACTTATGTGGTACAAAAAGTGTTAATATAGAAATATAGAAAACTTTTTCTATATTTTCCATATCAACTTTGTTCTTCCTTTGCACTTTTCATCATGAATCTAAATCCAACAATGAACCTTGCAAATTAACATGGATCGTATCAATTACTTTAACCTTCTCATATAAACCTTCCATGTGGTCGTTTCTTTCCTCATGTACATTTTCCAAGAAACCTAATTTCTTGATGTATATGAAAACGACTTAGTGTTCTGTTTCAAAAAACACTCCCACTTCAATAAAGATGACCTTGTGCAGAATACTTGTGACTATTCATTCTTGTACTTCTTGACTTATTGAAATTCCTTGAATGATCCTATCATTTTTGAACATTCGTTCAATAACGATCTTTATCACCTTATCCTTTTAATCTTTTATTGAAACTTTTACTAATCCAACTTATCACCAATCTTAATTCAACTAATTTGCAATTCACGCAAATATCCCTTATATCCAATCTTGAGTTAAAATCGGTCATAATGCCAATTTATACTCAAATTGTAAGGTAGAATTATAGATACTTGACATAGTTTAGTAATGTTTCAAAACAAGATGAGAAAAGAGGTGAGAAACAAAGAAACAACTACATTTATCTAATCATATTTGAGATATTCCATGTTACTAGATAATTACTTCTACACATGAATGAAAAACATTTAACAACCAGTGTTAAACTCAAATTAACACAAATGTTAAAACCGAAATCATCCATAAACCAATTCAAAACAAATGTACCGCCAAAACTTGGCACCAATGTAATGAAAAACAGTAAAGTAATGTATCATCCCAAACATCTATCTCAAAACCAAAAGATAAAACAAAGAAACAGAAGTCTTCGAGTAATCAGCAACCGCATCTACCATCAATGCTCGCTGACGCCAGGACTCGAAGCCGCCTCATCATCCTTTGTGGCATCGCCTACAAAGAAATATATGTAACAAACCATAATTAGTATCCACCAGTTCAATCCGTCCAATAAAGGACTAAACCAATGCTAATATGTTTCACCATGTTACATTTAGAGACATACCTTCATCCATCTTTTGTTTCTTATTCCGCCTTACATAAACTTTCTTGGCTGGAAGTTTATGTTCGCATGCTAACTGAACCTTAGCTCTGGTTGTATCAACAAAATCAAGAAACCTCCTATACCTTTGTGACTGAACATAGTCACTTATGGTATATTCATTTTCATCCCAGGTTGATGAGTATCTCATAACCTTTTCTTCATTGGGAGGTTTCCCTTGATCGAGTCGATTTTCCCTTCTTGCTTCTTGGATTAAGTTGATCCTGACTTCATCAATTTTGAGTAATTCTTCACATAAAGCAAAGACATCCTCATGATGAGCTTCACCAACAACTTCTTCCCTTAAGGCCAAAAACCAATCAGGGAAAGTAGAAAGCAAGATTTCACACCTCGTTCTTCCCGCCATCTTTCCTCCATTTAAGAAGTATGTGACAGAGAAATGTGTGAACACCTTGAGGTACCGTTTCATATCGAAATAATCCACAAACCTCATTAACTCCATTTCTTTTCTTGCCAAGGTTCTTAGCAGCTTCTCACGGAAATCCTCAGGAATTCCATTAGGGAAATTTAGCAAACGATTTATTTTATTGCGTATTGAGGACAAAGACATATCTGAAACCAAATAACATAAGTTGACAGTTAACAACTTATTTAATAAAAATAATTTATGTTATCAATGTTATAACCCTTTGAATAAATAACATTGAACCAACAAACGAGTAGCCCAAAAATTTTATACTTGAGTCACGTAGGGCGACCAGGCAAGCATGAAATTTTCGACCATGACTTCTAGAGCCAGTTTATTTCTCTTATCATCACATGGACCCTTGTGAACTAAAGAAATAATAACCGTACCTTAACCGGACCCTACTATTTTGAGAAGTGACCTCGTAGGGAGGATTCATCAATTAGTAGCTAAGCTTTAACCATATTATTCACCTAACCGAGTTTATCTACAAGATAGCATAGAAAACGAGAACTATGCCGGTATTGTAGATGCCCTCTTAGATTATCTCACTTAAAATTTCCACTAAGGACCGAGTTAGAGCCTGTACGTGTAAGCCACGTAGGGTGGACGTTTACTCGTACAACTCCTACTCTCCTAAAGAATATTCTAAGTTATTGAGAAATTTTACCGACGAATATACGGGCAAGGGGTTCGATATCGTGTAGGCCACGTAGGTGGACGTCTATCCGATTCTAATCCTTGACTTCGTCTAAAACCAAATATGGAGGTCCCCAATTAATTAATTAAACTAATTGATTTTACCGCTTAGTCTTTTTATTTTCAAAGGGTTTTATGCGATATACGAAGCACGTTGACAATTAAGTCCTACCGCATGATTTCTAAGCGCAAGTAATAAAACATGCTCGCTTTTGAAATCATAAATCCATGCTATTGACACCTTAGGCATGTTCGTTTCTATTACGCATTTAATAAAAGCAACAATAACATGCAAAACATGCTTTTATCTCATTGCGTAATTTAAACCATCCATAGCATGCATAATTAATTAAATAAATAAATAGGCTGCCGACCGGGAAGGATAAAACCTATCTATTACAATTTAATTAATTAAATCCGAAACAAGCTTCGGTCTTGGAAAGTCTTCACTTAGTCTTCAAGTCCACCTTCCATAATTAGCAAGTAGCTCGAAATGGAATTAGGGCGCGGAATTCCCTATTTCCAAAATGAGACGAGACGAATGATTTTTGGAAACGAATTAAGTTACGAAAACCTAACCGTCAACGATCACACTAAAGTTTCGGAAAACCTTAGCCCTCGTTCGCTTGCCACGTCACTAACATGTGTCACGACGACATACGTGCGTGCATCACACGCGCCATCATCGTACGTGTCAAACGGGCCGGATCGGGGTCGGATCGCGCGTGGGCTGGGTGAACGGGCCAGCTGCGTCCTTTGCAGCCCGGCCCGAGCCCAGCCTGGCATCCCGGCCCAATCACCATCACCATCATCGTCTTCATCTTCATCTTCGAACTTCAGCCGCTGCAGCCCGTTCGCCGATAAACCACCGCCGCTGCCGACCGCTCCCACTGGCTCGACGAGCCTCCCGGCACCAAGAGGGCCCCGGCGTCGAGCCACCGCGTGCAGCAGCAGCCGGAACAGCCGCAGTAGACGATGAGTCTGCGCGCGGAAAAATTTCGCCGCCGCCCGTCGCCATGGCTGCTGCAACATCCAGCCCCCACCTCTGCCGCGATCGTCCGCCGTCCAGCAGCCGCCCAGAAACCACAGGAGCAGCCGCAGCAGTTGGAGCAATCGCAGCAATCGGAGCAGAAGCCCTCGACGGCGTGCGTGCAGTGAAAAACCCTATCGCTGCCGCCGTCGTCCGCCTCCGCCCGCAGCTGTCCGCCATCACCTCTGCTCAGCACCTGGGCCGGTACTGAGTTGCTGCTGTTGTAGACTCGACGCTGATCGCGATCAAGCTCGCGAAATCCTAGCTGGTTCGCTCAGCCACCGATCGCCGTCGTCGCCTCGCCAGTCGTCCGTCTCTGCACCACTTCCGTCCGCGTTCGCCCGGCATCGACCAGCTCCCAGGCGTGAGCCCAGGTGCACGATGCAGCCAGCCCAAGGCTCGAGTAGCCATGCGCGAGCCAGAAACCCTAGGGTTTCTAGCCGCCGCTGCTTCCACCACCTCGGACCGTCGCCGCCTTTGCCCCGGCACTGCCTCAGCCTCCGATCGACGTCGTTGAGCCCTAGGGTTCCGATGTTGATCGATCGAAGAAGCTGCAGTGCCGAGATCGCGGCTGAACGGCTGCTGCCGTCGTTGCCGTGTACGCGCGTGTGTGACACGCGCTTCCACGCGCGTCGCCGCCGCCGTCTCCCTCGATTCTCGTGCCTCATTCTTCAATTTCTTCACTCGATCTCCACCGTACAGAATTTACAAGAAATCGACAAATACAAAGAAATTTACAGAAAAACGAATCCTATTCTAATCGGTACCTTATTTCTCACCGATTTGAAAAACAACACGAAAAAACTGAATAAAACGGGATCAAAAACAACACACGCTGTTCCCGGACAGCAGCATGCACAGTTTATAGCATAATTGACTCGAATGCATGAACATACATTTAATCCAATTATCACAGAGCCAATTCTAGAACCGTGGCTCTGATACCAGTTGTTGGAACTGCTGCTTGAAAGCATTCCTTTTTCCCACAGGATCTTCGAATTGGATGTGATAATTTAAATGCAACTAAATCATATAATCGAGTTCAGAATATTATACCTCAGATCTGTGCTGACGGAGTAATCTACAGGTCTAGATTACTGAGGTGTGATCCCTTTCCTCGAAGTTCTTCGACTGTGTGGGCGTCTAGGAACTTTGGAACCAGGAACTCTCCCTCTGCTGATGATAGGCGCCGATTCTCCTCACTCAAAACTTAGGTTTTGAGAATCTCCTCCTCCTTATTTATAAGGATAAGTGCCGCCCCTATTCCTTGTCCATTAAGTCACGGGCTTTAATTAATTAAAGCCCGGTTTAGTTAATAATTACTGGAACAAATTCTAATTAAATATAATTAGAATTAATCCTAATTATTATAAGGAAAATAATATATAATTATTAAATTAATTATCTAATTCCTTAATTAAGAATAAATTTTAATTAATTAGATATTAATTAATTCCATAATTATATAATTAACCAGAGTACAATTATTGAGATCAGATGGACACTAAAAGAGGAAACTGGCGTCCCCTACACTACAGTAGGCGCCACGTTAATGGGCTCAAGCCCATAATGCCTCTTTTTAGTCCAAAACTGATATCCCTCAATAATACCTTGAATTCCTTTCCTGAAGAGCTCTTGGGCCACCCCAGGGATCTATGTACCAGACAGAGTTTAGCCTTACCTAATGAAATAACCATGATCAACCCAGAACATTAATTTCATTAGAGCTGTGATGCATTCCACTAAAGAATCACAACTGAATCACCGCTCTGTCCCAATTTGTAGATTGAGGCTGATACTTTATTTAGAGCTATCCCCGTGTTTAATGACTCCGATATCCGTTAATTAATTAGAGCTCCTCTGACTGCTCATAATTAATTAACATCTTATTCTCCTCAAGTAGTACCCAGTTCACCCCTTATTATTATACCTGAACTTAATCAGCATGCATGACTTGGTATAATAAACCTTGTGAACTCCCTGAGGGGATATCTCTCAACCTAATACGGACACGGTGTCTCGATATAACTAATTAGACATACTATGTGCCCTCATGTTACCCAAGATGCAAGTCATCAGGGATGCTGCGATAGACCCTTAGCTATACAAGTCAAAGTAACAGTGAACAACACATATATCTCTAATAGCATATCGAGATTAAGATCATATCTCTAAATCCCGAGATCTCTAGTTCTTCACCTATTGCTAGGGTCAGTATCAGAAGAACCTTATCTCACTCGATCCTGTCAATACGTTCCACCGTACCAACATAACTAGCGACTGAGACCCGCCACTACCGCTATGTTGCAGTCTAAACCGATAGTTTTCCCAAGCTATCTCGACTGTGACACTGTTTATATCTCATAATTATTGTCGAACGCTGCGTGATCTCCCTGACACCCGAGCCGTCCACGTGTTCTAAAACATGAGATATAGGGCTTATTCTTATTAATATATTTATTCAGATAGGTGATTGTTACCAGTGGAATACATGTCATATATACTAAAACACGTTTTTGCTTTAGCTATATACAACTACCCCAACACGTAGAACTCAGCGAGACGACGTGGACTTTGAGCCCAGGGCGGCCATAAAAGCACAAGCTTTAGCTGATTTTATATAGGAAACCACCCGGATGGACCTGGAGAAAAAATGCCCATGGAAGGCCTTTGTGGATGGATCGGTCACTAAAGAAGGAGCTGGAGTAGGCATCTACATTCTAGCCCCTACAGCACAAGAGTATCGTTTTGCGATTAAGCTGAGTTTCCCCGTATCCAATAATGAAGCGGAATATGAGGCTTTGATTAGATGCCTACACATAATGATTGATATGGAGGTCCCTCAAGCCATCATTCATTCCGATTCCCAGCTGGTAACATACCAGGTTCTAGGGACCTGCGAAAAAAGGGAGCAACGCTTGATAGCATATGCAAAAGCTGTAGCAATGATAATCAAGAAGTTTGAGGGCATAAAAATAAAGCAAATCCCTAGAGAGGATAGCACGGAGGCAGATCGCCTCGCCAGAATGTCAAGCGCACTGGAAGGGACCTGGGGAGGTGATTTGACGGTGCTACAAGCTGATACCAGATCGGGCATGGTGATGATCTGCGCAGTACAGGAAGTTACGGACTGGAGGGCATCGGTCATTCAGATCCTAAGATTAGATGATCATGCAGAAGCCGGCATGAGCCGCCAAGAAAAGATTCGCAGAGCTAAATTTTTCCTAATGGAAGGATTCCTTTACAGAAGATCATTCACTCACCCCTACCTCAGATGCTTATCTGAACAAGAAGGGGAATACCTGTTAAGGGAAATACACGAAGGTGTTGTAGGAGCTCATATAGGCTTCAAAGATCTGACAAGGAAAGTCCTGAGAGCTGGTTTCTTTTGGCCTACCATTGAAAAAGATGTCAAAGAGTTGGTTAAAAAATGTGAGCATTGCCAGAAGCATGGTAGGCTGATCCACAAACCTGCTGAGAAGATGGGGGCAATGTTCTCTCCTTATCCCTTTGATAAATGGGGAATTGACATTGTAGGCAAATTCCCCACAGCTCCTGGGGGAAGAGTATTCCTCATAGTTGCGGTATCGATTACTTCACCAAGTGGGTGGAGGCAGAAGCTGTGGTCAAGATCACAGAGCAGGCTATGAAAAAATTCATTTGGAAGAATATCTGCTGCCGTTTTGGTGTTCCCAAGATCCTGGTTTCTGATAATGGAACCCAGTTCACGGGATTCCTTATGCGCACATGGTGCCAGGAGATGGGAATTCAGCAGCGCTTTGTAGCTGTGGCTCATCCACAAGCCAACGGGCAGGTGGAAGTCACGAACAGAACCATTGTGTCAGGTATTAAAGCCAGATTGAGAAAGGCTAAAGGAAACTGGGCTGATGAGCTAGACTCAGTACTATGGGCCTATCGTACTAGTCCTAAAACAGCCACAGGAGAAGCTCCTTTCAACTTAGTATATGGATCTACTGTCGTAGTACCCGCGGAAGCGAGGTAGAATCACATCGGATTCTGAATTATAATGAACATCAGAACTTGGGTCTATTGAGAGAAAATCTGGACCTAATTGAGGAGCTGCGAACAGAAGCTCAAGGCAAAGCTGAGCGCTACAAGCAACAAGTACGCGATGCTTACAACAGGAAAGTCCAGATCCGGCGATTTGCAAAGGGGGATTTAGTACTGAAGAGGGCAGATGCCCTCAAACCAACCGGAAAGCTGGACCCCAATTGGGAGAATCCTTACATCATCACTAACGTGCTGAGTGGAGGGGCTTATGAACTAAAAGATGCAGAAGGAATAACCCTCCCAAGGCCATGGAATGCCAACAACTTGAAGAAATACTACGTGTAAGATACTCTAGTTCGTCGTAGTTATCTAAAAAATTAAGAAGGGGAAGGCGTTTAAAGACCCAACGCAAAATCTGTTGAAGTTATTAAAGTTTGAGTAATGAAATTTTCTTTTCCTTTTCCCTTTAAACAATGAATTATAATTCTTTCGTATTCTTATAATTCACTTGGGGGGGGGGGGGGGGAAGGGGAGGGGAGTAGAGGTATACCCCCACTACCTACCAATTCCCCAAGTGAGTATCTATTTGAAAAAATTGATTCAGAACTTCTGAACAAGATAATAAAATAATCAGAACATCAGAAATGCAAACACCGCAACAATTAACAAAGGGCTTGAAAACCCAAGAAAACTAGTATAAACAAATTAAAGAAGTATATCCCAAAAATACCCTAAGATATGATAAGAAGTGGAGCTGATCCCACAACAACGGCATATGAAATATCTTTAAAAAATCAAAAGCTGCAAGAAAGCCTACTCTTGCAGCTCACCCTCTCCTCCGGGAGTTGAAGCGGGCTGATCCGGACCTCCGCCAGGTGTTAAAGTACCAGACGAGCTGGGAACTTGAAGAGGGACCCCGATGGAATGGGCGGTTGTCTCTGTTGTTCCCGAAAAATGCCCTCCATAACCTCCTCTAGAAAGTTGACCCCTTCCCCTGCCTCTGAAAAATCTCCCAGAACAGGAGCCCCCCCCGCCGGGGAAGAAGGGGGGGATTGACGGGATCTGACTGAGGGAGGGGGTGCTGGTGGATCTGAGCCAGGGAGAGGGATGAACTCGTCTGGTCCATTGGAGGAGCTGGAGCTTGAAGATCTGGCTGGGGAGCTAGGGCTGACACCCCAGAGTGCCCACCGATCTTGAAGGTTGCGATGTTGCTCAAGCGCCCATTCAATGTGATCCCTCGTGGGGACTGAAGAAAAGACGCTTCCTCCGACGCCTGAATAGCCTTGATCCTTTGTAAGGAATCTCCCGTCTGCAACAGGAAAGAAAAGTTAGAATCTTAAGACCACCAGGAAGAACCGAATATGGAAAGGAAGATCCTTTACCTGCTGTCTGTGACCAAAAGGAGTCCATAAGAAGGACAATACTGAGAAAAACCAGTTGCCTAAAAATGAAATAAAGGGAAAAAGGAAAATAGCATACCGCTTTAAAAGCCTCCTCCAGGAGCCCATACATCCCTGCTTGGGGAGGAAGAAGGTAGTAAGGAAACTCTTCCTACTCTGGCAGGACCTCTGTGTGTTCCTCCGGCTTGAAAAGGATCTGCGCAGCCATGCGGAGGCTCTTCATTAACCATGGATTGTTGGCGTTCACCCTGGGATCTGGTTCTAAAGTAGAAGACTCCTTCTCCAAGATCTCCAAGATTTTGTCAATATCTAGATCCTTCATGCGATGCCTCATCTCCAGTTGAGTCAATGCCTCATCGACTATGGCGCTAACCCAGAACCCCATGGGTACACTTATCCTGTTCCAGAAGTCCTCTGAGTGAAGGAAGGCCTCTGGAAGGTCCCTTACAAGAGCCAGAATTAAGGCTTGGGCGTAGGGCGTCATCAGTAAGTAAGACCTGCACTGGTGTGCCCCCACCATGGATCCTGTGACAAGGCCTTCTTGCAGGCCACAATCTTTGCCCTTTTTGAGAGCATTGTCACAAGCCCTTTCCATGGCATCCTTGTGCTCTTCGGTGGCGCGCGCTAGGCCAGCCTTGGCCTCATCATAAGATCTCTATAGATCCTCCGAGCGCGTTTTGTAGGCGGCCAGATCCCTCTCAAGCTGCTGCAGATAAGTCTCGCGCTCCTGAGCCAATTTCTCTCACTCTTCCTCCCTCCGCCTCATAGCTGCCAACTCCAGCTCCAGGCTCGCAGCCTTTCCGCGCAAAGCGCGAACCTCGGTGGCATGCTCATCACTGCGAGCTGTTCGCAGACTCAGCACTTCTGCCTACAGTTGCTCATTGGAGGAGCTCAGGTTTGGCACATCCCCTTTCATAGGATCATAAGTCAAAGCTCGAAGCCCGCGCATAGATACATAAACGTAAAACATGAATTAAAATTACCTTCACTTCATGGACAGAAGCCTGTCGGATGAGTTCCATAGAGGTAAGCCGGTTCAGGTGCCTCCAATCCTTAGCACGGGGAAGGCTATCCAAAACATTGGAAGTTATGCCTCCATTAATACCCCTTACGGTGCCGGGAAAACTTACACTCACCCCAGGGGTGTTGTAAAAAGCAGAAGGAACATCCAAGCCCTTCATGCGCAGGGCATGCAACATAGCCAGCGTGGCTTCTGAGGCAGCTCCTTCACTGTGTGATGGTTCAGGCTGCTTTGTCACCTCGTAAGGGTTGGCTGTAGCATACCTAGCCAATGTGCTGGAGTAGAGGGGAGGTCCCAGAGCTGAAGGCTGGGTAGAGATAGGAGTGGGTGCTAAGACATTTGAGATCGGCATACCGACCCTCCTATCAATGTTGACAGGAGGGGTTTTCCTCTTTTTGGGATCCTTGGAAGACGGTGAATCCAGAGGCCTCTTTTGTGGAAAAGAGGACTTAGGAGTAAGCTCTTGGAAGGTGGCTCCTCAGAGATGGAGAACAGGCCAGAGAAGAATTCCTCAGATGTCTGAGAATCCAGATCCTCCTCCGAGAGAGGAACAGACCCCCAGACGAAGCAGTAAGGCTGCGATCTACCCTAGCTGCCAAAGGATACGGAGGGCGAGCTGGGGAGGGGTGGCACCTCTAGAAGCGAATGAGCCTCTAAGAGCTGCACCGGATGAATAAACTTTCCCCCGAGTGTGGGAAGCAGGTCCTTGCCCCGGAGCTGTAGCTCCCGAGCCCGCCACTGAACCTGCAGGTCCCCGAGGAGCGGGGACCTGTAAAGCTGAAGGCTGGTGCAGTGCGAGTACTTCCCCTGGGATTGGTGCAGGAGCCCCCCCGGGACGGTAATAAGAGTTGTTGCAGGAGTAGGGGGGAGGGGGAACTGCTGCAGGAATAGGTGCAGGGGCCGGAGGGGCTTGATCAAGAGCTACAGTCATGGCAGCCATTCTTTCCTCAAATTGCCTCCGGGCTTGAGCACGAAGAACTTCTCTAGCCGACATATCTGAGAAGTAAAACAAATAGAATCAGGAAATAGTCAGGCATGAGTCATGCTTATGAAAACTAAAAACTTAAGGAAGAAAGAGGGTGATTACCCATGGTGGGATTCCAAGGAGTCCCAAGTTTCAAACAAAAAAAGGACAACATTTCCTCACTAAGGAGAAGTGGCATAAACATCTCATGCCCTTCGGGATACTCCCTAAGTAAGTCATGAAGGATATTCTTCTCCCATGTATCCAATTTAAGAAGTTCATAAACAGACTTCTCTACCTTGGGAATGGTGTAGAGAGGTATATCGGGAATATTCCAGGAATTTGGAGAAGGAACGCCTATAGTTAGGTACTGGGGATGCCATTTCCTATCTACAGACTCATATTTGCCATAAAATCTATGAAACCAACCGATGGGGGAGAGGTACAGATGGTACCCACGGTGTTTTAACTCATGGGACCTATGGAAAAGACAGGCCGGGTCCTCCACACCATCTAAGGTGGCAGCCATAAAAAAGAAAAGAGCTCTACGAAAAGAAGCGGGATTTAACTGATTGAGAGGAATGCCATACAATTCTGCTAAGCGAGTAAGAAAATGATGGATAGGAAATCTTAAACCCGCCTGTAATTGATGAAGCCAGAAAATTTTATGACCAACCTTAGGAAATAAGGGACGCTTGCTAGGCTCAGGAATATCTACAGTAAACCCTCTAGTGTTCCCTAATCGGCTCAAAACCAAACCCCAATTCGTAAGAAGTTACAGTGGAGGGCTTATACTGATCTAAAGGAATAGGAGGTTGTGCCGGAGCCCTACCCTCTTTCTCCTCCTCACCCCCAACCACCTTCTTTTTACCCTTAGAATTTCATCTAGAAGCAGAAAACATTTTCTCTTTCTAACTAAATACAGAGAAAGCGAAAAGCTACAACTTGTACAAGAAAGATAGAAAGAAAGAAAAAGGGAGAAGAAGGATACTGTTGCTGGGGAAAGGCGACGGTAGTGGAAAAAATAAAAGGAAACAAAGGAAGATGGCCAAAGAAGAAAACACAGGGAAAAACTCCTTGAAAGAAAAATTGGAAAATTCTAAGAAGGAAATTGCTGTGCTGGCTATTCTTATTTCTCTTTACAATGCAAGAAGGGGAAACAAAAACAAAAAAGAAAAAAAAAAAAAAAACTACCCACTACCGACAATTAAGAAGCACGTCCGTTCGTTAATTGGACGTGGGTAAGAGAAGTTTTGATGACAAAAAATGGCGGCAATTTTGGGTCCCGATAAAGGAGGAAGTAAATGGCCCTAGAAAACTCCGAAGAGTAAGGGATACCTTTAGCGGAAAAAGGATGATCTGTAAAAACACAGATCCTACAACAAAGGATCAGCAAAACGGAGATCCCATGATCTGAGATCTGCAAAACACAGATCCCGCAATAAAGGATATGCAAAACACAGATCCTGCAACTAAAGATCTGCACGACACATGTCAAATAACTAAAGATCTGCGTGACCCGTATCCCGCGATCGAAGATCTGCAAGGCAGATCCATGTTACCAAACATCTGGAGATCAAGGATCTCTTGCATATCCTCTCAGAATTCACAAGGTGGATCCCACCGTCAATTAATCAAGGGATCTGATTTTCGCCAAGACACTCACGTAGCAAACATTTGTCTTGCTAGTCGTACCCGAAGAAGAATACGGCCACATGGCGTCACCTGCCACATGTAAAATCTATTTCGAAGGCCCAGATACATATATCCGTATATACATGTACATAAATATGTTTACATACATAATATCATAAAAACGAAGAAGAAAGAAAAATCATGGAATTGTGAACAGAAGCAAAAATTGGATATCACACCAATATTGCCCCTGGAGAAAAGAGAAAATATCAGATGTCACTCTGATATCTTCCAAAAAAAAAAAATGTGTGCATGAGCATGAATGATAAGTAAAAACAGGGAAGAGAAGAAGGCCTCAAAAACTTCATCTACTCATTCAGGAGAATGATAAGAGACGAGAAAGGATCATCATAGGCTCAAAAACGGACCGCAGCCTCAGCTAGAAGTATATCATTTCTATCATCACAATGCCTCTTAAAGGAGAATTGCTCAACAGGATGACAATACCCTTCTGGCTAGGAGAATGGAGCGTCTCAGGTTGGAAAAATTCAATTGCCTTTCTCATCGGAGAAGATGGCCGGATGATATGAAAAATCCCCCCTATTTATAAGGGGAAAAGTAGCGGGAGAATCGACGGCTCTGATGAATCTGAATAAAATCAAGGGCTAGGGATAAGACGTTTCGCCTCCCCGAAAAAAAAAATCATTACGCCCTGCGTAATGATGACCAGTGCACATGTGACAAGACGGCTTCGCCTGGAAAGCTTATTGAGGACGCTAAGTCTAACCTGGAATCTCCGGGAGTCGTTTTAGAGACCTGGGGGGGGGGGAGCAGTTGATAGGGAGTAACCTGTCTACTTCCATTAGGCATCCGAACATATGTGGGCTTAGATTTCAGATCCCGAGTTAGGATCTGAAATTAGGACCTAAATTCCGGATGGATCTGCATGCAGAAACGACAGATCCCACCAATTCCTCCAGAACCTACACTCTCCTTCAGGACCCTTGATGGACGCATAAAAAACGTGACCCCGGGGCCCACAGTGGGGACCAAGTGATCATAGCTAACCCCTTCATAACTAACTTGTCTCCCCTTAAAAGACTATTCTAACTTTACAACCTAAAGAAAATTACTTTATTACCCTTAATCTTATTATCACTATATATACCTAGCATTTTGCATTTATGAGGAGGTACGCTTTTATCATCTTACATTCCTTTGCTGCAAGCTTTGCTAAAGCAAACACACATACTTATGTCTTCAATTTCATTCCGGTCAAAGGACTGACTTGAGCGTCGGAGTCTCTTCCCGGAGGAACCCTCCCCGCTCCTCCGGTGTTGTTTTGCAAGATTGAAGCTGTTCTTTGGCACCAGGAAAGGCGTAATTGAGGTATAACATTAAAGCATAAAAAGGACGTGATTCTTCCAAAGAACGTCTGGAGTCTAGCCATAAGGATTTAGATACTTTCTCTTTCTGTTCTAGCTATTCGCATGTAAATTTGTTGATGGATTAATGACCCGAATCTATCAATGTGCATTTTGGAAGGAATGAAATTTTAAAATGTCCATTTATGTTAGTGGACATCAAATTATGTCCACCAACATAAAAAACTCAAATTAAGTTCACTTTTTGCCTTTTAGGACCAAAATGCCCTTAAATGAGTTGACTTTGACTAAATTTTTTGATTTTTTTTTTTGTTTTTGTTTTTCTAATTTTCTGATACTTTTTATTTGTAATTTCCTTTTCAATTTTTTTTTTTGACGTTTGTTTTTTTTTTTTTTTTTTTTCCGATTTTGGCTCTAATGACACTAATAGTACTAATAGACCCAACTGTTTCAAAAAATTTCAGTCGTTTTATTTTATTTCATTTTTTTGATTTTGGCTCTATTGACACTAATAGTACCAATAGACCCATTGTTTCACATTTTTTCAATCGTTTTATTTTATTTTATTTTTTCGATTTTGGCTCTATTGATACTAATAGTACCAATAAATCCAATTGATTCAAATTTTTTCTTTTCAGATTATGGGGTCTAATGAAACCATAAAATTCTGAATCTGAATTGGGTCTAATGAGTCTATTTGAATTAAATAGATCCATTAGACCCCAATTCAGCACACATAGTCTAGTGTACAATCACAATCCAATAAGCAGTTCAAACCATAAGTTGTATCATTTTAATACCAGTTGTATAAATTACAAATGAAATCATAAAATTCTAAATCTAAATTGGGGTCTAATGGGACTATCACCACCAAATAGTCTCAATAGACCCAATACCTACATTCATCTCGACATTCTCTCTACGGCAAAAAAAATTATTAGAAATCCACCATCTCAATAAATATTTGCATTTTTAAGGAAAACAAATAAAAAAAGGAAGAGCATTACAAAATCAAAAAATGAATAAAAAATTGAAAAAGAAAAAGTAGCGCTAGGCCAAATCAAGGAAAACAAATTAGAAAAGAAAAAAAGAAAAGAAAAGAAAAGAAAAAAAAAGGAAAAAAGGAAAACAATTGAAAAAAAAGAAGAGAAGAGCATACGATAAAATCTCTAATCGCAAAAAAGAGAAAAAAATTGAAGAAAGAAAAAGAAAAAAATGAGTGCGACTCCAAAATCGCAAATCGCAGAAAAAAGAAAAAAAAATGAAAAGAGAAAAAAGAAAAGACGAGCACGGCTATAGATCTGGAGCGACGACGGTTTCGGATTTGTTCAACTTTCTGGAGGCACGGCTGTAACCAGGGGCGGTTTAGGAGGGTGTGCAAGGTGGGCGACAGCACAGGGCCCCCGAAAAATTGGGGCCCCAAAATAGTTTGGTTTATACTATGTTTAAATAAATAAACTAACCACCAACAATCAATTTTTGCATCTAGAGCAGATGGCTAGCGCATTTGTCATGCTATTAGCATCCTGTGTTCGATACTCCCTTCGCACATTTTTGTAACTTTTTTTGTTTTTTTTTTTGTTTTTAGCATTCGATACTCCATTGGCACATTTTTGTAAACTTTTTTTTTTTTTTTTTTTTTTTTTTCATTTTTTTGGTAGTTCTAATATTTACTCCTTGATAGTAGTGCACCTCAACTTTCAACTTTTTATTTCCTTATTTATACGTTTTTTTTTACTTGACATATATTTTTATTTTTGTTTTTTTCTTTGTAGTTAACTAAGGGCCCTTCAAGTTTGTATTTTTAGTTCTTTTAATATAGTCAGTTTTTTTTACTTTGAAAATATAATAAAGGGGCCATTTTTAAAATAAAAAAAAATTCTTTTGCATCTAACTTTTTATTTTTGAATCAATTATAATTTTTTGCATTTGCATTTCAAACTTTTGTCATCTTAACTAGCAAAAATTTATTCTCTTATTGAGGAATGCTCCAATGCCCACCGTGTATATATTTAATGTGCCCACAGATGACGTGACAATATTATATATAAAGAAATTAATTTAAATATATACCATAAAAATTAAACCCTACAAAAAAAAAAAACTAAACCCTTCTAAAACAAATCGAACCCTAAATGGAAAATATTACTTAGGTGGCACTGCCACATAAGCGGTGGGCACATTAAATATGCCCACAGTGGGTAGAGGAGCATTTCTACTCTCTTATCTACACAAAGATTGTGATCATGATCGCTTGTTTTCTTTTTGACATGCAAGAAAATCAACATATTTTAATTGATTGTCTTTGTTATTTTCTTATATGCTACCATGCCATTTGATTGTATAGTTATTTTTTTGCTCAAATATTTAGAGAAGGGTCCATTTTTTCAAATCATTTTGTTGATTACTTAATATTTTAAATTTTAAGAAAAAAAGTGAAGTTCTTTCATTTAAATATTGGATATATTTCATTATGACTAAAAAATTATTGATCATCCGATTTTGTTTTATTTACAACAGGCAAATAAAACAATTCTTATTTATTGTATATTTTTGTTTCATACTATCTAATTTTTATATAAAGTTATGATTTACAATTTATTAAAATATAAAATATAAAATTTAGTTTTATTAATAACAAAAAGGCCCCATTTTTTGAATTTGCACAGGGCCCCAATTATCCTAGCCCCGCCCCTGGCTGTAACACGACGGCGGCGCCAGATCTAGACGTAGAGGACGGCGGCCCCGGATCTGGACGTAGAGGATGGCGATGCCGGATTTGTACGAAGAGGACGGCGGATCTGAAATGGCAGTGCCGAGGAAGAAGATCGCGTGATGGTGGGAAGGCGGCGGATCTAGATTTGGAGTGCGTCGGATCTAGAGTAGTGGCGCAGCATCTGGAACGGAGGCGCCAAGGAGGTCGAAGAAAAAGATCGCGCGGCGGAGCCAAGGCGGCCAGAGGCATGGCGGTGGCTTTAGCCTCGCCGGGATGCAGGGGCAGCGGCATCGGCGGGAGTGAACCAGAGGAGAGGACGGCGGTGGACGGTGGTGGATGAAGCAGTGGTGGAGAAAGGGAGGAGAAGAGTTTCTCTTGTGAATTTGGGGGAGCCAAATTTATGGTTTGATAAATGAATAATAAAGATCTGAAATAGTTTTGTATTTGAAATTCAGATTTAAATTGGGAAGGGTATTTTGGGGTCAAAAATCAAAAGATGAACTTAATTTAAGTTTATTATGTTGGTGGACATAATTTGATGTCCATTACCTTAAATGAACATATATATACATTACCACTTTTGGAAGTATGTATTTTAATTTTTCACCCTATAAGAACTGTCACAACTTACATGTATTTTAATTTTTCACCCTATAAGAACTGTCACAACTTATTGTAATTCAATGTTTTCTTAACAAATAATGCACTTTTTAAGATTCATATAACTCAAAGTCATCAAAAACCATTATTAGTTCAAAATATACTTATAACTTTTATTTTATTTTATTGATAACATACAATACTTTCCTTATATTATTATTTTTTGGTTTAAGAATTATATTATACTTCCTTCATCCTATTGATAAGGGCTCAATTTTTTTAGTACGGAAATTTAAGACGGTATAGATTAGTTGTGGATAATGGGAGTATTATATGTTTTGATTAATGATTTATATTTATAATTTAAATTTAATTTAATAGGTTAGTTAAAATATGTTTGTAAAATTAAGGAATTTAATTGGGTCACTAACATCCCTTATTATTTTAGTTTGTTGTGCTAATTATTTGTACTTTTGAAAATAGCCCATGATGAATGAAAACATCCCAAAATGGAACTTAGCTCTTTATAAATAGGACGGGGAATAGTAATGCATTAATAATTAAATGCTTGCATCTCATTAGAATTCTCAATTCTCAAATAATTTGGATATCTTGTACATATTTTTTTAGAATAAATCTAGATACACATATTTTGATGATATAAACAAATATGTTAAAATTAGAGGTACAAAATTATTTTCTCATCCATCTATAATTAAATTAACATAAGATAGTTTTAAATATGCAATTAGTACAAACAATAAAAAAAATGAATTTAATACATTAAAATATGCTTGTATTAATTAGTTGTGAGTTGAAATATTTGTTAATAAATGGGATCTCCTTTAAGAGGAAACAAAAAAAAGTAAAATGGAATCTTGTGTGCGCCGAGGCAAGCCGTGACTTTGAGCAAAGCCGAACAAGTGTGAAATATTTAATTGAAGTTTTCGAATGTTTTCAGCGTGTAAACCAGTAATTTGCTATCTGATATACTGTATATATATATATATATATATATATACATATATATATATATTTTTTTTCAGTAGTTTGAAGTATATTTCAAAAACCTCAAAAAACAGAAGAATATGTGTTCCTTTTATTTTCACAGAAAAAAAATCTAGATATTAGTAATATATTATTATAGCTCTTATACAGTATTTAGATGAGTTCAATCTCTAATGCATTTGAAACCAAAACCGAGGCAAAATCAACTAATCTTAAAGTCAAAAAACACTCTACATTCATACATTGTTCATCAGATTCTTGCTCTCAAGAACTCCAAGAATAAGTTTACAAGCTAGGAATCAGTTCTCAAGAGCTCCAAGGCGCCTATATATGAGTTGATCACAAGGTTCCTACAAGCTCCTTTTGCCTTCAACACACGCGATGTATTCTTCGCCAATCTCATCATAATAAGGCCTAAGAAATCTGTCAAAAAACCGATCATCATTATATTAAAAAAGTGTTGGAAGACTAGGCCGCTTTTCAATCAGATTCCTACTTTCCAAGAGTTCCAAAACTTGCAGCCGCGGCTCCAGTCTCTTCTCGATGCTGCACCCAAGAGACGCCGGATTAGCAACAATATCGGAGATATTGTACTTCCCCTTACCAAGAAGCAGCTCTACAGCACTCTTCAATTTCTGCTGAGATTGTGAAAGAGCAGTTGGTTGCCTCCGAAAGATTGAGAATATCTCATCATCTGAAAATCCCAAATCGCGGAAAATTTGTAGCTTGACTTCCCACATCCCTTGGCTCGTATGAGCAAATACGGTAACAGCCTTGATAAAAACAATTGAGGCCCGAGGCACCCCAAATTCAATGGCCTTGTCTACAGATTTCCTCATAATATCTGGCTTGATCACGAAGCATCTTGGATCAGTATAGAGGAAGCGAAGGATATGCTCAATAGGTATGCCACAGCTCTTCAAGATTTCGACATTGGGCATTAAGCTCTTTTCCAAATCCCTTGTTATAAACCAGGCACATTTTCTTAAGAGTCTGGCCACATCATCATTGGATCCCAGCAATCCCTTTAGAGTGGATAATGAGGGAAGGATCATGTTTGGCACGCTTGAATGTAAAATTGATGCATTCTGCACCATCATCATGGCAACCTCCTCAGAAGAAAGCCCCAAATCTCGGAATAATTTCAATCTAAATTGAAGACCCCTTAAAAGTTAATCCTAGAATCCGAGGATTATATCTCACTATTTTCTCCAGCTGAGAAGTCGTAAAGCTATTCTCTTTGAGGAATGAAAGCACCAAATCGGCTCTTTTGGGGCTTGTTAATTTAGATAAATAAAACGAAGCAAGTGAAGAAGCAAATTCAGGAGAAAAGTGGTGTTTGTGGAACAATACATCGTAAATTTCAGGGGAAGGGGTCCGTAGTCTTCTTCTCACATTTGAAGTCGAAAAAAGGTGAATCGAGAGAAAGAAATGTGCATTCGAATTGCAGAGAAATGAATTAGGGTTCGAAAATAAAATGGATAGATTCTTGCGAGCAATTGCAATCATGTCGACAGCAAATGGAAACTACCACATGAACAATCAATCGAGTTCGGGAATTAAAAAACTTGCCTGTTCTTCTTTTCTCAGTGGAGGGTTTCATTTCCCCAGCGCCGTCGCCATGGTAGGGATGAAGAACTGAACACCATAAGTTTCGTTTTCTCTCAAATTTTGACAGCATTCGTAATTTACTGTACATTTTGATTTTCTAACTTATTTTATTTATGATTATAATTAGTAAATTTTTAATACTATATGCGCATTTCTTTTTGGGCCGTGACACATTTCTTGATATGTTTTCTTTTGTAGTAAAAATTAGGGGAGATCGGTGATTATTTTTATCATATCTTGCCATATCCTAACTTGTCTACCAAATGAGTCCTTAATATAACAAAGTAAAATAATAGTCATTAGGATTAAAAAGAATAAAATATAGCCACCTTCTATGTTAAAATACATATATACCCTTAATGAATTACAAAAGGAAAATAAAAAAGAAAATAAAACCCCCAACACACAAACTCACGCACGTAGCACACACATATATACGCTATTTGTTCTTCTCTCCCAGACTTCCCTCTATCTTCTTCCTCATAACAACATCTCCTCTCTATTTTTCAAGCTCATGACGAATGAATATTAGAGAATCGAGAAGTCCAACACCAACGTATTTTTAATCTGTTAATTGAACTAAGCTTTCTCTCACTAGAACATCTCTAACTCCATCCAAATTCAGCATGGTGAAGATCACGATGTCCCTCAATCAGATTTCAAAACACGAACACACACTTGAGGATGACGTAGGAGAAGTCTTTGAGCGATTTTCAGCCAGAAAATTCATGGAACTCATTTTTTTATCGTTTATTCTTCAATACACGAATTGGGGTTCTTCAATTCACGAACTCGAAAAAACATTCGTGATTTGCTTCTTTTCGGTATCAATTCACGAATTTGATTCGTGAATTCGTGATTTTAGGCATTTATGTGAGTGAATTCACGAATCAAATTCGTGATTTCACTCACATAATATGAATAAATCACGAATATACCAACCTAAATTCGTGATTTCATGAATTAATGCCAAAAACATAATTAACACGAATTCACGACTTTTCAACTCGTGAATTCATCATGAGTCGTGATTTTTAACACAGAAATCTTGAAGCTCAATTTCCCGTCTTGCCGAAGAGAGAGAGAGAGAGAGCTCCGCGTGTGTGTGAGTTGTAAAGTATGTGATGTGCATGAGAAGGGGTACTGTGTGTATGTGTGTGTTGTGCGTGAGTGTGCTCTGTGTTTGTGCATGTGAGAGAGAGTGAAACAGAAAGAGAGATTGAGTGTGCTGGGCATGAGTGTGTGTAGTCTGTGTTTGAGGGAGAGAAAGAGATTGTGTGGGTTGTGCGTGAGTGAGTTTTGTGAAAGAAGAAAATGAGTTCAATTTCATTAAGGGCTCGTTTGGTAGCAATACCGAGAAAAGAGCGGATAAGAAAATGTGTGATAAGTTGATATAAAAAAAGTATGATAAGTTGGGATAAGAAATATATTGTGTGTTTGGTACAAACATAGATAAGTTGGGATAAGAAATATAAAAAAATTGATAATTAAAATTAAAATAAAATATTGATAATTAAAAATAAAAATAAAAAACTGATAATTGTAGGTCCCGATAAATAGATATTGGTGTATGGGGGGGGGATACACCAATTTGCCAACAGTTTTGACTTTAGAAACAAAATCGATCTTACTGAGTTGTCAGCTCAGCTTATCAGTGCAGCTCGGTTTATCCAGCTCAGTCAGTAAACTGGTGAGCTTGCTAAACCGAACTGTGTGCGGAAGTTTGGTGGACAGGTTGGCTACCTCTTAGAAAATTCTTTCTTTGGTCTGGATCTTTGTGCAGGTTGATTATATCAATGAAGTGCAATGTAATGAAGGTTAGTTGAACATTGTAAGGTCGACTGTAAATAAAAGATAGAGAGAGAGAGATTGAGACAGTCGATTTAGCGTGGTTCGGGAAACGTCCCTACATCCACGTCAGATACCGTCGTATCTGAAATTCCTTACTTCTCTCTTATTTATACTGGCTGAGTACCAGCCTCAACCTTCGTCAATCTTTAGATTTGAGCCGAGCACGAGTTCTGGGTCGTGACCCTTACAACCTTTCATACATTCTTACATACAACCTTGCAGCTAAACTAACAGATTCTTCTTTACTTGGATGAATATGTAGTAAGCTTGTGGAGAGTGTTCTGTGAGGTTCCAGACTCAGAAATCTTGAAGGTCTCAACACTTGGGAAATAGCTTGGATTCGAGTGTTGAGTTTGGCTTTGAAGCGTAAAGATTTCTGGATAGATTTGTCTTTGAAACTCTGGTTTCCTCTCTCTATTTTTCTCTCTTCTCCGTCTATTTTCCCTTTTTCTCCTCCCACTGATTCTGGGATGGTTTGAAGTATTTATATGACTCCAATTTGAATTAGAGCCGTTGGAGTTGCAGAGGTGTCAGAACCGTACTGCTGACTGGACTTCTAGCCGTTGAGGTTTTCTGTACAGCTTGAACCATCGAGGTTGGCAAGGCACAGCTTAGGTCGGACTGGGAAGGTCGACCTTTTGTACCTCAAGCTGTCTTTGTTTTCTGTGGTCTTCAAGCTTGATCTTTGTATTAGAATCTTCACCTTGAGAAGCTGTTGACTAATAGCAGCTTGACTCACAGCAGCTTGACTAAGCATATTGGCTTCAGCAGGTTGGCCTAAGCAGGTTGGCCTATGCAGGTTCCTCAGCATGCAGGTTCCTCAGCACACAGGTTCCTCAGCATGCAGGTTCCTCAGCATGCAGGTCCCTCTCAGGAGGTTGGCCTCAGCATGCAGGTTCCTCAGCATACAGGTTCCTTATCATGCAGGTTCCTCAGTATGCAGGTCCCTCTCAGGAGGTTGGCCTCAGCATGCAGGTTCCTCAGCATACAGGTTCCTTAGCATGCAGGTTCCTCAGTATGCAGGTCCCTCTCAGGAGGTTGGCCTCAGCATGCAGGTTCCTCAGTATGCAGGTCCCTCTCAGGAGGTTGGCCTCAGCATGCAGGTTCCTCAGTATGCAGGTTAGCCTCAACAGGTTACACGAGCAGGTTGACTAAGGAACAGGTTGACAGATTGATCTAACTAGGTACAAGGTTGCACTACCAACCTTGATCTTTACATGGAGCAACCTGTCCGAGTTAAGCTTGACTGATCCAAACACAGAGATCAGTCTGTTCCTATCAATCCTATAACTAAGTGTGGTTTCTAATAACATCATCAAAACTAAACTAAACAGGGTTCCTAACAATTTCCCCCTTTTTGATGATGTCGAAACCAACACTTTACAAATAGTTCCTAAAGATAAGAATATAAGATCAATGAACTAAAAGTTCAGCAAGTTGAACTTGCTTTCTGTGCTTTATGCTCTTCCTGCATCTTTCCATGCTCTTTATACATCTTTATACGCTCTTCTGCATCTTGATACCACTAGTGCATCTATCCTGCATCTTTCCCCCTTTTTCTACATCTTTCCATGCTCGTTCTACATCTTTCCCCCTTTTCGACATTATCAATAAGGGTCTGTGCTTTCTGGCGAAAAGAAGAGTTCTTTTCCTTGAGCTTGACTTACTTGGAAAGATCATTGCATTCTCTGTTTCACCCTTAATTGTTGATCTGGTGTTTTACGGATATATCGGCTGGGCTGGCAAAACAGTGATCATTCCCCCTTAAAATGTGTCAAGGTTGATCAGCTTGACTAGGAGGCTAGATTGGTTGCGAGATCAGCTTGATTGACTGAGCAGACTAATCAGGTCAACTCTAGAAATAATCTTAGCTGATCTGTTGCTCTCGATCTGCATCTTGAGACAGCCTTTCCATTATCTTGTTCACCACGATCATCGATTCGATGCACCATCCTTTGGGTTCCCAACAATGAGCTCCTCAGGAAGATCATGTTCTATCTTCCTTGAGTGATCTCTTCTTCATATTATTCAAGTTCAGACTTGATCTTGGGATCCACAAATTTAGAATGAGCTTGAGGGATGAGGTATGGAGCTGATAGACTGATCTGTGAGTAGGGAGTTAATCTGTTATGATTGAGTTGGTGAGGCGGCTCGATGTCCTTGCATCAGTTCCCCCTTGATATGTGATCTGGTTTTGATCAGTTTGCTCTTTTGTACCACTTGTTCCTTGTAGCTTTCAACGCCTCTGAAGCTTGCGACGCGAGCTTTGTCTTTTGCCCTTTGTTCTTCAGCTCAGCCAAAAACAGCTTCTGCTTGCCTTCATCCGCGCAGTCTTCAGCAGTGTATCCAGCTTCTGTCATGACCCGGATGAGGTTGGATTCAGCCGAAGCTTTCTCTTGAGCAGACAACTGCTTGGCAGTAACAGGTTGGGCAGCTGATACAGGTTGAGCAGCTGCAGTTGGCATCACAGGTTGGGGAGGTTGAGCAACCTATGCCTTCTTAGCTCTTCCTGTAACCTGTGTCTTCTTACCTTACATTGTGATACCACTTATATTGTGATCTGCTTGTTGATCAATAGAGAGTTTCCTGTACAGACACGCAAACTTATTAAAATAACAACAGGTGTTACCTCCACAGTCATGTTTATCTTATTAAGGACTTTAATTGTGCAGCTCATCTTAAAGTACCCTAGAAATACTCCAGAATTTGCTTCGCAATTGAAAGTCTTTAATTTAGATTTCCCATTGTCGTGAGTGTAACACTAGCAGCAACAGAAATTGGAAGTATTAAAGTAGGCTTAGCATTTTGTTGAGATCGGATGCTAAGTGGGAGGTCAAGCTCCCTTGAAGAGGTTGAGGAGCAGGTTGATAGCAATCTGCATGATAAGATGGCTCCTCAGCAGCTTGGATTCTCTGATACTTTTGACCTTGATGAGCAGCTTGGAAGAAATCTCGAAAGAGAGACTGCTCATATGAATCACACTGGTACCACCGATCTTAGTTGCCAGCTTGGGTGACTAGAGCTGGTGTTTCCAGCTTGACAATAAGCTTGTTTCAGTCGGCTTTGATCATATCTGGTCTGTTTGACTTGTAGTGACCTGACCTGCCATAACCACAACAAGTACCCCAAAAGTTAGTAGAATTGAAATTCGAGGGATTTACCAGTGCTCTGCTAATCAGAGCGGTTGAGGTTGTGTTTGTCGACTCTGTGCTTGTTCTCGCGATAGAACTGTTTATACTTAAGCATTCGAGATTCCAACCTCTCCTGCTTTCTTGTCATCATCACGAGATCTTTCAGCAGTTCGTCCTTCCTAGTGAACTCTTTAGATAAGTTGGGAGGAACATCTTTGGCCAGATCAGCTCGAAATGCAGCATCTTTTTCTTCCCCTTGATACCATTTCCTTTCAGCTTTACTTCCTTTATTAGAGCAAGCTGGAGCTGATCCATGAATACGAATGATCTCGTACTCATTCCCCATCAAAATGTCAAAAAGCTCTTCGGTTGTGAGCTTATTGAAGTCAGGTCGGTTGGGATGGAGGGCGACATACACATGCCAACTTGCTGGGAGGGCACGAATGACCTTGAGATTCAACTCTCGCTGAGTGAATTTGTCCTTTTTGATAGCAGCGATCTTGAGAGTGATCTTCATGAAGCGATCTCTCATCTGCTCCACAGTCTCTCCAGGCAACATCTTGAATTCATTGAAATTGTTGCAGGCCATGGAGAGCTTGTTCTCTTGCGACTCTTCAGATCCTATGCTGAGAGACTTTAAAGTATCCCACATTTCTTTTGCAGTTTGCAGATTTCTGATCTTGGCAAGGTGAACTCCTTTAACTGTGCTTGAGATGAGCGCTTTCGCATAGTTGTCCAGGCTGGCTTCTAATCTTTCCTCGGCAGTGTACTTACGAGGACTCTTGACCACTTGTTTGAACGTGGCCTCGCCTGGAGATTCTCCTTCAATCTGAACCTTTTCTCCGTAGATAAGAGAGGATCCATTTTCAATGATATCCCACATGCGAATGTGACGAGCTTGCAGGCACATACGAATCCTGAAGCTCCAATCTTTAGAAAAATCTTCGCAATTGCGAACAAGTGCAGTTTCCATGATGACAGGTAGATATGAAGGTTACGAAAAGAATTTTCCTAGATCAGTTCAATTTGACCAAAAGTTTTGAAAAGAACTTTTAGTAAACAGATACGATGGTCAAAAGAACCACCGCTCTGATACCACTTGTAGGTCCCGATAAATAGATATTGGTGTATGGGGGGGGGATACACCAATTTGCCAACAGTTTTGACTTTAGAAACAAAATCGATCTTACTGAGTTGTCAGCTCAGCTTATCAGTGCAGCTCGGTTTATCCAGCTCAGTCAGTAAACTGGTGAGCTTGCTAAACCGAACTGTGTGCGGAAGTTTGGTGGACAGGTTGGCTACCTCTTAGAAAATTCTTTCTTTGGTCTGGATCTTTGTGCAGGTTGATTATATCAATGAAGTGCAATGTAATGAAGGTTAGTTGAACATTGTAAGGTCGACTGTAAATAAAAGATAGAGAGAGAGAGATTGAGACAGTCGATTTAGCGTGGTTCGGGAAACGTCCCTACATCCACGTCAGATACCGTCGTATCTGAAATTCCTTACTTCTCTCTTATTTATACTGGCTGAGTACCAGCCTCAACCTTCGTCAATCTTTAGACTTGAGCCGAGCACGAGTTCTGGGTCGTGACCCTTACAACCTTTCATACATTCTTACATACAACCTTGCAGCTAAACTAACAGATTCTTCTTTAGTTGGATGAATATGTAGTAAGCTTGTGGAGAGTGTTCTGTGAGGTTCCAGACTCAGAAATCTTGAAGGTCTCAACACTTGGGAAATAGCTTGGATTCGATTGTTGAGTTTGGCTTTGAAGCGTAAAGATTTCTGGATAGATTTGTCTTTGAAACTCTGGTTTCCTCTCTCTATTTTTCTCTCTTCTCCGTCTATTTTCCCTTTTTCTCCTCCCACTGATTCTGGGATGGTTTGAAGTATTTATATGACTCCAATTTGAATTAGAGCCGTTGGAGTTGCAGAGGTGTCAGAACCGTACTGCTGACTGGACTTCTAGCCGTTGAGGTTTTCTGTACAGCTTGAACCATCGAGGTTGGCAAGGCACAGCTTAGGTCGGACTGGGAAGGTCGACCTTTTGTACCTCAAGCTGTCTTTGTTTTCTGTGGTCTTCAAGCTTGATCTTTGTATTAGAATCTTCACCTTGAGAAGCTGTTGACTAATAGCAGCTTGACTCACAGCAGCTTGACTAAGCATATTGGCTTCAGCAGGTTGGCCTAAGCAGGTTGGCCTATGCAGGTTCCTCAGCACACAGGTTCCTCAGCACACAGGTTCCTCAGCACACAGGTTCCTCAGCATGCAGGTCCCTCTCAGGAGGTTGGCCTCAGCATGCAGGTTCCTCAGCATACAGGTTCCTTATCATGCAGGTTCCTCAGTATGCAGGTCCCTCTCAGGAGGTTGGCCTCAGCATGCAGGTTCCTCAGCATACAGGTTCCTTAGCATGCAGGTTCCTCAGTATGCAGGTCCCTCTCAGGAGGTTGGCCTCAGCATGCAGGTTCCTCAGCATACAGGTTCCTTAGCATGCAGGTTCCTCAGTATGCAGGTCCCTCTCAGGAGGTTGGCCTCAGCATGCAGGTTCCTCAGTATGCAGGTTAGCCTCAACAGGTTACACGAGCAGGTTGACTAAGGAACAGGTTGACAGATTGATCTAACTAGGTACAAGGTTGCACTACCAACCTTGATCTTTACATGGAGCAACCTGTCCGAGTTAAGCTTGACTGATCCAAACACAGAGATCAGTCTGTTCCTATCAATCCTATAACTAAGTGTGGTTTCTAATAACATCATCAAAACTAAACTAAACAGGGTTCCTAACAATAATTAAAATTAAAATAAAAATTGATAATTAAAATTGAAAATAAAAATTGATAATTAAAATTGAAAATAAAAAATTGATAATTAAAATTGAAAATAATTTTTTTTATTAAAATAAAAAATAAAAAATTGATAATTAAAATTAAAATAAAAAAATTGATAATTAAAATTAAAAAACTTATCACAACTTATCCGGGGGTAGAGACGGTATAGTATATGCCAGTGTAACAGTGAATTTAGTCCGGGCCTAAGCTTTTTCGCGGGCCGATGGCATTATTTTTCTCGGATACCAAACACTGGAAAAGCCGAGATAAATTTTCTTATCTCGGCTTTTCCTGGGTTATACTGGCTACCAAACGGGCCCTAAGGGTATTAATGTACTTTAATTGCAAAAATGGCTATTTTTTTTTTTATCCAAATAACTAGTATTATTTATCTTTACTATTCCAAATTGGCTATTTTCATAGTTGCCCCTAAAAATTAAGCATTATAATACATGATATTCATTAATAATCCATTTAATTAGGCGTTTTCTTGTTACTAAAAATAATTCATTTAATAATTAAATATATAATTCTATTAAAATAATGCTAATCTATTGCATTTACAGTACTAAACAAACTTTTTTTAGTTCCGGTACCGAAAAAAACGTATCAACAAATATGACTCATATTTATTGACGCGTTTATATGAGATGAATGGAGTAGAAGTTACTCTGTATAAGTTCTTGGTTCCGTATGCATCTAAATTTATTTTACAACTACGACTATCTTTGTACATGATGGCATATTTCTTTGAGGCAACACCTATTATATCCCCTTAGAGGATAAAACACTAAAATTTGTCCCAAATATAACAACTACACAAATTTTGTCCATTTTTTAAAATTGAGACAAAAATACCCCTAAAGAAAAAACAAAAAATATTCCTTCTCCACTCTCTTCTCTCTCCTACACTTTACTCTCTCTATGACACACCATGTGATCTCTCTCTCTCTCATCTCCATTTCTTTTTACTTTCTGACACACACACACACATTCTCTCTTACTTTTTTTTTCTTTTTCTTATTTCCTTTTCTTTATTTTATTTTTTCTTTTCTTTTGTTATTTTTCTAATACTCATTTTCGGTTTTCTTTTCTCTTTTGTTTCTTTCAATTTTCATTCTCTCCAAATTTCATTTTTTTTTAACCGAGCTACAAATTATTTTGATTTCGTTCTACCAAATAACTAAGTAAGAAATATATTATTTCTTACTTTCTTCCCAACTCGTTTTGTAAGAATTTGACAATTTCTTATGATCTACAAATAATTCTTGGTAAGAAATTTTGACACATGTATTTGATAAGAAATTGTATGCATGGCCATACAATTTTACCAAATAACTTTCATTACGTTTTACAAAATAAGTTAGTAAGAAATATTATAATTTCTTATAATATTTTAGGAATTTCTTACGAATAATTTTGGTAAGAAACTATCAATTTCTTATCTTTTTCTACTCGTTTCGTAAGAAATTTTATCTTTCATTATGTTTTACCAAATAACTTAGTAATAAATAATATAATTTTTTATTATATTTTAGGAATTTTTACGAATAATTTTGGTAACAAATTTGACAAATTCTTGAAAAAAAGGGAAAAAAAAAGTATTTAATTGTACATGGATGGTAAGAAAATCATACAAATTGGTAAGAAATTACATCACATTTCTAACCACTTAATCATTAATTAAGGCAATATTTTAGTTTCATAAATGAAAAAAAAAAAAAATTACACATGTTGGTAAGAAAATTGTTAGTTTTCTTACCAAAAAATGGCAAAAAATTATCAAAAAAACTACAGATATAGTAAGAAATTGATATTTTCTCGTCTTTCGCATCTCATAGCTATTGTCAGCCGAATAATTCCTACTATATGAAATGATGCAATTCTTATATAACTTGAAACACAGTAATAAATTATCAGATTCTCGCTAACTATCATTATCAAATACAAGCATTATCAAACAATAAGAAATTATCATATACCCAGTATTTTATTACCAAAAAACGTAAGAAAAATGTCAGATTCTTATCAATTTATGAAACAAAACAAAGTAAGAAAAATAACAGATTCTTACCAATTATCATCAATTACCAACGCAATGTAAGAAATTATCTTAGCACAGTGTTCACATCACTAAAATTATAGTAAGAAACTTCGGTCGATTCTTACCAAACACAAGCATTATAACCTAAACCCTAAATACTCAGTCTTTTCTTACCAAAATAACATAAGAAAGAATGTTAGATTCTTACCAATTTATCCAACAAAACAAAGTAAGAAAATGACAGATTCTTACCAATTATCATCAATTACCAAAAAACAATGTAAGAAATTATTTTAGCACATTGTTCACATCACTAAAAATATAGTAAGAATATTCGGTTGATTCTTACCAAACACAAGCATTAGAACCTAATCCCTAAATACTCAGTCTTCTGTTACCAAAATAACGTAAGAAAAAATGTCAGATTCTTACCAATTTATCAAACAAAAACAAAGTAAGAAAAATGACAGATTATTGTAAAAATCTTCGGTCGATTCTTACAAAGAAGAAGCAGTCAATTCGTAAATCCTAAAAATTCTAGAATTTGTTACATTAAAATCAGAGAAGAAGAAGAAGAAGAAGAAATCCTAGATCTATATACAAAACCCAAATATGTGTAAAAACCCTAGATTTGCTTTAAAAAAAACCATACATCAAGAGAGAGATCGGACCTGCAACTTCGCCGTTCAGCTGCGACATGATGATGGTCTTCTTCTTCGAGGTGAGGTCGGCCACGTTCGAGGTGAGCTTCTGCCGGCTGGGTCTGAGAGCTTCCACCGGCTGGATCTGAGCACTTCCGCCAGCTCCGGTTCCGTATCTCTGCCTTTTCTTCGCTAGCGTCGACTTCTTCGCTAGGGTTTGAGAGAGAGAGAGAGAGAGAGAGGAGCCTGCAACTTTTAGAGAGAGTGAAAGAAAGAGAGATTCAAATAGAGAGAGAGACCCGTAAGAATTGTGAGAAAAAGAGGGAGAAATATTGTTTTTGTCTATTAGCATACAAGGGCAAAATAGTCCCACCACATAAAAAAGGGACAAAATTTGTGTAAGTTAATATTTTGGGCAAAATTATGTTTTCTTATCTCTAAGAGGACAAATCTATACATTTCCTCTATTTCTTTTTTCTTTTTTGAAAAAAAAAATGTTATTAACATTAGAAAAAAATATTGTTTACATTATATAGATTGAAATAATATTTTTTTAACATAAAATAATGGTTTCTCAATTTACGTTCTACATGTGCTCTATAAATTAAACGACGTCATATTCTAATTTCTTACTTTTAAGCTCTATTACTTACTCCCTATGTCCGCAATTACATGTTTAGAATCTTTCGTCAAACATTTCAATATACCGTAAAATTGATATTGCGATAAAATCAAGAAGATTTGCATTGGGGTGCTTATTTCAAATTTGGAGAAGAGCATGCGACCTAAGGCCGAGCATCTTATAAGCTGTGGTGTGTCAACGAAGAAGATACTTTCAATGGTGAACGTGTCGGAATTATTGAGAAATGTGGAAAGGGTTGATGAAATGGGAGTGAGTAGGGCTGTCGAAACGGTACCGGTACTTCGGGAAAACCGGTACCGTACCGGGTACCGAGTACCGGGTACCAATTTTTCGGTATACGGTACGGTACTCGGTACCAGATATTTTATTATTTTCGGTACCGGGAATACCCGTACCATACCGGGTACCGAAATTAATATATAAATTAATTAAATATTATATTTTATTTCTATTTTCTAAAATTGAATTTCATAATACCTAAACTAAGTAAAATTAAATAATATTTTATTTCTATTTTCTAAAATTGAATTTCTTAATACCTAAACTAAGTAAAATTAAATAATATTTTATTTTATTTCTATTTTGGATTGTGAATTTAGATTGTGGATTTGTGATTGTGTTTTGTTAGTTTATAATAATTTAGATTATTATTGGTATTGAAAGTTTTTGAATTTGTATTTTTTTTGTTGAACACCATAAGAAATTAAAAAAAAAAAGTAAGATTTTTTTTTTATTTAAAATTTTCGGTAATTTATTCGGTAATTCGGGAATACCCGTACCGAACCGTTCGGTACCCGGGTACCAAATTTTCGGTACGGGAGTACCGGTACCGTACCGATCGACACCCCTAGGAGTGAGTAGCTTGAATGTGTTTGTTTCTGGTGTGGCTGTTAGACTACCATTATCGGTCCAATTTTTTCTTTGGGAAATTCTTACATACATGTAGGTATAGTGCACTCACCTCTTACATTTAAATATTATATTAATATATTTTATATTATTAAAATAATCACATGTGAGAGGTGGGTGTAGTACACCTACACCCATAAAAAAAACTTTTTTCTCCATGGTTGAACTGCCAAGTTAGTATTTAGCAATTAAAAAAAAGAAGAATTCAAGCTGGTTGCTATTTGGTGTTCGGACACAAGGAGAACGACGAACTGGGGTGTTTGCCCAATACAATACCTGCATATAGGAGAAATTGTCCTCTTTAAAAAGGCTAATGTAAAATTTACCCTTTTTAAATAAAGAAATTGTAAAACTATCCTTCTTAATATTTTAATATATAATGGGTCCCACTTTTATATTTAAAAAGTAGCAATGTCCCACCCCACTTAATTTTCTTACAAGGAAGTGACTACTAATTTTGAATTTTGATTTATTTATTTATTAATCTCTACTGTATGCAGTGTTCTAAAAGTCCCCGCCTAGACCCGACTAGTCCCCGCCTAGGCGCTAGTCGGCACCCCACCGCCCGACTAATGCTAAATCCGCCTAGTCGCTTAGCGACAACCTAATTATCGCCAGATTAAAGCTTAATTAGTCTTTAAGTCTGAACTAATCAATACTTATGACAATTAGGCCATGAAATTTATGTGAATACTATGAAATTTGTCATTTACATATCATATTTAATATTTTTATCATAAATTTGATAATAAAATTATGAAAAATATGTGTTGATATAGCTTCTAACAGATGATATGATGTAAAATTAGTAAAAGTAAGCTTGTATTTCTAATCCGCCTAGTCCCCGCCTAGGCTCCCGCCTAGCCGCCTAGGCGCTAGTCCCTCCTTCACCGCCCGACTAGCGCCTAGCGACTTTTAGAACATTGACTGTATGCATGCATGCATATTTTATTTTGTTTTTCTTCATGATGCAGTAGTAATAAATTTTGTCGCCCGGACGAATCTCTACTGTATGCATGCATGCGTCTATTGAATGATACTGAATCATACAAATTTTGACTGTTTTTTTACAATAATTCAATATGTAATAGTACAAGACAAATAATAAATTTTGGTATCCTATGCCAACCCACGCGACACAAGACTCAATATATACAACCTAAAAATTGCGAATAGAATTAAAAAATAAATAGATTCACCAAAAAATTATTCCGAGAAGAAGTAAACACAACATCTGAGCTAAAGAACTGAGCTTAGGAAGACGAGGCATTATAAAGGTTTATCACGGAGGATATCGTGCCACGCTGCTTCATCATATGCTTCATTGTGTTTTTGAATTATCCAATAATATAGGTAAATTTTAATATCGATTTTATATGCGTAGTAAGTAGTTTAGCGATTTATTTTGGAAATAAATTGAATTTTTTTAACATGTCGAAAATGAACTTATATGTTTAGGAATTAGTTTATAAATTTATTTTGGAAATTAGTTGCTTATTATATTGTTTAAATTGATTTATTTAAGTGATTGAATTCGAAATTAGTATATATTTGTAATGTTTTAACAAAAAAAGAGAAAAATTTGGGTATAGCCAACTTGTCATTCCGACGCCGGAAAAAGGCCAATCGGTCGCATATTCCGGTCGCCGGAAAATCACTTTTCCGGTGAAGCGACCGGCCGGTTGGCTATACCATTATTTTTCATTTTTTTTTCTAAGTATGGATAGTTTATCACATTTATTTTTTGAGCTTAGAAATTCTTCCTATAGATTTATATTGAAATTAATTGATTATTATTTTGTTTAAATTAATTCTTTTAAATGATTTAATTCGAAATATTAAAATATTTTTAATGTTTGAACTATGAAAATTTATAAATATGTTACAAAAAAAGAGAGAAAAATTTGGGTATAGCCAACCGGTCATTCCAACACCAGAAAAAGGCTGACCGGTCGCGTATTCCGGTCGCCGAAAAATCACTTTTCCGGTGAACCTACCGGCCGGTTGGCTATACCATTATTTTTCTTTTTATTTTCTAAGTATAAATAGTTTATCACATTTAATTTTTGAGCTTAGAAATTTTTCTTATAGATTTATATTGAAATTAATTGATTATTATTTTATTAAATTAATTCTTTTAATTGATTTAATTCAAAATATTAAAATATTCTTAATGTTTGAACTACGAAAATTTATATATACGTCAAGAAAAAAATATTAAAAATTTCGGTATGGGCAACAGTCATTCAGGAGCCGGGAAAAGGCCTGACCGGTTGCCTATTCCGGTCGCCGGAGAAATCATCTTTCCGGTGAACCGACCGGACGGTTGGCTATACCATTATTTTTCATATTTTTTTTAAGTATGAGTAGTTTTTCACATTTAATTTTTGAACTTAGAAAGTAATTTTTGAACTTAGAAATTAGTTTGTAGATTTATTTTTGAAATTAACCGATTATTATTATGTTTAAATTAATTATTTTAATATTTAATTCGAAATTAGTATACAACGGTGATTTCAAGAATTTGGTCTCTTAAAGAAATTGGTATATTTTATGTGTTTAATTTGTTGTTTTTATATTTATTTGCAGTTGATGATTTATTAATTAAAATTTAATTATGTGATTACAGATGGATTTGGTGTACGTGAACGTTAAATACGGGGGTAAATGGGATGGTTGTAGTTATGAAGGCGGCCAAGAGATAACTATCCCATTATCTTCTGACGGGATAACCGTTTACAACTTGAGATACCTCGTATCTTATTATTGCAACCTGACGGGCTCCGATTTTGATGTTTCTTATCTGAGGATGAACAACCGCGGACGGACTATCAAATCACACTTGACAAGAGACGAGAAATTATTTGAATTATGCAATGCTAGTTTGACGCCAACGATATTCATGAAGACGAACGACAGAGCATCATCTTCACATGCCGGGGCATCCTCTCCATATGTCCCTACCTTCGATCAACCCGGGTCGTATGTGGGCTCATTTGATTTTCACAACCAAGGCACTGATTGGCATGCAGACTTGGAACAATTCGGGAGGGTTGCTGCTTCTAGTAACTGGTATGAGGGCGTATATCTCGGCGAGAGCAACAACGTTGGTGCGGATCTGACGAATCATGAAAATATTGTCCATGATAATGCAATTCTAGACCTCAATCAATCGGTCGAGAATGACGAGGAGCGAACGGATGATGAAGATTACGTCCCTGATCATGAAGAGAGCTCGGAGACCTCGGAGAGCGAGGGCGAGACCAATCTATACCATGATGGTAGGCAGATGAACATGGCCTTATTCGCAGAGTGGACTGCTTGGATACAGGAGGAAGAGGGTATGCAGAAACTGTTTGGGATGATGTTCCCAAATTTGCGTGAGGGTGAAGCAGTGACGGATAACGACACCGACCACATGAGTAATTGGGTTGTCCCGTTAGTCCCCCCCCCCCTCAGCCTCGTGATTCCGCAGTATATCATGATGATTTCATTAATATTGAGGAGCTCTCCAAGGACTCTGTTTCTTGGGACAATGATGAAATCTGGATCGCGGTCGGTTTGTGGCATTTGATTAAGAGGAAATAATACATTTTCGAGAAATCAGATAACAAGAGATTCCTAGCGGCGTGCAAATTATCCCAAAAATGCCCTTCAGGCTTTTACTCACTACTGAGGGCGGGCCTTGGACTATTTCGAAATTTATTGAGGAGCACGTGTGTAGTGAATTTGGTCTAACAAATACCGTTCATAAGAGGAAGGTCCACGCATTGGTGATCGATTTAATTTTTGCAAAGAGATTGTTGCGTGATTCTCAGATAATAAAGCCCGGAATAATTCAAAACGAGCTCAAATCTGAGTTCGGACGTGTGCTTGAAGGGACAGAATGCCGCAATCGAGATGGTATACGACAAACACAAGGAGTCCTTCAACGATCTGCTCAGTTATCTTCACATGTTGGAGATCACTAATCCTGAGACCTACACCGATTACGAGATCAGACCAGATGGTCGGTTCAAACAAGTATTCATTGCTCTAGACGTGACGTGATTCGCATGGGAAAACGGATACCTCCGGCCGGTTATTATTGTTGACGGTACGCATCTCAAGGGGAATGCCCACGGTTTAATATTTGTAGCTATGGCCAAGGATGTGAACGAGCAACTTTTTCCTTTGACATATGGAATCGGGCCGACTGAGGATCACAACTCGTGGACTTGGTTCATGCGATGCCTCTGAATGGCATATGGTCCATGTAGGGTTACGTTGTTCGTCTCCGATCAGCACCCGTATATCATACATGCTATCCAAGTCGAGTTCCCCGAAGCTCAACACGGGTTTTGTTACTGGCACCTTGCCAAGAATTTGGCGATCTACGGAAAGAAAGCTGGCGAACTCTTTCAACATGCCGCGTACACATACGACAAGATGGAGTTTGGGAAATTCATGTTAGGGATTCGTAGCACTAGTAGGATGGCTTATAAGAAATTGATAAAGATCGGAGCTGATAAGTGGTCTCGATCGCATTGCCCTACCAGACGCTTCTCCGACATGACATCCAATGCTGCAGAATCTTTTAATAATAGCCTTCTATGGGCCCGACGTCTGCCGATTTGCGCTTGTCTAGATGCTGCGAGGCTCATCATTGAAGAATGGTTCAATGAGCGACGAGAAAAGTGCGGGAATGACCTCATCCAATCACAGAAGAGGCAAGGAGAAAGATGGTAGTTCAATTGGAAAGGTCAACAACCTACGTAGCCACCTGGATTGGCAATGCTCCTCATTATAAAGTGAGAACGTCAGCACGCGAATAAGAATATTAACTAAATACATAATTAATTAAAGTTGCTTCATGCACGATATTAACTAAATAAGAATATACATATATGTCAAGAAATAAATCAAATTAACGAAATGTGATACCGTAGTGGCGCTCCACCAGGCAGGGCTCCCCTCGAGTGGCAAACCTTCGCCCTTGATCATATTTATCAAAAAAGGATTGAGTTTCCACTCCTTTACCATGAATGCCCGGACATATTGCCAGAAGAATGGGCCACTTCGTTCTTCAGGGGTAGCACCAAAAAGCTCCTTTGCTGGTTCTAGCAACCTAGCCTAGTCCGCTCGAAGATCCATCTGAAATTATAAACCAAGTATACACCGAAATAATTAATTAGTGGTGAATTACGTCATTGAAATATGTGAATTCGGATTATAATTTTAAATACTTACAATCACAAAAGTAGGGCATATGATCAATTTTCCATCCCGATACTCAGGCTTGACATCTACGCCTTCTCGTAGCTTCTGACGCATGGTCATTAGGGCAAGGTCAAAAGTCTGTGCAGTGAAGACGTAGATGTTAGAACCATAATTTAATTAGAAAATGAATATAATACCTTTTTAAGATTTATGGCGTATTTTAGATACCGGAAGATCCCACTGACCATTCTTGGCTATTATTCTTTTGAAATCGGAGGGTCTCAGATCGGATATTGCATCAAATACCCTCATCGGGCGTTGTGGCTTGTCGAAGTTCATATATTTGTAGAATCAGTCGACCACATCCCTTGGGGGCCAAGGTGGGTTTTGTGGCTGCAAATAAGTACTTCTACTGGCTGAAGAGCTCGATTCTCCACGACTCCCAGAATTATTAGGAATAACTCTCTGTCTCTCGGATTCAATAGATCTCGATCTAGTAGACTATAGGAATTGAGAAGAAATTAGGGTATAAATCATATTCTTAAAATGATATTAACTACGCTTCATTTTATTTATTACTCCAAATTTAATTGATTTTATTTTATTTATTTATTACCCATTTTATTCTTAAAAGAGAGTAAAAAAATAATAATATCCACTTCATAAATTTAATTGATTTAAAATACAACGAGCTGACATATATCTATATATATATTACTATATATACGTATATTATGCAACATATATTAATATTATTAATATTAACATAAAATAAATTGAATGTAAAATCGAAATTGAGTTTTTGTTTATTAAAAATACCTGCCCAAGCTCGACTGACGAAGCACGCCTCGGTTGTTCACGAATTATAATGTTGGGGTGAGCGGCAGTCGAAAATGACGGTCTGGGAGTCGAGAAATCAGGCGCGGTGGATGAGAAGTCGCCCAAAGACCTCCGGGGCTGTTCATGAGTATCGTGAGCATACGGCAAATACGATTGGCCGAAGGGAGGAATATAGGTCGATAGGGGCCCACTAGTGAATGGAGTGAATTGCGAGTCATATACGATAAATGAATATTCGAATAAACATATAAGAATTTAATAAAAGTAAATGTCAAAGAAACTTAACAATCGGATAGATTGTACCTAGCCGAAGATGGAAGTAAACGCGGAATCCACTACATTACTCGGGGCGGATTTGGTGTAGGGCTCGGTACAGGACGGTGTCCAGATGGGCAGAGAGGTATCCATACGTGCAGTCGCTGTCTCGAGGTGCTCGTTCACCTCAGGGCTCGTATCAACAGCCGTAATTGCAAAACCCGATTCCCGTGCAGATGAAACATTGAGGGGGGGCTCAATCGTTGGGGCCGGTCCACTCGAGTGGACATACTCGAAGTTCTGCAGCTCACAATGTCAACGCCCCCTTTGAACCACTTCTTGACCTTCGAGAAGACGGATTTGCTGATCTTTCCTATCATCTTGGCCTCCATTTTCTCATTCTCGCGATAGGCGGCCTCCTGTACAATACCGATCCAATCCTCTCTAGACATCCCTAATGGAATGCCATCAGAGCCGCCACTACTGCTCACTCGTTGGTGACGGGATGAAGATGTACCCTCATCGGATAGTGGCCCTGAGTACCCGTAGACCGGGTACTCTATCTACGTTGAGGTTCCAAGTGATCATCTCTTTCGGCATGCTGAGGCTCGAGCATAGATCGACGTACACGTGGGCGTTCAACGATGATATATGGACTCTTCGGCATATGAAAATTAACCATCAAGGACCTTGGTTGAAGTACAGACAAGAAGTAACCTTCTTGGATCTCCTGATCTTCGGGATAGATCATCGAAATTTGTCCTTCAGGATACTCAAATGGTGCGTACAACTCATCATCAGACACGCCCCTAAAGGTATTGAGGAAATTCCATCTCAGACACCTTGGCACGTCATTTGTAGGACATGTCACCGCAAAATCATCACCAAAACCCGTCATCACCTCCAAAGCCCAAATCATCAATGCCCATGGCGGCCCGTAAATGTGATATTTCTTGGACGTTGTCTGAAACGTCCTCAAATAGTACTGAAGGGTATTGTACGTATACGCCCCCTAGGAAAACCATTGAATTCATCCTCGTCATCAATCAACTCCCACAACTACGGGAAAACATTGGCCTTCGCCTCGTGACCGAGAATAAACAATTTGCCATCAACAAGTTTGACAGCTTCACACGAACTTCGTCATCTGGATCGTTGGCCGATGTGAGCTCCTTTAGTTGCGAGTTCAACCACGCCGTATTCCTATTAATGCCGCCACAGACGACCTGAAAGAAATGTGATTCACTTGGATGCCTCTGAATCCTAGGATCAAATAGTGTAGGTCCAAATCTCAACCCTGTAATGAGAGCATGGTCTCGGATGGTGTACTCTACGTCTTGGCCCCTAATGTGGAACCAAATTCCTTGCTCAGTAACAATACAACGAGATATAATAGAGTTTAGCAATTTTTTGTTGTTTTGCCCCGGCTCCTAATTCAAAAAATGTCCGAAAGGTCCCTCTTGAAATCTATCGACTAAGGTATAGCTCTCGCTCAATACGTCATGGATATCAGCCAAGAGTTTAACCCTATAGTAGTTAGTCACATCCATGTTCTTGTTGATCAAATAGCTTCGACGGAACCATGAGGGCTCAGATTCATGTAAAATAAGGACACAATCGATATTATTATTAGTATTACAAATTTAAGTATTATGTTTAATAAATAATCGTTATGTTTAATATATTAAGTATTGAGCATATAAAATAGTATAAATTTATTGTTAAGATTATCCAAATAATTACTTAAATAATTAATTTAAACAATATATATATATATATAAATAAGAATAACAAACTATACTTAGAAAAAATAAATAAAAACATTACATAGGCTTTTTGAATTAAATCACATATATATACATACAAAAATTTATTTTATTTTTCTTAACATATATGCAAATTTCTGAATTTCAAACATCACATGAATTAAATCACTTAAAAAAAATACTTAATTTAAACAAAATATATATCAATTAATTTTCAAGAAAATATACAAACTATTTTATAAGCTCAAAAAAAATGTAATTAACAATCTTTACTAAGAAAAAATAAGAAAAATAGTGGTATAGGCAACCGGCCAATCAAGCGACCGGAATGTCAATTTTCCGGCGACCGGAATATGCGTCCGGTTGCCCGTTTTCCGTCACCGTATTGGCCGGTCGGCAATCCCAAAACATTTCTTTTATTTTTCTCAACACATATGTAGATTTTAATGTTTCAAAAATCACATATATATACGTTTTTGAATTAAATCACTTAAAAAAAACTTAATTTAAACAAAATATATATCAATAAATTTTCAAAAAACAAATATACAAACTATTTTATAAGCTCAAAAAAAAATGTGATTAAGAATCTTTACTAAGAAAAAAATAAGAAAAATAGTGGTATAGGCAACCGGCCAATCAAGCGACCGGAATGTCAATTTTCCGGCGACCGGAAGAAGTGTCCGGTTGCCCGTTTTCCGGCACCATATTGGCCGGTCGGCAATCCCAAAAAATTTCTTTTATTTTTCTCAACACATATGTAGATTTTAATGTTTCAAAAATCACATATATATACGTTTTTGAATTAAATCACTTAAAAAAAACTTAATTTAAACAAAATATATATCAATTAATTTTCAAAAAAAATATACAAACTATTTTATAAGCTCAAAAAAATGTGATTAACAATCTTTACTAAGAAAAAAATAAGAAAAAAAGTGGTATAGGCAACCGGCCAATCAAGTGATCGGAATGTCAATTTTCCGGCGACCGGAATATGCGTCCGGTTGCCCGTTTTCCGGCACCGGATTGGTCGGTCGGCAATCCCAGAAATTTATTTTATTTTTCTCAACACATATGTAAATTTTATTATGTTAAACATTACATATATATACTAACTTTGAATTAAATCCTAACAAATAATACATTATTTAGACTTCCCAACAAATACAATTTCATAACAAATCATACAATTTAAATCATTTGTATCAAATAAATCGAGATCCACAATTAATAAAATTTAAATCGTAACAAATCGTACAATTTAAATCATAACAAATAATACCATTTTAATTCATACCAAATCATAACAAAAAAATTAATACATTTTTTTAAAACATACCAATATTCTTCGTGGTATTATTTCGATCGAGATGCCAATTTTGTTTTCCGGCAAGACTTTGTGTTCCTCTTCATTATCGTTGATTATGTATCCTCCCGACATCTCCGGTGCAATGGCAGCGACGGCTTGTGGGCAATGAGGAACGGAATGGAACGCCGGCGAGGGAGGTGGTGTTCGGCGGGGAAGTAATGATGAAGATGATGAAGAGGGTGTGTTAGGGAGGTGCTACTCGGCTTTGGGAGAGTGAGTGTTATCGTTGTGCACGGGTGAGTGTTATGGTTTTGTTAGGGTTTTTATGTTTTTATTTTTTGTTGTTTTGTGTTTGTATTTTGATTTGTTGAATTTATTTATGGAATAAGAATAATATTATAGGGAATGGTGTGTGTTGAGTTTTTGTTTTTTTGTTGTTTGTCGGCAGACTCGGCGGGTGGGTGGGGTGCTTAGAAATAAAAAATAACTGAGCACAAGTTCGGACCATTCAAACAGAAATAAAAAACAAAAAAGTGGGCCCTAATACCTTATTTTAATCAAAAAAGGTACTTTTACAAATACAATCTTTTTTTAAGGTAATTTTTACATTATAAGGATTAAAGAGGGTATAAAATCCTAAGCTCCCATACAATATTGAGTTTTTGATTCAACCAGTGAAATGGAGACGCTTGTCTTCTTTCCTTTGTTTGTCAAACTTTTATCTAGATTACCTTATAAATGACAATATCTTTTACGTTTTAATTTATAAAAAAATAAATAATTATGCCAAAATTCTTATTTTTTCCTTCTCTATAAATGAAGACCAAATATGATATATTTCACATACTTTTATATTCTGCCTTTTGTGCATTGATTTTTAAAAATTAATTTTCATTTGTAATAATTTTAATTTATTTTGATTATTATTTATTATAATTAGTTATAATAAATTTTAAAATAAATAAATAATAAATATATAATGGTGTGGTTGGGTGGTTGGCTGGTCATTGATAAACAATCAAAAATAGGTATGGTTGGTTGAGAAAAATATCGTATAAATGAAAGAGATAGAAATTAATTAAATATTAAAAAAGTTGGGTGTTTAGGTGGTTGGGATGGTTGCTGATAATGGTAGTCTTATGAGCACAATGGTTAATCGGAGATGGGAGCAAAAGCTTCGGGCTTTTTTCACGATATCCTGCAATGCTTTGAAAATGACATTTCAAGATACGCGAGGTATATTTGGTATCTGAAAATAATATGAGGGAGGTGAAGGAGGTGATACTTGGGACCCAGATGTTTAAAACTATTTGTTCCTAGTGCATTTGAAGATATTGAAGAGTAGACTTCTTATTGAAAAATGGCCATTTCTTTCATCATAATGCAAAATTTCAGATAATGTGTTTTATGAGAAGTTTGTGAGCCCTCACTTGGACAAAGTCGGTGAAGTTCTACTTGGCTCGTAGAGCACACACAGTGAGAAACGAGATGAGGATGTGCCCTAACTTGAGAACATTTGGCCTAAGTTTAGTATTTTTTGTGAAATCAAATGATCTCAAATGGAAATTAGGTATTTTTCCTGATTTCTTGATTGTATATATATATTTTTTAATTTTAATGGATTACAGCTATAGCTGTATTTGCTTAGGACCAAGCCTACTAAAAAATCTATTCTATGCTTAACAACTTCGTTAAATGGTTCGGTATCATGATTTTTTTATTGATTCATCCTCTATTTTCCCACAAATTTTGTTTTTTTCTAGTTTAAAATGTGTATGAATTCATAGTGTCCTGTTTTTTTTTAAAAGCGAATTAATGTGCTATATTTCTTGTGAATATAAGGAGAGGATAAATTTGGCTGAAGTCTCAAAATAATTTGAGTGTTGAAGTATTCGTTTTAACTTACGCCCTACACTAATTTGAGGAAGATACTAGTATTCCTTCCGTCCTCCATTTACTGACCATGTTGACTTTTTAGATAATTTTAAAGCTTTGTAATGATAGATTTAAAATTGAATTTTTGGAGTTTAGTTTTTTTTACAAGTGATGAGTTGGGATCTAGCACTGATGAATCCGGGCTTACATTTATTTATTTGCTCATGCTTTATATTTTATTTGGGCTTAAAAACTTTGTATTTATTTTTAATTTAGTTTAGTCCAATTATCACAACATATTTAGGTGATTAATTGGCCCAGTTACATTTAATTAAGGAGTCCGAAATTATCAAGCCCAAGCCTTGTTAATTTCAAAACCTAGCTTAGGAATTAGTCTAGTATTTATGTTATTTTCGCAGTTACTATTCACAGACTTGATTGAATGAAAAACAGCTTTCACGTTATTCTCTTGTCTCACAAAAACTAAAGGTTCTTGGTAGGGTTTGTTGTTGGCACTTCAAACTTGAATTCAATCGACTCGTTCGTGATATCTCGTAGTATCCGGGTTAGTCGAGCCACAAAGATTGCTTGATAATCGCGTTTCGGATCCTTGTAGATTCGGGGTTCGGTTCTGGTAATTTTCATCCCTTTTAATTTCGAATTTTGTTAAACCTTTTGTTTGATTTTCGTTCTCAGCCATTCGTCACCTTTCATACATCACAAATATCCATTACCCATCATTCGTATAACCATCCGATCCCAGAAACCCTTAGATTAATTCTAGATCCGTTTTTGAACCCTAAAACTGTCCCGAAAATAACCACCGTGCCAAATCAAAAACTACTCGTGCGTTTTTGCTGAATTTTGGATATATTCTTCATAACCCTAAGTTGTAACTCGTGTTAAAATTTGAGTTTAATCTGAATTGAATTGCTTAGGTTTCTATCGACGCCTATTCAGTGTGTTCGTGGGTAGTTTCAGGGAATTATCATTCATATTTCATACTTGTCGTTTGGATTGAATCTATCATAGTTGACGTGTGTTCGATTCGTAGCTTCCGCATATTGTAGATCACATCATAAATTTTGGTACCAGAGCCACGTCAGTTTTGCTGATTGTGGTTCAATCCAAATAGGTGTCGTGCGTGATATATTAGGGGCAAAAGTTTCGATCGATTAAAAAAAAAAAAAAAAAAAGAGTTAAATCGAAGGCCCTAGTGTGTCACTTTGTGATTCTTGATTGGTTAGTGAGTGAATATTGCGTTGGGTAGTAGTAGTGTATTTGTTTTCTTCGAGTTTTGTCGGTAGAACTTGAAACAGACGTATCTTTTGATCCACTTGGCCGATTCTTCTCCATAATACCTTTTTGGAAACGTCTCGACGCGACCAATAGGTTAACAACACTACGCCGTGTTCGGTTCACATTTAGGGCCAAATTCCATCGTCTTTAGCTGATAACGTCCAGTTGAAAAAAAAAATCCAGATTTGTGCATTGGATAGTGTAGGTTTTCAGTTCCTAAGTCGATTCAAAGTAGGATTAGTGCTCATAACTTGTTACGACTTATATCCGAAATTCCTAGTTAGCCTTTCTTTCTTCTCTTCAGCCTTTCTTCTTTCTCAGCCTTTCCTGTTTGCTTAGCCCTTACCTAGCCACCGAAATAATTCCTATCCTTTATTTGTACCCCTTGCTGTGAATTTTACCCCACATTGCAGCAACTTTGTGTTTCCTACTATTCCTATGATCCTTTGAGGTCAAGTTTGAGTTCTTGATTCAAGCCGAGAAGTCCACATCGGTTCTGCCAAGGGTTTGAGGTTCAAAGACTATAGTGACTGCAAATTGAGTGACATACACGAGTGATCTGAGTGACATACACGAGTGATTAAAAAAAAATCTGAGAGAACAAACGAGTGATTGTGAGGAACTGTGAGGATTTTATTTATTTCTTCTACGTTTGCTCGTTTTGCAGGTACCATGAAATCCGGAGACGGTTCCAAGAATCATGACAGCCCGCCCAAGTCGTCTACTACACCTCTTGAGATGTCCTCATATACTCAACAGCCGTGGGATGCTAAGTATCACCTCGATGCCTTGGCACAACACTTTGAGAGGCGCAACCAATTACTGGAACAGAAGATCGATGATACGTTGGATAAGGTAATGACGCAGTTCGAATGTCTCAACAATCTAACAACATTACCTCCACCAATCAGAAATCAGCCTATCCAGCAAGCTCCACCATTCAGACGACAACCTGTCCGCCAAGAGATACCACGTCGTCACCAGCCCCAGCCAGTGTTTGAGCCAGTGTCTGATGATCATGAAGAAGAATATGATGACCATGATGAGGAATCAGAGGCTGAAATTGAGTTTCCACAGAGGAATCAGAGACGTGATCGCCCACGTCCACCTCCCAGGCGTGCTTTTCGCGGCCATCAGCAACGACGTGGAGATGGAGATAGCTTGTTGAACAACATCAAAACAAGCATTCCAGAGTTTGAGGGAATACATGATCCTGATATGTACCTTGATTGGGAGAGGAAAGTCAATAAGATCTTTGAGTGTTACGACTTTCCCGAGTGGAAAAAGGTTCAGCTCGCGTCCTTGGAGTTTAGAGGATATGCAGCCTCGTGGTAGGAAAATCAGCAAGAGAGAAGACGCCGTGATCGATACCCACCTATAGACACTTGGCAAGAGATGAAGGACGTCATGAGAGGACGTTTCATTCCGGTACACTATGAACGAGAGCTTGAGAAGAAATTGAACAGAATTAAACAGGGTACTCGGTCGATTGAGGAGTACCATAAGGAACGTGCGACAGCTATGAACAGGGTTGGGAAGGAAGAGACACTGTTTGCCACCCTCAACCGGTACGTTGAAGGAATGAACCCAGATATTGCTTGTGAAGTCGAATTGAAAGACTTTGATTCAGTAGAAGCAATAGTTCATTATGCATCTATTGTAGAACGACAGCTCAGAGATGGACGTCGTTGATCCTTCCAGTCGACGCCTGCTAGGAGTCCTTGGAATCGAGGCGACTCTTCCACGCCTAGGACAGCCCCTACACATCCTCCTAGCCAGTCCACACAGCCAGTTCGCCGTTCTGAGCAGTCTGCACCACAGTCCTCTCGCAGACCTGACTACACTTCGCCTGCACCGAACAGAAATGCTCAGAATCGCCCCATGCAGCCTAGTCAACATTAGAATAGTACTCCAGGGAGAGCACGTGACATCTAGTGTCACAAGTGCAGAGGATGGGGACACTTTCAAGCACAGTGTCTGAATCGCAGAGTTTTATTCCTCACCGAGCAGAATGAGTTAGAATCAGCGAGTGGAGAGGAATTCGAAGAAGAAGAAGTTAAAGGGGATACCGAACAACCCCTAGTTAGCAGCATCATGGGCGATGTTGTGGAGGAGCAACCGAAGCCAACGCACGTCAGCTTTGTTTCGCTCCTAGCCTTGAGCCTTATTCGAGAGGAAGAACAGAATGATCAGCGGGAGAACATCTTTTATTCACGCTGTTCCATTCAGGATAAGGTGTGTTCGGTCATCATTGCTAGTGGAAGCGTTATAAACGCCATTAGTCAGTATGCAGTGGGGAAGCTGAATTTGATCCCACAGAAGCATCCAAAACCGTACCGATTGCAATGGTTGACAGACAGAGGCGAGATTCATGTTGGATATCAGGTACCTGTCACCTTTTCTATTGGTCGTTATACTGACACTATTTTGTGTGACGTCATCCCTATGGAGGCGGCACATATTTTGCTTGGTCGTCCTTGGCAATTTGACAGGAAGGCGATACACGATGGGTTCGCCAATACTTATGCCGGGCTCGAGAAGGACAGACCACGCGATTGTGGCCACTAGCGCCGAAAGATGAGAGTGAAGATCAGCGACGCATGCAAGAGAAGTACAAAGAAGAGAAGGAGAAACGTGCTGAGAGCAAGCCGATCCAATCTGACAATCCACGGCAGAGTCCCAGTGTACTAAGGGAACCAAGGGCCTCCCTAAGGATAAGGCTGTCCACGTTACCACTTCTTCCGGTTCAGATACGGCGCACCGGAACTTGTCCATCGGTGTAAAAGGAGTTCAGACCGCCATTAAATCAGGTAATGCTATCGTTCTAGTTAATTTTAAGGCTAATGATACTCCTGATGTTGTTATTCCTCCTGTTTTGCAGCCATTAATGGAGGAGTTCAAGGATGTTTTCCCCACGGAGATTCCTAGTGGTCTGCCGCCAATTCGAGGAATTGAGCATCAGATCGACTTCCAGCCGGGAGCAGTCCTTCCAAACCGACCTGTCTACCATACCAGCCCTGAGGAAGCCAAGGAGATTGACCGTCAGGTCAAAGAGTTGCTGGAGAAGAATCAAATCAGAGAGAGCTTGTTACCGTGCGCAGTGCCTGTCATACTCGTACCAAAGAAGAACAACGAATGGCGCATGTGCATGGATTGTAGAGCTATCAATAAGATCACGATGATTTCGTTGGTGAGGAGGAGCCGAATTCGAGGACGAATCCTTTTCAATAGGGGGGAATGATGAGCCGGGGTTCCAGCACTAATGAATCCGGGCTTATATTTATTTAGTTGCTCATGTTTTATATTTTATTTGGGCTTAAAAACTTTGTATTTATTTTTAATTTAGTTTAGTCCAATTATCACAACATGTTTAGGTGATTAATTGGCTCAGTTACACTTAATTAAGGAGTCCGAAATTATCAAGCCCAAGCCTTGTTAATTTCGAAACCTAGCTTAGGAATTAGTCTAGTATTTATGTTATTTTCGCAGTTACTATTCACATACTTGATTGAATGAAAAACAGCTTTCACGCTATTCTCTTGTCTCACAAAAACTGAAGGTTCTTGGTAGGATTTGTTGTTGGCACTTCAAATTTGAATTCAATCGACTCGTTCGTGATATCTCGTAGTATCTGGGTTAGTCGAGCCACAAAGATTGCTTGATAATCGCGTTTCGGATCCTTATAGATTCGGGGTTCGGTTCTGGTAATTTTCATCCCTTTTAATTTCGAATTTTGTTAAACCTTTGTTTGATTTTCGTTCTCAGCCATTCGTCACCTTTCATACATCAAAAGTATTCATTACCCATTGTTCGTATAACCATCCGATCCCAGAAACCCTTAGATTAATTCTAGATCCGTTTTTGAACCCTAAAACTGTCCCGAAAATAACCACCGTGCCAAATCAAAAAATACTCGTGCGTTTTTTCTGAATTTTGGATATGTTCTTCATAAGCCTAAGTTGTAACTCGTGTTAAAATTTGAGCTTAATCGGAATTGAATTGCTTAGGTTTTTGTCGACGCCTATTCAGTGTGTTCGTGGGTAGTTTCAGGGAATTATCATTCATATTTCATACTTGTCATTTGGATTGAATCTATCATAGTTGACGTGTGCTCGATTCGTAGCTTCTGCATATTGTAGATCACATCAACAAGGTACTAGTATCGTGTAAAAAAAACTAATATAAAAAAATTCAATTTAAAATCCATCATCATGAAGTTCCAAAATTATCTAAAAGTCAACATGGTCAGTAAATGGAGGACATATGAGTATCATTTTTTGTAAGGAATACTACTATTAAGGTGCGTTTGGGATATCACTAATCCCATGAGATGAAACATAATTAAGATTTTTAAAAAAAAAAACTAAGAACATTGTTGCAAAAGCAATTTTAAGCAAGATATTTTCAGTCTTTCAAAAAAGGAAAAAAAAAAAAAAAAGAAAAAAAGAAAAAAAAGAAAAAAAAAAAAAAAAAAAGCAAGATAGTTTCAGTTGACATGGAGGTAGGGATGGCAGTGGGTCCTGCACCCGGTCCAGATCCGGTGATCCAGATCCGATTTTATGGATCTGAGTCTTGCAAAATTGAACCTGATGGATCTGGATTGGATCTGGATTTAATAGCCAATTTTCAGATCTGGATTTGATTTTTTTAGACCCAGATCCGGTCCATGGATCCATTATATAAATATTATATATATTATATATATATTATAAATATTATATATATATATATATATATATTCTAATTATTTTAATTTTTAGAAATTATAGATTGAAAACCTAATTTGAAACAAGCATATAGGGGAAGACGACCCTCATTTCACTTGGGAGACATTTTACTTTTGATTTTTATCTATTTACTTGAGATTTTTACGACTTGTTTTGATATATCGTAGAAACTTATTACGATTATTATTGTATTATAATTCTTTTTATTATTTCAAAAATTCGTTTTAGGAAAAAAGACCATGGATCTGGGTCTAGATCCGTAGACCCGTGAATCCGATAGATCTGGATTTTGATTTTTTGGACCCGATGGATCTGAATCGGATCCGGACAAAAAAAAAAATTACGAATCTGGATTTGGAGTAAGCCGGATTCGGTCCAGATCTGACCCATTGCCATCCGTACTTGGAGGCAGTAGAAAGTTAGCAACATAAGCCTATGTAACCATAAACCCTAACTCAGAATCGAATTTCTTCCGCTGAAGGATGCAGAAACCATAAACCCCAATCGAATTTCTTCCGCCGCTACAGTTTCAGGCAAGTGATTTCGATTCTGACCCCAATTTAATTTGAGGATGATTGCAATAGTTCGCAAGAATCTCGCCATTTTCGTATCGAAGCAGACTTCGAACAGTGTTAATGTATGGAAATCCCCCAATTCTCTCCATTTTTTCTCTAATTCGACGGAAACCCAGATTTGTGCCAGCCCTACTCTTCTCGATATGTTGAGAAATAAATACGATTTCCCTCCGGAATTGGCTTCGCGAGTTGCATCGGAATTGAGTCGTCTGAAAACCCCCAAAAATGCCGATTCAATTCTTTCCTTCTTCAAAGAGAGTGGGTTTTCGAATTCACATTTGCAAAAAATCGTGAAGAAATAGGCCTCGTGTTCTCGCTGCTAGCCTCGAGGACAGCATCAGACCGAAGATCAAGATTTTGCGAGACGTGGGCTTCCCATCCGATGATATTTGCATGATGATCTCGAATAATCCTGGGATTTTGTACCTGAGTGAAAAATAATATAATTCCTTCATTATCTGTGCTGAAGAGATTGTTGGGATCTGATATTGAAGTTGCCAGAATTGTCAGGAGATGTCCGCGTATCTTGACAGCAAGCAGTGAGAACACATTCATGGCCAACGTCGAATTCTTGAAGAACTGCAGCGAAGCGATAGACAGTACCCGATCAGTTATCATTAGCTACCCATGTTCTTTCTTGCTAAAGCCAGAAGTCTGGAGGAAAGCAGCCGAGAAGGTTAAGAAAATGGGAGTTGATTCGAGTTCCAAAATGTTCCCTTATGCTGTTTCTACCGTTGCCTCGATTGGCGAAAGCACCTGGGAACTCAGGTTGCAAGCTCTCAAGGGTTTGGGTTTTTCTGATAGTGAGATAATGAGCATGTTTGGGAAGAGCCCAAATATGTTTTTGGTTTCGATTGAGAAGATGAAGAAGACGACGGAGTTTCTCCTCGCTACTGGGAAGTTCAATCTGTCCTGTATTGTCAGCTTCCCGAGATCACTAGTGTACAGCCTTGAGAAGAGGCTTAAGCCTCGGGTACGGGCTTTGAAGATTCTAGATTCTGGAAAGTAGGAATCTGATCAAAACATGGCCATCACTTGGACCGTTATGCACATTGCCATATGCTCGTTTTTTCGAGAGATTTGTTAAGCCATATGCTGATGAAGTTGATGATCTGATATCACAAGGAGATCCTACAAGAACAAAAAATGCAAATGAATCATCAAACATTTGTCAAGATGGATTAATTAAGTAGTTTTATGTACTGATTAGCTGAGAATCATTGAATATTTTTTTGCAGGTAGTCTTTTCGCTATATATGTTTCTATGAATCCTTTATTTCTTGGCTTCAAAATATGGTTGCACTTCATATAATTTGTGATGCTCCATGATTATTTGGTATTCCTATGTTCTTTTGATACTTGCTGTACGACTAGTTATGGTTCTTCATCTTGTTCCACATGATGAGATTTTTTTAGGATTTGTTAAGCAACAATTGAACGAAGCCTTAGGTTCATCTACACAGAATTTGGTACCCTTACTTATTTTCAAGATTTTGTTTAGCTCAACACAATTTATTGTAATGTCATCCTAATGTTATTTTGACCCTTTTGAAGCATGTTTAAAGTGTATAGTCTTGCTATTGAATTCTAAATCTTGTGTTTGAGTGTAGAACATGAAGAATGGGCACATTTTGTTGACGTTGAAGTTATGAAGATAGATGAAGTATATTTGAATTCTTGAAGAGGTTCTGTCACATACCTATGGAGTGTGTTTATTAAGATCTCGGTCTCTTATAGAAATAAAAATACAGGACCTTATTCTTTACTCCCTCAATACTAATATTATTGTACTTTATTTTTCATTTTCATACGTGTTGAGAAATTGTATTACATGAACTTCTCCTCTTATGCTCTTGGTCACTTATATAAAATAACAATTATTGATCTTCAAGAATTATAAGTTGGGGTATGATAAAATACAATATTTTTTATTTATATTTTTTATGGGAATGCGATGAGATATGACTATAGTTATCTCATGTATTTGGTTAAGGCCGTGTTCGGTAGGGTAGATAAGGTTAGATAGATTAATAATTCTGGTTTAGGGGACGGCCTGGGCTTATTTCACTATCTTCTTACATTAACTTATTTCAATTTTTCACTCATTTAACCTTCTTGTTCGGGATTTGGCAGCCACCAATGAGTCTTCGAAGTGTAAACAGAAAGAAGCAGGTACAAAATCGAAGAAGCACGGTTCCATCTTTGCATTTGTTCCAGAAATTGTAGACACAACAAGCCCTTGTATTCCACTTCACAGTCATCGAATTGAGAAATTGTAAAAGAAGCAATCTGAAGAAGAATCAGGTACATAATCTTATTCTTGACGAAGATTGTGTTTGCCTTTTCTTTTTACTCACGGAAAATGGGGTGAGTTGATCTGAAGCCTGAACATTTGTGTATGATGTTTGTTGTGCTCGGTTGGGTTTTTTTTTGTTTTTCCAAGGTTTTTCATGTGCAATTTGAAGAGGTTGGGACGACTTTTGTTGTTTGATGATAATCAGGACTATGATGATATCGTGCTTTAATAATCATCTATACTTATATAATAAGCTTATTTTACAAAATATGCTTTTGCGGATTATGTCATTATTATATAATTAATTTAAAAGTTAATGTAATAAGGTATGTTATATTCATAAAGTATATAATAAATCATTAGAAATTACATTTACCTTGTTTGACATTTAATTTGATTTAATATACTTTACATATTGTAAGTATATATAGCGAGAACCATGGGGACCCCACTCTCAACAATTTTGAAAGTGGCTATGACCAACACCTTTTGAATGGATAACTATTTTCTAAGAGAAGATGAGACTTTGCTAAAAAAATAAGAAACTGAGTCAATTAACATGGGACGAATAAATATGAAAACGAGACGCTTAAAACGAGATTGATATATATATATATATATATATATATATATATATATATATATTTTGTGGATATATTATATGAATTAGGAAGGATTAACTATTAGCTAGAAACTAAGAAGGAGAGAATTTAGAAACTCATTCTCTTCATTGATGTGTGTGTAGATGTGTGGTTGTGTGTTTTTACAATAAGAGCTTAAGCTCTTTATATAGGAAAACATAAAGAAACTAACTATTTCTAATTTACAATGAGGTGGGAATTAATCTACCTATTGTAGGATAGTTTGGTCAATTTTTCCTAAAAATTTAAGAAACTACAAAATTTACCCAAACTTTGAGGAGTGGGACTAAAATACTCTCTCCCCTTTCTACTCTCACCCCCTCACCCCCTTCCTACTCTCTAACCCCCTTCTACTCTCACCTCCCACCCACCTTCCTACTCTCTACCCCCTTGTACTCTACATTTTATATTTTAATTTTTTTTTTCTTCTTCTTATTATTTCTTTTTTTATTATTTATATATATATTTTTTCCTTCAGTTTTTTTTTCTTGTTCCTTCAGTTAATCTTTTTATTTATTTTTTTTTTTTTTTGCTGAATTGTTTTTCTCTTTTCATTTTTTTTTAATGTAAGTTTTGAATTTACTGTAAGTGGGTTTCGAATGAAACCATTTTGTTTTGCATAGTTGGTAAGATATCGATGAAATCTTACCATTCATGGTACGATAGTTGACAAGATGTCGATAACATCTTGCCAATTATATGCAAAGAATACAATAAATGAGATTATGTGACATTCATGTGAAATACAATACAAAGAAGGCAAGTAATCATTAGGTACTTGCCTATTGATGGTAAGAAATCGTTGGTTACTTCCGGCGAAAGACAAAAAATGAGGTGATTTCTTAGATTAGTTGAGAAATTGTTTAAAGACAATACAAAGAAGACAAGTAATGGAGATATTTTTATCATTCACGTTTAAATATTTGGAAAGTTAGTAAGGAAATATTTCCAAAGTTATTTGCAACTATCAAATCCTTACACTTATTAGAACTAAACATAGCATTAGCAAGTAATTGCAAAGTATGGGTAAAACTCTTACTTAATAATGACAAGAAATGGTTAACTTCTTGCATTGATAAGGCAAGAAATGAGATAATGTAACTACCATTAACTGGGAAAAAGACAAGACAAGAAATTACACCATTTATTACCTACTGATGGTAAGAAATCGTTAGTTACTTGCCGACATAAAGCAAGAAATGAGGTAATATAACTACCATTAACTGCGGTAAAGAAGAAGCAAAAAATTACACCATTTCTTTCCTATTGATGGTAATAAATCGTTAGTTACTTGCCCACAGAAGGCAATAAATTGGGTGATCGATTCCTTAGATTAATTGAAAAATTATTAAAAGCCACATTACAGCCAACTTATAATGAGTTCTTATCAAAATAAATGATATGTAGTAAAGAATAGCCCAAAGAATGCAAAAACATAAGGTCATATGACATTCTTGTAAAAAACAATACAAGGAATGTCATTAATGAAGACATCGATGCCATCATGTGTTACATAGTTGGTAAGATAACGATGAAATCTTGAAAAGACGAGGCAATAAATTGGATAATATAACTACCATTAAGCAAGAAATTATATCATTTATTACCTAGTGATGATAATAAATCATTAGTTACTTGTCCGCATAAAACAAGAAATGAGGCGATTTCTTAAATTAATTCGATTTCAACATAATTAAACACACGCTCAGAAACACCACACACACACATAGTAAATTCTACTCTACAACAACTTTCTAATAATTATCTATGATTATTTTCTACACATATGTATGATTTTATACATTTATTGTCATCTATATGTATGAATATTAAGTGGATCCCAAGTTGTATTGGTATATGATTAGGTAATAAATGATATAATTATTACCATCTGTATGTAAGAAGTGATACATTTCTTGCTATCTACCAAAATCTTACCGGTCATTTTTGTCAGATGGTAAGAAGTTGACTATATCTTGCCAAGTATATGCAAACTAATAAACATAATGCAGATTTCTTACCAATCAGATTTATTTGTACTCGGTTTATTTGATATATCAAAATTATGAAGTATATAACAATATGACAATTTCTTACCAATCAGGTTTAGAAAGTTGGCAAAAATTTCGATAATTCATTACAAGTTATATGCAAAAGAACATAAGAATAGTAAGAAAATGAATTAAATCACCATTAACAAAAAATACCCTCTCCTTGGAACAATCCTCGAATTAAAAATATTTGTTTTTATTATTCTTGCATCTCAAAAAAATAACTAATAGCTCTTACTTATTGATGACAAAAATGGTGGAACTCTTACTTACTAATGACAAGAAATGGTTAACTTCTTGCCATGATAAGGCAAGAAATTGGGTAATGTAACTATCATTAACTGCGGAAAAAATGAGACAAGAAATTATACCATTTCTTACCTACTGATGGCAATAAAACGTTAATTACTTGCCCGCAGATGGCAATAAATAAGATGATTTCTTAGATTAATTGAGAAATTGTTTAAAAGCTACATTACGGTCAACTTATAATGAAACTCATTTATGGTAAAACTCTTACTTACTTATAGCAAGAAATGATTAACTTCTTACCTTGATAATGTAATGCAACTACCATTAATTGGGAAAAATACAAGACAAGAAATTACACAATTTATTACCTATTGATGGTAAGAAAACGTTAGTTACTTGCCTGTAGAAGGAAATAAATTTCAATGTCTTGCCAATGGTTGGTAAAATTTTCGAACAATTATTTTCGTCTCGAATTCAAACAATATAATAAATTCAATTTCTTACCAATTATTTCACATTCTAAATTCGCAACAAAACAACAAATCAAAACTCACAAACACAATTCGTAATTTATATACACCAATTCGCAATACAAACTTAGTAATCAAAAACCCAAAAAAACACACACACAAACTTTAAAAATAATGAGCTAAGCAAAATGTCTCTCCACAAATTGAGACAAAAATGGCAAAAAAAAAACACATAATGGCAAGAATTTCTTATCAATTAAGCAAATAATCAAAACCAATATGTATATTACATTAAAATGAAGCAAAAAATCTCTGTGCAAACAAGAAATAAAGCCAAAAATAAAAATAAAAACTTGATACGATATGGTGGTACATTGCTATTTGACCAAAAATTTACTTCACTTATTCCAACAAAAAAGTGGTGTTTCTCCCACTTTTAAAAAAAAAAAATGATTTCTCCCAATGAAGATATCCAATCCTGAATCTTCCATAAGTTTCCAGATGCTTAAGGAAAGCCGCCGCAAATTCATCTTGCCACATAGTCAAACATCTCAACATACCAATTCTAAGAACAAAATTGTATTTCCGGTGAAAATTCCAAACATTTATGACTTACTTGAGTCGGCAACGTCGCATCCGAAGAACAAAGTCACCGGAAATATAAAATACCTAACCCTGCAACTCAAGGACGGGATTCCGCCGGAGGTGGAGGTCGTACGGCTGTTTGGCGGCGGATGTCTGTGGCCCCTTTTCCACTACATGTTGCCTATGTCGAAACCCCCAATTTTTTTATAGCTGAACAGGACGCCGGAAGCTCTTCACCACCAAGGGCAGCGATGGAGGAATCTCATAGAGAACTTGTGGTCGGAGTCGTCGCCGGGAAGGAGAAGTAGGAGAGAGAGAGAGAGAGAGAGAGAGAAGCCGATTGAAGAAACGCGAGGTGAGATAATATGTGAGAGAGGAGAGAGGTGGGTATTCTTGTCTCACTTTTAAAAATATGGGTATAATTTGCCCATTGTTAAAAGTGTGATAAATATTGTATTACTTAAGTGATATTAGATATATTGGGGTATTACCACATTTACAATTGGCCGACAAAGACAAAAATGAAAGGTTAGTCTAAAAAAGTAAAAGGCTAATAATGAAAGACTTAACTATAACAATCGTGGCCAAAAATTCAAAAAGTAAAAAAAACTTTTTGACAAAGATGCTAGTAACGATAAATTTTTTTAGTTTTTCATCACTGCATTTGTCATTATCTTCTAGAAATTCCTGTGAGTTTCTAAGATTTCTTCATTATTACTTTACTTCTTAGTGTCCAAACACTTCTTCAGTATTGATGATGTGTTCGTCGTCTTCTAATTTTTTGCCTTCACAATTGAATGGTAAAAGCATTTTCCAATTTTCCGTCCTAAAAATCTAGGTGAAATGTCATTCTCCAATGAGTTTATACTGAATCCAAATATTTACTTCGAAACCCATATTTTGTTGATAGTATTTATACATCTTAGAATTTTCAATTTCCTAAAAATCAAATGTTGTGGAATCTTGATTTCTTAACCGGTCTTTTTCTTCCATAAATATCCTTTTTTTGGTTGGCACGTAAGAACTATTGGTAACTTGTGGAAGAGATGATTGAATTTTACAGAAGACCTTGCCTTTGAGGGACTTTGATGCCATGTTTCCTCCAAAATAATCCACCATGCCATTGTGATAAAATTTTAAAATGCATAAATTATTTTGAGTTTCGCATCGAAGAAGAAGGCTCAAAAATTGAAGAAATTCTGAAAAAACTCGGAGAAAAGTTCTTGCTTATTGGAGGAAACATGGCATCAAAGTCCCTCAAAGGCAAGGTCTTCTGTAAAATTCAATTCTCTCTTCCACAAGTTACCAATGGTTCTTACGTGCCAGCCAGAAAAATAATATTTATGGAAGAAAAAGACAGGTTAAGAAATCAAGATTCCACAATATTTGATTTCTAGAAAATTGAAAATTCCGAGATGTATAAATAATATCAACAAAATATGAGTTTCGAAGTAAATTTTTGGACCCGGTATAAACTCTTTGGAGAAGGACATTCACCCAGATTTTGGGGATAAAAAATTGGAAGATGCTTTTACCATTCAGTGGTGAAGGCGAAAAATTAGAAGACGACGAACACATCATCAATACTGAAGAAATGTTTGGACACCAAGAAAGTAATACAGACTATGATGAAGAAATCACAGAAACTCACTGGGATTTCTAGAAGATGACGACGAATGTAGTGACGAAAAATTAAAAAAAATTTATCGTTACTAGCATCTTTGTCAATTTTTTTTTTACTTTTTGAATTTTTGGCCACGATTGTTATAGCTAAGTTTTCATTGTTAGCTTTTTACTTTTTTAGACTAGCTTTTCATTTTTGTCTTTGTCGGCCAATTGTAAATTAGAAATAGTTAGTCAATTAGAAATAATTAGTTTCTTTATGTTTTACTCCGTATTATATAAAGAGCTTAGTTCTTATTGTAAAAACACAAAACCACACATCTACACACACACATCAATGAAGAGAATGAGTTTCTAAATTCTCTTCTTCTTAGTTTCTAGTTAATAGTTAATCCTTCCTAATTCATATAATATATCAAAAAAAAAAAAACGCTTTGCATACTTATGTCTCTAATCAACTTGGATAGCTCCCCTAGTTGTGGAGCTCTCTTGTCGTAAGATGATCTTCTTTTTTCTTTTCTTTTATGTGGATTATGTATGTATCAATTTAACTTATATGTCAATTTAGTAACTATATATAGTGAGAACCATGGGCCCCCATTCTGCACAATTTTTTAGAATTGTCTTTTTATACAAGTTTGAATTACGGGTTTGTGAAATTTGTGAAATTCAATAATCAAGGTAAATAAAAAATATCGTAATGAGAAAATTGATTACTATATTCCTTGCTTAGTAAAATTTGAGATAAGTTCCGACACATTATATACAAGAAATTTTAGGTTAAGTCATTATCCATTCTACATCTCAGAAAGTAAAAATTAATAAGATTATTGATCTCTCAGTGCTATTGTTACATACTTTAGTGAGAGGAACAATCGTTAACTCGTCAAAGTTTTAGTTAAGTTATTTGGTAGTATCAACTTATACTTTAGATTTCTATACATATTTGTACAAAAAAATAATCCATGTGGAGAATGAAGAAGACATTGATTTCATCGTATAAAGATCGTTGTTACTCCCTCCATCCACGAAATTTTTGCCCATTTTGGCATTTTCGTCCATCCACGAAATCTTTGCCTATTTATGTTTTGGTATGTACCCCACACAAACTCACTTAATAATTAATCTTACAATGCTCTTTTATTTACATATTTTGCCATTGTTGACTTCATTTAATTTCACTTTATGGACTCATTTGGTAGCCTAGATATCATGAGATAGAGAAGCTTTTCCCACATAATCTGGCTTGGCTGTTTGGTATCATAGATTGAACTATCATGGAAGCCCGTGTTATTAGGAGGCCCACAATCACTGTTTCTCTTTAGAAGCGTTATCAGACCTCACCCCTGCGATAGAATTTCCATTCTCCATACTGAAAATTGACTGAAGCCTATTTTACCCTTCATTCCCGAAATTTGTTCTGTCAAAACGCGGGCGAAGATGAAAGCGAGGATGAAGGCATCTCCATTCTAGGGCAAAGGATTGGGTGGAGTAAGCTGAAAATCAAGGAGCAATATCAGTGAGTTCTTATAATTTCTACAGTTTTTATGTTCAATTCTACTGCTTGAGTTGCAAATTCTACTGCAATGAATCGATTTAGTTTTGTCTTGAACTTCTAATGATTCTACTGATGCTGCTACTGACTTTAATGAATTTCCTTGAATCTTGTATGAGTTGTCAATGGGGAATTTCCTTATGCTACGTGCATGTGTTTGAAGAATATGAGTTGTCGATGCTTGTTTCTCTTATGTTTTTATTATTACTAAGCTCGTATGCATTCCATCTGCAGCTGTTTGAAGACTTCAGCCTATCTTATTTTTAATTTAATTTAGATTGAGATTGACATATGAGATTGAGTTGTAGTCCTGTTTTAATGAGTTTTAGTCCATCTTTTAATTATGTTTTTTTTTTTATTGAAAATTTGTTCGTGCCGTTGCTTCCTTCTTTTGTTGAGGTTGAACACGTTTGGGTTGAAGGGCTTGTGAATGTATAATGCATAAATTTTTCAAGTGAAAATCTGACTTGGGAGGCAATAATTCACTGTCACATTTTTAGGGAGGCAAAAAAATAAAAATACTCCATCCGTCCTTCATGTAGTAAATCAAAATTCTGGGTACAAGTTTTTTTGCATTTTGATGATATAGTAATAAATTAATGTGTTAAAGTGTTAAAGTAGAATAATTGTGGGTCCATCTAATTTTTTTAGTATTAAAGTGTTAAAAGTGTTAAAAAGTAGAGTAATAAAGTGTTAAAGTGTTAAAGTGATTGTGGGGTCTACGACCCAAAATGGAAAGATTCAGTAAACAGAGGACATCCCAAAATAGTAAGAGTGTCACTAAATGGAGGACAAAGAGAGTAAATAACTTGTAAGATGGTGTGGGCCAAAGGGCTGTTGCTTATCCTTCAACTACAAAATAAGAAGTAACTTGCTAGTTCTTATACTTGACTGAGCACTCAGAGTTAGTACAGTAACATTAGCTTACACAGGCTATTATCCTCATTGTATGTCTATTTTTTTTCCCCTTATATTATGTGATTTTTCCTTTTGAAAAACTTGTTATAGAACATGTGTGTTGTTTGACATTCAGTTGACTGAGCTGGACTGAGCTATGTGCAGTGGTCAGGACAGGAGCCTTCAAATTCTAAAACTTCCATTGCTACAAAGTCTGAAAACATGGAATGAATGGGTCAATTATCCGTGGAGACTGAGGACTCCTTTTCTAGCTTGCTGAGTATGCTGCCAACAATGATGTAGAAGCTTTCAGGAGAAGGATCGAGCTCGATTTATCTACTGTGGATGAGGCTGGGCAATGGTATGTTCGCAGGAGAGGATGAAAGCAGATTGCTCAGGAAGAAATAACACCTTTGATGGTATTTGGTAGTGTTGATGTGTTGAAGTTGATAGTTGCTCTGCCCAGATAAGTGGACTTCCCTCCACTGTGAGGATCAGTTAATGCATTTGATGTTGTAAAATTGTTGTTATCTCTGTTATTACCTTGATGTGTTTGTAGTCATGTCTCCAATTTGATAGGAAAGAGTTTGGCGATTTTCTTTTATGTGGGACCCTTATTCCGCTCACAATACAACCATCCAAACTAAACAATTTAAAACTATTCGTTTATGTGAGGCCCCTATTCCACTCACTACCACCAAACTAGTACTTCCTCCGTTCTAAAGATAGCGTAATGTTTCTTTTGACAATAATTTTATGCTCCATTTGTTCCATTAATTTGGGCACCGGAATTAATGGAATGTGTAATTTTTTCCCAATTATGAACTTATACTATTCATAATTGAAAATGGATTACATTCTGTTAATTTCAGTGCCCAAATTTATGCTCACGGATGACGTGACGATTAAATATCTTAGGAAAATCATAATTAATATATCTTATAAAAATAAATCCTACCAAAAAAAAAAAAAAAAAAAAAAAAAAAAAAAAACTAAATCCTACCTAAAAAAGCTAAACTCCAAGTGAAAATATTATTGACGTGGTATTGCCATATCAGCCGTGGACACATTAAGTGTGCCTACAGTGAGTAGGAGATCATTTCTATTTAATTTAGATTATCAGCTTTAGGCGTATATGTGCTTTGATTTTAGTTACATAACACAACATTATTTTTTGCAATGGAGCATAAAATTATGTTTTGTTCAAAAATATAAAATAAAAATCAAGTGTTTTTATTCAAACTAAGATATTTATATGTTTCTCCAACCATGTCTTTCGTAGTATTTGCAAAATAGTTCACATTGAAACTATTGATATTTTAGTTCTTGTTTTATTATCTAAAGTATTGGCATCAATGACAATAATAGGGCGACACCCACTGAAAGCTCTTATTGATGCAGCTAGTGAGAAAAAATAATACTGGAAGGATGAATCATCAGAAGTCTGTAAATCCACAACGGACCTGGGGTTCATTTGTTGATGCATGAACAAATACATTGGTAGTATCTGAAAAATAAATTAAAAGACAGTAAGAATGTAGTATTCAATGAAGTAAGAAAATAAGTATTTTCTAACAATAAAACAATTACATATTCCAATGGATGATAAGAAAAATGTTATTTCTTACAAAAACAAGAAATAATAAAGAGAGAAAAAATATAATATAAACCTGAAATGACTTGTCATGATCTCCAAATATAGATCTCAAGGCTCGATTCCTTCCCACTAAAGCAGCTGGGTACTTCAATCTAACACCGAATTCCCTAAGTACCTGACCTTGTATATCGGATGGCCTAATAACAAATCCATCCGTCGACATGTTACGGGCAACATACTCAGCTACGGCTCTCGAAGTGACCTTGGGTTCGGCACACGATCGGATATCTCTGGCACATGTGTGTTCGACCATCTTTTTAATTCTCCATGAGTTACCAAGTGATGTGCATCGCAATAAAAAGGCACATTGTGTGCCAAACTTGCAAATGAGGTGGTATCTTCGAAAATAAGATTTCTTAGTGCGGAACTCCAGGAAATTCTTCAAGTGATATGCATGAATTGCTGAAACCATGCTATCCTTCGACCGAAATGATGAACCCCGAACAAGCAGCCCAGTAACCGTAGGTCCCGATAGCATGGAGATATCATCCTCATCAGCAAAATCTGGAATAGATGCGCCAACTATACTCCACTGACTAGACCCACAATGGTAATTTGCAACATCCATGGTGGGACGATAACAGGATTCCATGTGCTGCAACAGTAAATTCTTACCATGTTCCAAACAAAAATGTAGTTAGAAATTAAGAAATTCTTACAAACGAATACATGCATGAAAATAAAATATACATGATTGAAAATTAAATCCATATGATCAGAAAAAACACAAAACAAAGTTAATAAATGAGACGCAACGTAAGAAAGGAAATCATAAGAAAATACCTATACATGATAGGAAAATGGACACCACATGATAAGAAAATACAAAAATTATAACAACATGCATCAAACAATCTTACGACAAATGAAATTAATTTGCTTGATTCGCATTTATTGCCAATCATTATCATTTAAAACCTAACTTTTGTTATTTATGACAATCCGAAACTGTTTGAATATTACGAATTACTTGCTTGTGAAAAGTGATGTGAAAGACAGAAAAACATGAAAAAAAACACATGCCAAAGAATGTAACAAAATACCTCCTCCAAACCCCTCAGATCATGAAAAAAGGCTAATAAACATAGAAAAACCCATCATCAACAAAACCCAGACAGAACATTAACAAAAAACCTAGACCTAAATCCAAAAAACCCAGAGAACGGCGATAAACTTATTCAATCGGAATAGTTCGAAGTCGTCTTGCAAGTCGGGAACAACCTGAACCTAAACGGAAAAGCTCTATGACGTCCGCCACGTATGGATCAACTTCATACCCGTCGACATAGGTCGGGCGACATCTCCAACTCCGACTGAATGTCGTCGGGCGACGTCTCCAACTCCGACTGAATGTCGTCGACTCTTAGTCGCGGTCGTATGAAGCCGCCGACGTGGTAATCTTCTTCGAGATCTTCGACGTGGCCGGCAAAAACCCTAGGCTACCTGAAGCCGAGGGGAGAATGCTGAAGAATACGTAGCAGATGAAAGAAAGAATAGGAAGAGGAAAAAGAAGAGAGTATTGTTTCATTTTCAAAATAAAAACATGTAAGGGCAAAATAGTCCTTCAACTTATGAAATGGGCAAAATTAAAGTGGGCTTATAATTTGGGCAAAATTTAGCATTCTTATAACTAAAGGGATAAAACCCTACAATTTCTCATATTTTAATTTGTTTAACAGTACTTAATTGTCATAAAAAAACGGAAAAAAAAAGGTCTCAAACCTTAATAAAAGATTTTCGGAACTTTGCATGATCTTTTAATTTATTTAACAATAAGATATTGATGTTTCGATTATTACAATCATAACATCCATCCTATACTCGAGATAGATTCAAGTGCAGGAGAATACAAGGGCAATTAGTAAATAGTCACTTTGAGATTGTAAAGATAAAAACTAGCTACTTGAATAAAAAAGATAAAAATTAACCACTTTTATCATAATACCCCCATTTTTTTTTTCGCACAAATAAGTCAAAAATATGAATTCACGAATTCGAACTCGTGAATTCGTGAATTACCCCACAAAAATAACACAATTCACGAATTGGATATGTGAATTCGTAATTTCACTCACATAAAATGTATAAATCATGAATTCTGAAATTCGTGATTTCACTAACGTAACATAAAATGAAGAAATCACGAATTCAAGAAGTTGGAATCGTGAATTCGTGAGATTCATAATATAAATTACACGAGCTTCGAATTCTGCATTATAATAATGTGGTGGCAAAATCACGAATTCAATCCGCTCGTGAACGTAGAAAGTCCAATCGAGGAGACGCATTCGTGAGTTTTGACTCAGGTGAATGCCAATTATTCAATTAATTTGCTCAAATAACTCCTCACATATAACCGTACCAAATAATCCATCCAAACCAATTAAAAGGCAGAAACTGAAGAACACAGATACAGAAAGAAAGATGAACTGAATTGCAGATTTGCAATTGTGCGAGCTGCGAACAAAAACGAGCCGATGTTCACATGAATTTCTATTCGTGTTTTCTGAAATTAGCACTCGTGAATGTTATTTGAGTGTGTAGAATGCGAATCGGCAGAGTAATGACTATGTAAAACCGAGGCAAGAATTTAATTCTCTCTCCGCAAGACAAAATTGCTCCGCACAGTACACGCGGTTCTATAGCAATTGTCTCCAAGATACAACGGTTTTCGATTACGAGTTCTTGTACTAGGACGTCATAATTACGGCGAGCCTACTTGATACTCGGGACTTGAGTATGCAAAAGATAAACTATAGGATATATATGTGATGCTTGAAGCGAATTTGAATTTATTAAACCAAAGGGGGGGGCCTCTATTTATAGCTTCCAAGTGGTGCGATCGAAGAGACGCGACCGGACGAAATGGCGCGAACCAAGTGGACACCTTAGTTCAGCCAAGATGTGGGCCGAACCGCTGCCTCGGTTCGCGAGCCAACCTTTCGCCATTTGCCACGTGGCAGTGGCTGGGCGCGCCACGCTCAGAGGTCGCCACATCAGCGCACACGCGACGGACATACGCCAGCCACGCCTCCACGTCAAATGGGCGCACACGTGGCAACGCCACGCGTGCTCAACTGCCGGCCACGTCACCAAACGCACGCATTGTGCGGGTTTGACACACGCCGACCGTCCACATCACCGCCACCTTGCACGCCACGTCACCAATCCGAACCATCGATGCCCAAAACATCAAAGGCCCCTACGGCTCCTCGCGACGATACGCACGTGCGAAGTGCGCCGTCAAAGCGCCCATTGCGACAAGTGCGACGTGCACGTGCTCGGACTCGGATGGTGCTTCGCACCATCCTCGTAGGAGTTCGGTCAATGGTGACTAAAAAGTCAACTATGGTACACCATAAGGCACACCATAGAGGAGCACAGTTGATTGCTCCTTAGTGTTTGGAAATCCCTTATAAATGGCTCTACTCTTCATTATTTTTCCAATGTGGGACAATGTTTTCCCCCACATTTCCCACATTCAAATGCTTTACTTTGTGCATTCATTTCTCATTCATTCCTTTATGGAATTAGACAAATAAATACACTAGATTCATCTACATAAAATGTAGATTTGAAATCCATTATCAAATTCTATTAATTAATGGAATTACCATAACTTAATTATGGATTTAATTTAGAGCATTTATTGGGAAAATTCCAACAATCCCCCACATGAATGAAATTAATGCATATGCAACCTATACTAAGTCCCGACGACTTGTTATTGCATCAGGAAAGGTGGTAGTTAGCCTTGAACCTTCCTTAATGTAGTGTTATCGGATTTACTTGCTGCTCGGTGAACGAGATGTCTTGAACCGTTTAGCTTTTGTGCAAATCAAGACAATAACACACACACAATAACAGATCTAATATCTTTCAGTTCTCACCTTGTGTCCATTTTGGCCTTGGACCATATCTTGGATTCATAAGTGTTTTTTAATTAGAAGCGGCCTCACTTCTCACTTATATAGGTGATCTTCTATAAAGAGTATCCTGCCATACTCCACCTTTTACAAGACTATAGAAATCATTAAAAACTTTTCACAAGTTTACCCTTTACCACGCACGACAGGTTCGTACTTGGGCAGCTGCGAGAATGGATTATATAGTTCCAAGTACTTGACTTGAACCTTCACAAAATGTTGTCTCCTTGAACCAAGTTCATGGGATCTCCAATCATCATGGTGGAGTGTCATTTATGAACGTCCATTTATTGTGGGTTTCAATCCCATTCCCCTTACTGCGTTGTAGAATTGATCACGATTAATACCTTTAGTAAACGGATCCGCTATATTGTCTTTTGACTTTACATAGTCAATGCATATTATGCCAGTCGTGATCAATTGCCTAACGGTATAGTGTCTACGACGAATATGTCGAGACTTACCGTTATACATACTATTCTTTGCCCTCCCTATGGCAGCCATGCTATCGCAATGTACCATGACGGGAGACACGGGTTTATCCCAACAGGGAATATCCTCTAAGAAGTTTCTAAGCCATTCGGCTTCTTCACCGGCCTTATCTAAGGCTATGAACTCCGATTCCATAGTGGATCGGGCAATACATGTTTGCTTAGAGGATTTCCAACTTATGGCACCGCCTCCAATAGTAAACACAAACCCACTTGTAGATTTGGTGTCTTTGGTATCGGATATCCAATTCGCATCACTATATCCCTCCAACACGGCTGGATATCGTGAGTAGTGTAATCCGAACGTGTAGGTATGTTTTAAATACCTCAACACTCTAGTTAGAGCCGTCCAATGATCCTTCGCGGGATTACTCGTGAATCGACTCAATTTACTTAGAGAATATGCTAAGTCAGGCCTTGTACAATTTGTGATATATATTAGGCTTCCAATGATCTTAGCATAATCTTCTTGCGAAACGGGTTCTCCTCGATTTTTAGCCAAGTGTAGACTTAAATCAACGGGTGTCCTAGTCGGTGGTAGATCGAACGCTTTGAATTTCTTAAGCACTTTCTCAATGTAATGAGATTGTGATAAGATTATTCCTTCCGATGTTCTAGAAATTTTAATTCCTAGAATCACGTCCGCTAATCCCATATCTTTCATGTCGAAATTTCTTTTCAACATTTCCTTTGTATTCATGATAACATCATGACTACTTCCCATAATCAACATGTCATCAACGTATAAACATACGATGACGAAGTTGTTTGGGGTGCCTTTGATGTAGACACATTTGTCACATTCATTAATTTTGAACTTATTTGACAACATTACTTCGTCGAATTTCTCGTGCCATTGTTTAGGTGCTTGTTTAAGTCCATACAAGGATTTAACAAGTTTACACACCTTCTTCTCTTGGCCGGGGATCACAAATCCTTCGGGTTGTTCTATGTATATTTCATCTTCAAGTTCCCCATTTAGGAATGCCGTCTTTACATCCATTTGATGTATTTCAAGATTATACAACGCCGCTATGGCTATTAGCGTTCTAATGGATGTAATTCGAGTTACGGGAGAGTATGTATCAAAGTAGTCATACCCTTCCTTTTGCCTATAACCCTTGACTACAAGCCGAGCTTTGTATTTATCTATAGACCCATCAGCTTTGAATTTCTTCTTAAGAATCCACTTGCAACCCAAAGGTTTATTTCCCGGAGGAAGATCAACAATATTCCAAGTGTGATTGCTTAAGATTGATTCAAATTCGCTATTTATTGCTTCTCTCCATAGATCGGCATCAGGACTAGACAAAGCTTCTTTGATAGTCCTTGGTTCATCTTCTAATGAATATACTACAAAATCGGGGCCAAATGATTTTGTAGTTTTTGCTCTTTTGCTTCGCCTTTGTTCCGGTGTAGGTTCGTGTGTTGACTCAACACTACGATTAACATCCATAGGCGAGATTTCGTCATAAGTTCTCTTGACAGAACTTATGTCCTTCTTTTCTTTCTTAGGAAAGATCGTTTCAAAGAATATGACATTTCTTGATTCTATGATCATTCTTTCGTTTATGTCCGGTACTTCTGACTTGTGTACCAAGAATCGATAAGCACTACTATTGTTTGCATAACCAATGAAAATGCAATCAATAGTTTTAGGTCCTATTTTTATTTGCTTGGGTTTTGGTACTTCAACTTTGGCTAAACACCCCACACTTTCGTGTATTTGTAGGATGGTTTCCTACCTTTCCATAGTTCATATGGAGTCTTATCTTGTTTCTTTTGGGGTAACTTATTTAGAATCTTATTTGCCGAAAGAATAGCTTCCCCCCACATGTTATGTGATAAACCCGAGTTACTCAACATAGCATTCATCATTTCTTTCAATGTTCTATTCTTTCGTTCCGCAACACCATTAGATTGTGGAGAGTAAGGTGCCGTCTTTTGATGAATAATGCCATGTTTACGACAGAATTCTTCAAAAGGCGCAACATATTCTCCTCCTCGATCACTACGAATCATTTTTATTTTGGTGTTGAGTTGATTTTCAACTTCATTTTTGTAACTTTTGAAAGCTTCGAAGGCTTCATCCTTGCTTCTCAAAAGATACACATAGCAAAATCTTGTGCAACATCTATAAAGGTGATGAAGTAATTTTTACCTCCTCTCGTTTGCACAAGTTTTAAATCACATAGATCCGTATGAATTAAGTCAAGAGGTTTTGATGACCTTTCCACCGAATGGAATGGTTGTTTTGCCATTTTCGCCTCAACACATATCTCACATTTGTGATGATCGAATGATATTTTTGGCAATAACTCCATTTTTACCAAACGACGTATTGTTTTGAAATTTGCATGTCCTAATCTATCATGCCATAAATTAGGAGACTCAAGCAAATAAATAACTTTATCTTTATTAGCATCATTGAGATGTACATTCATAGTACATAGCTTGAAAAGACCATTGTCTAGATAGCCTTTTCCTATAAAGCGACCATTTTTGGTCAATATAAATTTGTCGGCTTCAAAGACCTTTCTAAAGCCGGCTTTGCTCAAGGCAGATCCCGAGACAAGGTTCTTGCGAATGTCGGGAACGTGCAACACATTTAGCAATGTGAGCGTCAATCCCGATGTCATTAAGAGAGCAACTTTCCCACATCCAATGACCTTGGATGATGCGGAATTGCCCATGTAGAGCTCCTTCTTCTCGGTGACCGCCTCATAGGTCGAGAACATAGCCTTGTCGGCGCAAATATGGCGAGTCGCGCCGGTGTCTATCCACCAACCCAAGGGGTTTCCAACCAAGTTGACTTCATCTACAATTGCGGAGAGGTTGAGCTCGTTCATGTCGATGGGCACGGTTTTTCCTTCCGCCATGTTTGCTTCTTCTTTCTTCTTGTCCGCCTTTGGTTTGCGACAGTCCTTCGACATGTGTTCCGGTTTGCCACAATTGTAGCAATCTCCTTTGATCCTCCTTTGCTTCTTTGGGTTGGAGTCGTGCTTCTTCCCTTTGAACTTGCGTTTCTTCTTATTGTTGCTCGACTCGGCCAAATTTGCCTTTTCCTCATACGAGGACTTGTCCGTTTTAGAGTCAGATTGACGATTATCCTCCTCAATCCTCAAACGAACGATTAGATCTTCAAGACCCATCTCCTTGCGTTTGTGCTTGAGATAGTTCTTGAAGTCCTTCCACCGGGGCGGCAATTTCTCGATTATTGCGGCCACTTGAAAAGATTCCGACAAGACCATACCCTCGGTGAGTATGTCGTGCAAGATGAGTTGAATCTCTTGCACTTGTTCAATGACAGCCTTGCTGTCTACCATTTTGAAGTCCAAGAATCGCCCGACTATGAATTTCTTCAAGCCGGCGTCTTCCGTTTTGTACTTCGTTTCCAAAGAATTCCATAATTCCTTGGAGGTTTTGGTACTAGAGTACACACTATAAAGTGTGTTGTCTAGCCCATTGAGTATGTAGTTGCGACATAAAAAGTCGTCATGATGCCATGCATCATACGCGATTCGTTTATCCGAATCGGTATCATTTTCATCAACATGGGGCTCATTTTCCGATAGGAATCGAGCCAAATTTAAAGTAGTAAGATAAAATAACATTTTGGATTGCCAACGCTTAAATTCCGAACCTGAGAATTTCTCCGGTTTTTCGGCATGAGCGGGGGCGTTCGGAATGTTGGTGCTGCTTGATTGCGCCATTTCCACACGAATTTTGTCTTGCGATTGTTATTTGAGTGTGTAGAATGCGAATCGGCAGAGTAATGACTATGTAAAACCGAGGCGAGAATTTAATTCTCTCTCCGCAAGACAAAATTGCTCCGCACAGTACACGCGGTTCTATAGCAATTGTCTCCAAGATACAACGGTTTTCGATTACGAGTTCTTGTACTAGAACTTCATAATTACGGCGAGCTTACTTGATACTCGGGACTTGAGTATGCAAAAGATAAACTATAGGATATATATGTGATGCTTGAAGCGAATTTGAATTTATTAAACCAAAGGGGGGGGCCTCTATTTATAGTTTCCAAGTGGTGCGATCGAAGAGACGCGACCGGACGAAATGGCGCGAACCAAGTGGACACCTTGGTTCAGCCAAGATGTGGGCCGAACCGCTGCCTCGGTTCACGAGCCAACCTTTCGCCGTTTGCCACGTGGCAGTGGCTGGGCGCGCCACGCTCAGAGGTCGCCACATCAGCGCACACGCGACGGACATACGCCAGCCACGCCTCCACGTCAAATGGGCGTACACGTGGCAACGCCACGCGTGCTCAACTGCCGGCCATGTCACCAAACGCACGCATTGTGCGGGTTTGACACACGCCGATCGTCCACGTCACCGCCACCTTGCACGCCACGTCACCAATCCGAACCATCGATGCCCAAAACATCAAAGGCCCCTACGGCTCCTTGCGACGATGCGCACGTGCAAAGTGGGCCGTCAAAGCGCCCATTGCGACAAGTGCGACGTGCACGTGCACGTGCTCGGACTCGGATGGTGCTTCGCACCATCCTCGTAGGAGTTCGGTCAATGGTGACTAAAAAGTCAACGATGGTACACCATAAGGCACACCATAGAGGAGCACACTTGATTGCTCCTTAGTGTTTGGAAATCCCTTATAAATGGCTCTCCTCTTCATTATTTTTCCAATGTGGGATAATGTTTTCCCCCACATTTCCCACATTCAAATGCTTTACTTTGTGCATTCATTTCTCATTCATTCCTTTATGGAATTAGACAAATAAATACACTAGATTCATCTACATAAAATGTAGATTTCAAATCCATTATCAAATTCTATTAATTAATGGAATTACCATAACTTAATTATGGATTTAATTTAGAGCATTTATTGGGAAAATTCCAACAGTGAATTCGTGGCGGTTTGGCCGGAACAGCAAAGGCAGCGGCTAGTCGGGAGATGGCGGAGGCGACACTGATCGATGTTGGAGAAATTAGGCACGCGGAAGCAATTATCCAAAAGGATATTTAAATTAAAATGAAATTAAAGGATGAGCATAGATGGCGGTAGAAGAAGTTGATGACGGCACAGTCGGCATGGAGTAGATAGTAGCAGCGGCGGAGGAATGGAGGTGAAAGATTGGGGAATTGAGAGAGACGGCGGAGGGGCTGGGGGCGTGCGTAAAGGTTTTAATGTTTATTTTTTTAGTTATTTTGAATAAATTTCATGTTAAGGGTAATTTGGTACTTTAGTATCAAAATTGGCTATTTTTTATCTTTTTTATTCAAGTGGATACTATTTTATTTTGCTATACAAAAGTGGCTATTTTTGCCTATTTCTCAGAATATATAAACAATGTGTCCAAGAATTTTGAATTCATTTGTGTGTGTACAAGAATTACACAAAAACAACAAACACATTATTGATTCTTTAGAAAAAAGTAAATAAACATACTCCCTCTATCTCGTCCCATTAAGTAAAACTATTTTTTATCAAAATAAATCCAATTTTAATAAAAATTAGTCTCTAACAACGGGATGTAAAGAGTACTATTCACGCCATGCACGTTAAATTGTTAGATGACGCTTGGATAGTGTGATTGCAATGGACAATAAAAAATAATACAGTATATACTACTAATATATACTCCTACGGAGTACAAAATTTGAGAAATCGTGAAAGTTGGTGAATAATTAAACTAAAAAAACTCTTCGTTTGAAAATTTAGATATTTACTTAAGGTTGTATTAACCTAGCTACGTATCCTCTCAAAAAAAAAAACCTAGCTACGTTTTACGACGTGCATCATAATTCCTCATCATAGTTTTTTTAGATATTTACTTAAGGATGGCTCGAATTATTTATACTGGGAGTTGGAATCTCTAGAATCCCATTATTTCTAGAGGAAAACTAGCTATAAGCAAGCTAGTTTTGGAGCTACATTTGGAATCCTTACATACTTTATTGTTTTAAAAGTTATGTATTGAAGGTAAATAGATGGAGCAGGCTCGGATTTGACTATAGGCCCACAAAGCCTGTGCTTAGGGTCCCAAAATTTTGGGGCCTAATATTTTATTTTTAGTTATATATTTTTTTTCCAGTTATATGTTTGCATGTTGAACACTTAGCTCATTTGGTTTTGAGTATGACTTTCAATCTCTTTACTCCTTTAGGTCAAGTGTTCAATCCTCATTAGGCACAATTTTTTTTTATTTTACTTTGCACTATTCTCATTTCTTTTATTTATTCTTTTTTTATATTTCTTTTATTTTTGTTACTTTCATATACTTTTTTATTTTACTTTGAACTAATCACATTTTTTTTCTTTTTTTTACATTTATTTCATTTTTGTTCCTTTCATATACTACTTATGCACATTTCTTTATTTCTTTCATTTTTAACTATTCACATTTCTTTTATTTATTTATCTACATTTCCTTTCATGTGTTAAATAGTCACATTTTTTTCAAAATAAAATTCTTTCATCTACTCCTTCTGCAATTTTTTTCTTTATTTTTTCTTCATTTTTTAATAATCTCATTTTTTCATTTTTTTCTCCCTTTCATTTTAAAAATAGTTTTTAAAATTGCTAATGGATATATATATATTGATATATATTTTAAGTTTAGTTGCAAAAAAGAATTATATGAAAATGAAACTTTAACAGAGCATCAAATTGAAGAGGGTGGATTTTTTCGCTTATGAAAGGCCCCGTTTTTCATTTTCGCCTAGGGCCACACGAAGCACAGGACCGGCCCTGAGATGGAGTTTATAAAATTACTGATCATCTCCAAACCTATCCGAAGCTATAATTAGATATTGTGGAAATACTAAGAAAAACCATTCTAGATAATAAATACTCCCTCCATCCCGCTGAGTTTGACGTGTTACCTATTTTCTTTAAGCATGCATAAAAAAAACAAAAAAAAACAGCCCCTACTATAATTCATCATGATCTACAACAATAGCGACATTATCAACCCCCCCCCCCCCCTTTAAACCAAACATATTGATTAGATCTTTATTATGAGGAATTCCAATATTCAATAAATTTAGTTGAAGCAATGTATTCTATGTTGTTATGATGAACTTAGTCAAAGGATTTGATGTATGCGTTAATATTATTTTTTTTAAAAAAACATTGATCAATGTCCTAATTTTCAAAGATTGAAAGATGTAACCATTCAGTACAAAACTCAATATTAAAAAATATAATAAAATTAGGCAAGTAGTCTTAATTATATACAAAACAAAACTAAATAAAGAACTGAGAGCGACATAACATAGATGTAATGTAGAAAATGAGGTTTGAAATTTGGAGCTCTCAATTGGAGATGGTCATATTCCAATATAATTATTTTGAGAAGTCTTCTTCCTAAACACTAGTTTCGCCCATTTATTATACCGATGTTGTACTAGTAATATTTAATTCTATTGTTCAAATTATTTTTCATTGACAAAGTCAATCAGTTTGAAATTAGACTTTCAAATTTTTCATTATGGATTTTCATGAGTTTATCAACATGTACTTTATACTCGCCAAAGACGTTATCTCTAGTGCAGATGCTTTTAACTCGTGCAGAATTGATGTGTCTGAGTTTGAAGGTATGATCTCTAGTGCTCGAGGTATGGGTTCAAACAAGTGATGCTTTTATAATAAAACATGTTAGTCGAGATGCCAATATGTTGGCTCATCAACTAGCTAGAATTGCTAAGGACTTTATTCTTCCGCATGTTTGAGAAGAACCTCCGTCGATTGTGGAGGGTCCTCTTCATTTTCCATGCAATTGCTCTTAATAATATTTCTTTTAATTAAAAAAAAGTATAATACTTTGTGGAACTAGTCATATCTTAATCTTATGCGCATTTCAATTGGTAAGACGTTTCCCTCCAACTAAGAGGTTAGGGGTTCGAGTCACCTCGAGTGCGTGTGTGTGTGAGTGTACTGTGTTTGCCTGATAAAAAAAATATTATATTATAATACCAAATTAATTATGATTTTTTCCCCACGACCTTTATGACATATCACGTATATACGCTCCAATAATACTTATTTCACATTTTTTTTATTGGCTTATTTTTAATAATTTTCCAGTGCCTCTTAAAGAAAAATACATAACAATTCATGTTTCTTTCAAGTTGTTATTTTCTATAATTATAGAAGAAAGCTTAGAAAGAATATTTCCATGGATAGTGCTAAGAAATAAAGCTTATGAGTTGCTTGTTGAAATATTCATAAGATTTGGTGCTTAGTAATCCTTGCATTCTTAATATATGCCATCTAAAACCCATTTTTCATTTTAATATATTTTAAGGTAAATATGTTCTAATGATAATTATTGGTCCCGAAAGTTACTCACACACGTAGAGGAGGGGGGAGGGTGTGAATACGTGTGTAGAGAAGTGTTTAACTTCTTTTGCATTTTTCGTCCTTTTACAAGTAAAAGTTTTGAAAGGCGGGTGAGGTCTTTCAAAGCTTCTCGCTTGTGTGAGTGTTGTGCGGAATGTGGTGAGACTTTAAAGTTTCTTACAAGTTAAAACCATTTAGTTTGTTTAAAGCGTGGTGTGTAGAATATGATAAATCAAAGCTTTAAGTACTGAAAGTAAAGACATAATATAAAGCACACCGAGAGTTTTTATAGTTGTTCGGAGAACTCTCCTACGTCCACTCTTTATCCACTAAGGGATGAATACTACACTCGGTATCCCTTGTTTTATACTTCCAAGGGGAAGTGATCTAGCAACAATAACAAATTGAGACTAGATCCTCTAGAGATTCCGGGCTCTCGAGAGGCCTACAACAACAACAAACTTCCAAAGAAATCGACGACCTTCCACTTAAGTATATAAACTTAAGCTTCACAATCACAATTTTATCTAAACCAAAATGACAACCTTACAACTTAATCTAAGACAATAGACTTGGTTTTGGGGTTTTGTTTTCGTTTAAAATGAGAATCCTTTACGGTGAAAATCATAAGTAAAGAATAAGGATTCTCGAGACTAGGTTTTGGATAAAATCAGTTAAACCTAGAGATAGAAAGATGCTGCAAATACTTTAAAAAACTAGGTTTTCTTAAGGCCACTAAAGGATTAAAGGTTGAAGAACTAGAGAGAGATTCGAGTGCTTGAATGCTTGAGTTCTTGCTTGCGAGTTTGAATGTTTGTGCGTGTGTAACCTTTGAGTATGAGCAACTTCTTCTATTTATAGTGGGAGGAACCTACTTCCCTTTAGAGAGAAGCGGCACGTGTTCCTCACTTCACCGGAAAAGTCCCATTAATGTCAGGTGCTTTTTAGAGTTCCGTACGAGGACATGGCTCTATCCGGGTAATAAGGTAGTTGGTTAGCGACAGTCTGAACATCCCCTTTTCGTGACACTTTCTGCATTTCTTTCCGTTGCGCAATCTCGCGTCGACACGTGGACTCTGCAACTGTGGCACATTTAATGATACGTATGGAGAGGCTTCCAACGTAAGTTTGAAATTCAAACTGTAGAGTTTGAATCAACTTATCGCTAGATTGCTTGGACGCTCTACAAGTGGCTTCAAAGTTGAGATGCTTTAAGTCTGACGGATTTGAAAGTGTTTCGCTTTAACTTGAAGTAACTGCATGCTCTGAGCTTCCTTATATTGAAAGTGTTTCGTCTGTGCTCTGCTAGACTTCATACGACTTTCAACATTGACATTTTTCAGTACATAATTGCTTCCAGACTGTGCTTTAAAAGTGAAAGCTTCCTAACAGATAAGCTTTACTAAGATATGAATCCAATAATAAGGGAAATAACTACAAGAGTTTTGGAATTGAATCAAAACAAATTGTTTATAACTTGGATTCAAAGTTCCTCCTTAACACAATATCCTAACAATTTCCCCATTTTTGATGATGCTAAAACCCGAACGTCAAGTCTTTTAAATCAAGACGCTCTAGACTTTATAAGAGTGAAAGCGGTTTAGCACAGTTTAAATAAATTTAGCAGTTAATGTGAAAACGTTTAAATAAGACAGTGAGATGTTGTCTTCAGATAAGAAAAGATATCATATATATGAATAAGGAATTCGTAGTACATTGATATCTAATCTAGAAAGGTTCTTCACTTGAAGCGACTGCGAGGCGGTGGTGGGGGTTGACCATAGGCAGAATAGACCCTAACCAGGATATTAACTTTGGTTTGATTAGGCCTTTCATTGTTTTTGCAGAACTCCGCACATCTCTGAACCTCCTTGTCAATGGCTTCTTCATCAGGAATAACACCACCAATCATTGGAAGTTGAAATGTTTGAAACTCTGGAACTTTGATTGTTAAGTCTTCAACCAGGTCCAAAATTTTATTGAAGATAGAGGGCTTGTAAGAATCCATGTATGCTATGAAGCAGTCCATGTCATAACTTGTTCTAAAGCCCTTCCAGTGATAGAAGTGTTTCACGAACTATGTCTTTGCCTCGATCCACTCTTTCTTCAACTCCGCCAGAATGAATTCATCGATATATTTGGCTCTAGGTTCTTGGTTCCTGAGGCGCTTCCGCATTTCTTCACTTCTTTCGAGAATCCCTTCCTTATGGCTTCGAAACTAGCACTCCTTGCTTCTTCGATCTTCACCCTCCGCTCTTCGGGAGCTTCTTACTTGATGAGCTTCAACTTGACCTCCTCATCAGTCACAGTTGGCTCATTCTCCACCTCTTTCCTTAACTCGGCAATGGCTTTGTATTTAGCCATAAACTCCAAGCACACAACTTCATCATTTGTTTGAGCTGTGTGACATAGTTTGTAACACGCGAGATGTGCTTCTGTTTGAACAGGAAGAGAGCCCCAATCTCTACATCAATATCTCTCTGGACGGCACTCTCCTCTGTCATGGTGGCGGGTGTGAGCTTGATCTTCTTTGGATTCTTGGGAGCATTGGTAGTGGTAGCATCAACTCTAGTTTGACGCTTTCGCGTAGTCTTTGTGATTGGTTGCTCCATGGGGAGTTATTGAAGCGGCACGGCACGAATCGGTTCAGAAACTAGAATGAGCTATTTTTTAGGTGCCGCCGCTTCCCCTTTACTTGGCGCTTTCTCCTTCTGCTGTACCAAATGCCCCGACCACTTGACGTTCCTGGCATTTTTCCCTTTTTGGCATCATTCAAAATGACTACCCGTCTGGGAGTTGACTGCACTCTAGTTTGCTGGGCCGGGGTGGAAGTGCTAGGAGCCCCTGGTTGGGCCGCTCTCAATACACCTTGGGCCATGAGAGCCCCAAGCACATGGGTAGACAAAATGGGCGCCGGAGAGCGTATGTTTATAATGATGCATAACTTCTCGAAAGCAGTTTTTATGTTATCCACCTCGGAGTGGACATAGGTAGAGAGCGTCGTCTCCAGCTGGGTTGTTACATTCTCCAATATCTTACTGTAAGCAGTCTTAGCAGCCATGTTCATAACCTGCTCGGCAGTATCTTTGATGAATGACCTGATGTCCTCTATATCCTACAACTTTTTATTAAGAGCCTCAGTGAGAGCCTTCACCTCGGGACTCTGCACTTCCAAAGTTGACGGTTTAGACTTTGTGAGCTTGATGAGGTCGCGGTAGAGTTTGTCAGACCTACTGACCATGGCTACAACATTCATCCTCTCATTCTCGCTTTGAGCAAGCTTCTCATTCACAGACAGGAGCTTGTTCTTCAACTGCATGGAGACGGCCTCAGCATTAGCTTTCTTATTTTTGGCCTGTTGAAGCTCTTGGGCCAAAGATGCCATCTTCTCTTTAGTTGGTGAGAACTCCTTCTTGGCAACCTCACGCTTTGCCTTCTCATGCTCGAACGCTCTGGTCAGGGCTTTGACTTGCGCTTTGGAGACAGTGAGGTCACCCTCGACCTTTTTGTGTATCTTCTTTTCAGCTTCCACCTCTTTCTGGCTGTCGATGAGGTGGGTGGTGATTATCTCATTTTTATCTGAAAGCTTCTGCACTTTTTCCTGCAAAGCGGGGACCTCCCCAAGTTTGGTCTTTGCAGAGGAAAGCTCATCATTAGCTTTCTCAGCCTTTTCCTTGTCTTCCTTCAACTGTGATTCCACAGTTGAGATCTTCTGTTTCAACTCCATCAACTCTGTAGAAGCAGTTGAGAGTTTTTCCTTCAGCTATATCAACTCTTTGTTAGCAGTTGAGAGCGTTTCATTCACCTTTTTCTGCTCTATCAACTCCGTGGTGGCAGTTGAGAGCTTCTCATCCTTCTCATTATTCTCTTCATCAACATTAGAAAGCCTTTCCTGCACCTCCTTGATCAACTCTTGTAATTGGGCGTTCTCACAAGGGCTAAGAGTTGCGCTTCAAGTTCTATAACTTGAGTAGTTGATGTTGACGCTTCGGCGGCAAGCTCAGATTGTGGAGTTTGAATGTAGGAAGGTACGAGTTCTTGGACCTTCTTCTTGATGAGCCTCCACACCTCGGGCTCATCTATAAGATCATCAAAGCATTGCAGTTGGAAACTCCCAAGGATTGAGGTCTCGTTCTCGATCAACGCTTTAGGTCCTTTAGTATTCACCTATTGGCATACTTTGTAAATGTTGGTGCCGCGGGTTCTCACGTAGTGTAGACATTTCATGATAAGCTGATGGACATAAGGAGGGAGATAGAAGTTTCCAAAGAATTCTTGAATCTCCTCCTGTGTAAAGGTGAGATCACGATCAACAGCCTCATCTGCAACCTTTTCCGCTCTCACAACTTTGGGAGATGGAGGCGGATCAGCATTGATTTCTTCATCAATCTCCATTGATGGACTGTTGACTTCCTCATCATTGAAGTCCAGAGCCCCAATCTGTTGGGTGTCTTTCTCTAGCACTTCAAGATTTTCCTGTTCATCCGAAGCCAGGCCTTGGCGGCAGCGTCCAGGTCAGTACTCAGAGTGTCCTCGGAGTCTGATGGATCGGATGAAGAGGCACTCTCCTCCTCAACTTCAACCTTCTTGCCACGCTTTCCTTTCCCTAGAGAGCGTGTGGTTGACTTCTTAGGTGCTTTGCCTTTGCCTTTCTTCTTTGGCACTTCCATGGACTCTTTGAGGAGTTAAGCTTCATCCTCAGTGTATTCGATGGAGGTGGGTGGTGGTGGTGCAACACTGAAATTGTCTCCAACCAGTGCTTTGCTGAAGAGCATTCTGTCATAGGTTTTCTCCACCGGCCATTCTTGAGCTGGCCACGTTTGCTCAAGAAACATAGAGATCTTCATCCCAAACTTCAACTTTCCGTGGAAAGTGAACTTTCCTTTGTCCTTCCCTTCATTCACCTCTTCAATCCCCTTCCTTGATTCCAAAAGATGATTGAAAAACCAAGCTTTCTAGTTATACACTTTGTGGTTCATGGCTCTGTCGCAGAGCGCGGCCATGAGATGGATTTTATGCTCCGTCGGCTTCAACCAGCCACCGGTGTGACAAAACAAGCACTTTGTATTTGCAAGGTAGTTGAACGGCGGTTGAAGGGCATTGATCCTCGTCTTTCTTCTATTGTAAATCTCCCTCGGGTTAGCGGAGAATCGTTGGAATTTCTTCTGGATATCCGAATCTTCGGCAGTCTCCAAATCTGCACCTTGACCGTAGAGGCACATGATATCATTGAATAGATTGTCAAAGTCAAGATCGTCCATTGCCACCATATGAGAGGCTCTTTAATTGTTTTTCTCTATGAAAGAGAGAAAGATGGAGTTTTATAAGTTCCTTATCCCTTACTAGGGAGAGTCTTTCTCATATATCCATAACTTGGAATTTTTGTGAGATTACAAAATCCACTAAGGATCCATTTGGGGACGAGTTTTCTCATAGATTTCAATGAGATGATGTGAGTTGCCTCAATCCTTACTAGCATTATACCTCTTGGGGATGAGATTCACATCATTCATGAAAGAGCTATAGTTTCACTCTCCTTACTAGGGCAAACCATCTCGCATAACCATGAAGTGGAATTTTTGTGAGTAGACTCAAGCCTCTTTAGGTTGATTCCTTATAATATCCATGATGAATGAGGCTTTCACAATAAGCGGTGGTAGAGAGTCTTTCACTCGTTCTTCACTTCTAGCTCCTTATCCACCATAAAGGCTTGTGAATGTTGAGTGATCGCGCATCACGAGTGACTCCACGCATCGCCCCATCATACGAGTACACTTAGTTACTTTGATGGTGATCAAGACTGAACACTTTCATGTTTCTTCAGCGTCATAGAAGGAGGTAGAAGGGTTGGGAATGGAGTCAAGGTCGTGCTTAACTCTAATCCTACAAGTTAGACTTCCAAGAACATCCACAATGGTGTAGCCACTTATGCACTGCTCTGGCAAGACGGAACATATTTTTATGAGTGTCGTGGTACGAACACATCAACCTTAATCAAGCTAATAAATTATCTTAAGTAAGGAAGAACACTCAATCATGTTCTTGCAATCATGCAAGAACTTGTAGAGATTGGTGCTCCAAAGGGAACTCCATCCCTCAATCCAGATTAGGGAATCTTCAAAGTCTTCGTCTTCCAAATCTCTTGTAAAGACTGGTTACCCCTTAACCAAATATCCAACAAACATTCCCAAGGGAAAGCATGTGGATTGGTAGAGAACACGGTTTACATTCTCCACTTACTTCACTTTCTCTTCTCCCGGGCTAACAACCCTATTTCGATACACAACTGATTGAAACGTGCATGAGCTAGCTGCTTTGTGAGAATATCTGCTCTTTGATAATGAGTGTGTATCTTCTCTATCTTTATATCTTTTTTTTCCAGGTGATCCCGAATACATGCGTAGAAAAGTGTTTAACTTCTCTTGCATTTTTTTTCCTTTTACAAATAGATGCTTTGAAAGGCGAGTGAGGCCTTTCAAAGCTTCTCGCTTGTGTAGGTGTTGTGCGGAATGTGGTGAGACTTTAAAGTTTCTTACAAGTTAAAACTGTTTAGTTTGTTTAAAGCATGATGTGTAGAATATGATAAATCAAAGCTTATTAAGTACTGAAAGTAAAGACAGAATATAAAGTACAACGAGAGTTTTTAAAGTTGAGATGCTTTAAGTCTGATGGACTTGAAAGTGCTTCGCTTTAACTTGAAGTAACTGCACGCTCTGAGCTTCCTCATGTTGAAAGCTTTTCATCTGCACTCTGCGAGACATCATACAACGACTTTCAACAGTGACGCTTTCAGTACATAACTGCTTCCAGACCTGCGCTTTAAAAGTGAAAGCTTCCTAACAGATGAGCTTTACTAAGATATGTATCCAAAGCGTGATTACTATAATATCAAAAATAATAAGGGAAATAACTACGAGAGTTTTGGAATCGAATCAAAACAAATTATTTATAACTTTGATTTAAAGTTCCCTTAACTTAATATCCTAACAATAATGTTGTCGTCACTAATAATTTAAAATTAAGTGTCATTTAGCAACATTCTATTATTCATCCTTAAAAGTTTGGTGTTTACTTTTCAAAAAAATAAATAATAAAAAAGGACTTGGTGTTTACCAACCCTTATAACACTTGATTCCATAAGATTCCTATAATGGCCTTAAAATCGAGGGCCTCGAGCCAAATATATTTGCAGTATTGTGATATATAGAAAAACTGAGTTATTTGGGAGAAGAACACCAAAGACGTAGTTAGTGTTGGAAATTTGGTTTTTTGACCAAATAAATAATATGTTATATTTAATTTAATAAATTAAATATTAGATTATTGATCTACTCCCAGAGTAGATGAACGTGATATATTTATATGCTCAAAATCGATTTCTGGTGAGTGAGATATAAATTATTACAGGTTATGGTTTGATTACTTCATTATTTAATAAAGTGAAAGTTATACCACATTGATTATTTATCAATGTGTAGTCTTGTTTAAATGTGTTTAAACAAGTGGGCTAAGTATGAAGTGGGCCAAGTGTATAAGTGAGAGGTTGGGCTCTCTCGCGCGACGCACACACGTATCTCCGCCACCGCCGTTCGTGCCGGATGGTATGGTTGGCTCTGGGTTGGGCTCGGGCTCGGGCTTGTGGGTCCTTTTTCTTCTTCACCTTTTGGGCCCAACCGCGAGGCCCGGTTGCATGTGGTGGTCGAATATTGACTTGTTGAAGTTTGTTCGAATCTTCATCCCAAAAGGAGGGGTGGTATTCTAGTGAAAATGCAAGAATTAGTAGAGTACCGTCGAGAGCGTACAATGGTAATATGCATGTTGTAGCTGCACAGAACCTGGATGAATACATTGCAAAAACCGAAGAAAAACCATCAAACAGGACATGACAAGATCAACAGGCAAAGGGGATGAGAGTGTTACACTATGATGAGTGTTGGAATGGCATACCGAACATGTCCCATTATGCACGAGCCGAACCCATATCGAACCTGATAGAATAGATATGATTGCCAAATTTGACACCGTTTAAACAATTCTATGTGATTCTCACATGATTTGCAATTTAATCACATTTTCTCAAATTTTCATTTTTTAACAGGATTGTGCTTTGTAAACCGAAAGAGTGTGAAAAAAGACACAAAAGGAAGTGGTATTTTAGTTGCAAAACTTGCAATAATTGAAAAGTCATGTAAAAATTGCACAACTGTGTAAACCTACTAAAAATAAGATGTCTAAGTTATATAAGGAGAAGGATTAAGCAACTCACCCAAATCCAGAAGAAAAATGCAATCTCGAATGCATTTTGGAAGAGAATGAAATGGATACAGACGAGGACAATCTACGGTTGGCTGAAGCAAAAATGCTTGTTAGAAGCCCGTACAATCAGTTCGCCTTCAATGGCATCTGCTTTTCTGCAACCTCGTAGGCCAGCTCACTAATCACGTGATTAAGCTTGGTACCGACAGCGAGAAGAAGCTGCAAATCAAAATCATTATAATTTTATAAGCATAAACTTGCATAATACACATAAGTCAAGCCTATAAAATCTCTGAACAGCCCAAATCTAGCAGATTGTGCAGTTTCGGGAGGATATAGAGCACGATCGAGAAAGAAGAATATATAAAGCATGCTTTGCATTTTAATATTGATGTATACTTATATGAAACGGTAAAAACAATTTATGTCTTGGAGATAGATACTAACAAAAAAAGGGAATAAATGCGACCCAAAAGTAAGTATGCCAACTTGCAACAAAGAAAGTTCTCTTGTATTTCCAGAAACTGTCACATTAAGCTAAAATGTAAGTTAAAAAGAAAAACAACAAAAATAGTAGCAGAAAAATAAGACAGCCATCAGAGAGCATCTAAGGGGCATACTCAAGGCCAGAATCAGCTTCCCGGGTCAGTTGTTGGTGTGATAGTCAGAGCCAGCTCTTTCAATTTGACAAACTGTATTTGTCTTTCCTTCAAAGATATAGAGAGAATGGCAGTTGCATCCAAACAAAATCTATTCCCAAAAATTGTTACATAGAACTAGGCTGAAGAAAGGGAATGCAAAACTCCATTCATGAAGTTCCTACTAATATTCTTAGTCACAATCATTCATCACTATAAAATAAATATAGAGACATAAATATATATCCAAGAGATGACAAACAGTGAAAAGATGAAACATAACATTATCTCCACCTACTCATTTCAACTGATTTCTGTTAAAAGATTTTACTTGGTACAAGTTTCATAAACTCATTAAAAGTTCCACCTTCGGTTTCCAAATGTTGAAGCAGCACTGGGAAACTAGTGGCATCAAGCCTGAATCCCCTTGAAACCATTTCTTCCAAGAAGGGAATGGCTTCGTGCATCATGTTCCTTTTCAGAAGACCTCCAACAAAAACTTTCTAAGTCACACCATTAGGTAAGCAACCCTTTTTTACCATTTGCGTCATCAAATCTTTAGCCTCATCTATCAGCCCTTCTTCTCAGACTGCACCAATAAGTATCGTATATGTTACGACATCCGGTTGCAGACCTTTGGATGGAAGCTTATGGAAAAGATCCTTGCTTCTCTAAGTTTATTATCAACGCACAATCCTTTAATGATGCTACTATATGTAATTATGTTGGGAATGACACCTTTATCTTCCATTGTTTGCAACACCGAAAACGCTTCATCCATACGATGAGCACTGCACAATCCGTCCACCAAGATACTGTAAGTCACTGTGTTAGGAGATAATCGTAGAGATTCTTTCATCTCTTCAAACAGCTTCAAGCCCTCTTCAAATCTGCCTGCACCAAAGAAGGCGTGTAGCATTGTGCTATATGAAACAACATCGTACTCTAACCCTTGGGTGGGAATTTCGGAAAAAAGATGCAAAACATCATCGACTCTCCCCCTTTTGCAGTATCCATCCATCATGCTACTGTAGCTTATGATATCAGGCTTAAGGCCAGAATTCACTGCTGTATCAAATATATTTCTGGCTTGGTCCATCTCGCCTCTCAAATAATAACCCTTAATCAAGGTACTGTAGGTAACGATGTTGGGTTGAACATCCATCTCCATCATTAGTTTGAAAATATTTTCAGCTGCTTCCACATTTCCCTGTTTGCAGAAAGCATCAACACAAGTACTCCAAGTCACCACATTTGGGTAGATCTCATGAGCCGCCATATTCTTCAGAGGCTTTTCAGCCTCGTCCATCTTTCCCGCCAAGAAAAGACCTTTAAGCAAAGGGGTGAAGGTTACCACATTAGGCTCGTACCCACGCTTCAAAATGCTGCCTATGATCGAAAATCCTAAATCGGCCCTTTTGAGACAGCAAAAGAAATCAATTGCGATGCTGAAGGTATAAACATCTAGGAGCCTCTCCATGAAGCATTCCATCGAACAGGTGGAAGGCAAGAGTGTAGTGTCTCATCTTCACCACAGCACTCATTAATTTATTGAATTGAATAACAGAAGGGCGTGGATGCATTCCTACCATTCTGCGAAACAGAGCGATGGCATCGTCAGGTCCACGTACACAGCCAAAATCGAATCTGGGATTGGCGGAGAAGAATCTAATTGGACGGGTAAGTGAAGAAATGTTGGTATGGTGAAATGAAGAATTTGACATAAATCTTCCAAAAATCATGGTTGGATTGAAAATTGATGGATCTTGATGTTGAATTCTTGACTGAATTTGCGGCCTTTTCCTTTTCCAATTCAATTTTATTGTGTATCCATATCTTTGTTACGGGTAAACCGGTAAGGAAGAAAAAGAAGCTAGGGCTGAGCAGTTTGAATTGTAGAGAAGTAGCGGTACGAGCATCTATTACAATATCTAAAAGCTAAATTCTTGACAAATATTACAAAATTATTATTTTCCCTCCAAAAACTACATGGTTTAATCCAAAAGACATAACAATAGTATTGACTAATCTAATATTTTATGGTTAATGTTTAATGGATATTAAATAAGATAAGATAATAATTTTGTGCTCCAAACTAAAAAAGTCCAAGGTTTCAAAAGGATTTGTTGAAACCAACTTAATTTGATAATTTTTCTATATAAATACAAGCATCATTTGCCTTTAATTTAATTTTAATCAAATTTTATACACTGTTTTATAAAATATAAAACTATCTCTCATGCATTCGTTGTTGTTGTCCTTTTTGTAGGTCCCGATAAATAGATATTGGTGTATGGGGGGGGGGGAATACACCAATTAGCCAACAAGTTTTGATTTTCAAAACAGATTGATCTTACTGAGTCGTCACTACAGTATATCAGAGCAATTTAGTTTTTACAGCTCAATCAGTAAACTGCTGAGCTTGCAAAACTAACCTGCGTGTGGAAGTTTGGTGGAAAGGTTGGCTTGCAGTTTTCAAAACAGTTTTCAAAGGAAACTTTAGTTTAGACAAGTGTTCATGCAAGACAGGTTACGGTGATGCAGGTTGTGAACATGCAAACTGTGTACATGAATAAGTAAATAACAAGAGAGACACTAGGAGTTTTTATCGTGGTTCGGAGTAAACAGCTCCTACGTCCACGCCAGATTCCGTCGAATCTGTAATCCCTTAACTTGAGATTTTTCGCTCCTTTTAACACTGGTGGAGGTCCAGTCCAAATTCAAGTCTTTCTCTTAGACTGAATCTAGCACGATTCTTGAGTCGTGTCTCTTCTTACTTACATACAAACTATCATACAATCTTACTAACACTAAATGACTAGTGCTACTATCCAAACTGGAAAGCTGTGAATAGCTAACGTCGTAAGGAATACAACTCAATCAACTACACTAGTTCTTCAACTTTGATGGTAGTGAGAGTGTGTGTGATGTGTTCTAGTAAGACAGATTCCAGAAAGATTAGAAATCTACAATGATCAACACTTGGGAAAGCTCTAGTAATTTCGAGTGTTGATTGAATGAATTTCAGCTTGAGATTTCTGCAGAGTTTTGGCTTGTATATTGAGTTTCCCGTACTTCAATCTGGAATGTGTTGAGGTATTTATAGAGAAGCATTTAAAATAGAGCCGTTGGAAGTGTGTTAGGATTTCCAGTACATTACACTGACACAATTCTTATCGTTGGATGAGAACAGGTTTCTCAACCACAGCTCAGGTTGATCTTCACAGGTCGAGCTTCCTATACCTCGAACTGTCTTCAGTCTTCTGTAACCTTTGTGTGAGATTTTCTGTCCGAGTGAGAGCAGGTTACTTAGACATTTGACTTAATGGAACATTATGACAGATTGGGTGGTTTAGGTACCAGGTTGCACTTGCAACCTTGACCTTTACATGAGCAACCTGTCCGAGTAAAGCTTGACTGATCCAAACACGGAGATCAGCCTGTTCCATTTAAAACCTATTATCTAAGTGTGGTTTCTAATAGCATTATCAAAACTCAGTTTCAAAGGGTTCCCAACAATTTCCCCCTTTTTGATAATGCCGAAACCCACACTTTACATTTTGGTTTAGAAGAGTTGAAAGGTTTGATGTCCAGCCAGCTGCATAACAGAAAATGTTAGAGAGTTTAAAGCATAATATGCGAAGGCCTGGACAAAGAGAGATTGTCATCAGGAGACAGACGATGATCACTTTTCATTTATAGTATCAACTGAATTGATATGCACAGATTACAGAGAGTTAATACATCAAGTAAATGAAAATGATCAAGTTACTTCCTCACAGTCTTGAACCTTTCTTCAGCTATCTTTTCCTTGCTTACAGTTCCCATGGCTGCATATATGCTGTCTCGAATCGACCTGTACTCATCACAGTTCGTGATTTTGCAGCCATACTGAGCTGCGACACTCCTAATGAATGTATTGATTCGGTTGATGTCTGGAGTGTCAGTGCCGCAGACAGTGGGAGGTTGGAAGGTCTCTATCTTAGGCGGATTGAGCGTGACCTTCTCCTTTGCAGCTTTCGCCCTGACTCTTTTGATGAATTCGCGGTCTGGGAAAGCTTGCAGCCAGTTGTGGAAAGCTGTCTTGGTGTTACCAGTGTAGCGGGGATCGATTTTCAACCAATAGTGGTGCAATATGAATTGGTTAAGGAACTCGTCCCATAGAGGTTGATCTTCCACTGGTAGTCAGACATTTGACTCTCTTTTGTCAGCTTGTTCCTTGCAGCTTTCAAGACCTTTGAAGCTTGCGACGCGAGCTTTATCTTTTGCTCTTTGTTTCTTCAGATCAGCCAGAAACAGTTTCTGCTTACCTTCATCTGCGCATTCTTCAGCAGTGTATCCAGCTTCTGCCATGAGCCGGATGAGGTTAGATTCAGCCGTAGCTTTCTCTTGAGCGGACAGCTGCGTGGCAGTAGCAGGATGCGGGACAGCTGATATAGGTTGAGCAGTAACAGTTAGCATCACAGGTTGGGAGGGTTGAGCAACCTGTGCCTTCTTACTTCTTCCTGCAACCTGTGACTTCTTTCCTTTTCCTTCCCCCTTTTCGGCATTATCATCGATGAGATTTTGAAGATGGGTGTTCAGAGAGGATTGTTCTTGAGAGATCAAGGGCAGTTCTGTTTCAAGCTTTTCTTTGAACTGCAGTAGGGAGCTGATGTTCCATTGCATCTCTTCTTCTTTCTTTAGGGAACTGGAGGTTGTCTGAGTAAGCTTCGCAGTAAACTCGTGGACAAGAGTGTTGAGTTGCTCAAACTCGTATTGTAGGTCCGAAATGGAGGTTTTGAAAGCAACCTTTAATTCAGACAGCTGGGTGGGAAGCAGCTCGTCTGTTGCAGCTTTGAGTCGGGTGGACATGAATGTTTCGAACTGGCTTGCCACAGTTTCCTTAATGATGTTTGGCATTTCCTCCTTGATGTTTGCCAGCATGGCAGATGCAGCTGCGTCCATTGCTTCAATTTTGTCAGCAATCTTCTGGTGCTCTTCTACCTCTGTTGCCTTCACCTTGGCAACCTCCTCAGTTATGAATTTCTTCATTTCGTCTTGCACCGCAGTGAGAGGAGTGCTAGCTATTGCAACAGAATAGGTGATAGTACGGTCGTGATCGGACTCTGTGTCTTCGCTGTTCCGGGTGGGAGAGGGAATAGGACTGAATTCTTCATTCTCCGGAAACCTGAAATTATAAGAGTTGCGATCATGAGAGTAAAACGGTTTTAAATCAATGTTGAGAGCCCTGGCCTCTCTCTTCATCCTTGACAGGACAAACTGTTTGAAGTACTCGCGAGCTTCAGGAATGGAAGCATAGCCAAAGTACTTCCCAAGATTGTGCTCTTCAATCTCGAGTTCTTCGATGGAGTGGATCAGGAAAATGGACTTGAGATCGCTGTAAGACTTGTCCTTTCCATCGAGCAAGATTCACAGCCTGCACGCCATCTGCCTGGTCTCTGGAGTGAGATCGATTCCGGGAAAAGAATCAGAAACTGTCGTCTCAGCAGTTATCTCGATGGAGTTGACCAGCATGGCAGCTGCAGTTTTCACCGGATCTTCTTCGACATCATCATCGTCAGATGAGAGAATAAGGTGGATGTCGAGCTCTGGTGAAGAGCTGGGATGATGAGGGGTTTCACTGGATTGCTGAGGAGAGGTTTCGTCCTCGAAAACTGTCTCCAGAGCTGGAGCCTGGAAGATATCACGGACTAATGGAGTATGAATTGCAGTTTGTGCGTTGGGAGCTGCAGTGGAATCTGTTTGGTCAGAGCTGCCTTCAATGAGTAGGGTGGGACGGTGCTGCACTTCAATTTCAGCAAACTCCGTATGTAACCTGCGTGAGATAGGAGTTGGAGATTTGATCCTAATAGACTTTGAGGGTCTGTCAAGCTGTTTGCTGGGGGCTTGCTGTCTCTTCCTCCGGTTATCTCGCTGTTCAAGGGGTACCCAGGCTGGGTTAGACCTACCCATTGCATACAAGAAAGGTTTGACCAGGTCATCATTCTTGACAAAGACGGTCATGTCGACCCCAATAATCAGTTCAAGCTGCTTCTGGTCCTTGGGGACCTTGTCTTTGTTGAATGGCGTCATTCCACTCCAGTGGAGGTTGGGTGGAGACCTTCAATCAAGGAGCAGATCTTGGTGCCCAGTCGCAGGTTCCGGGTGTTGGGGTTGTTGTATATAGCTAAAGCAAAAACATGTTTTAGTATATATGACATGTATTCCACTGGTAACAATCACCTATCTGAATAAATATATTAATAAGAATAAGCCCTATATCTCATGTTTTAGAACACGTGGACGGCTCGGGTGTCAGGGAGATCACGCAGCGTTCGACAATAATTATGAGATATAAACAGTGTCACAGTCGAGATAGCTTGGGAAAACTATCGGTTTAGACTGCAACATAACGGTAGTGGCGGGTCTCAGTCGCTAGTTATGTTGGTACGGTGGAACGTATTGACAGGATCGAGTGAGATAAGGTTCTTCTGATACTGACCCTAGCAATAGGTGAAGAACTAGAGATCTCGGGATTTAGAGATATGATCTTAATCTCGATATGCTATTAGAGATATATGTGTTGTTCACTGTTACTTTGACTTGTATAGCTAAGGGTCTATCGCAGCATCCCTGATGACTTGCATCTTGGGTAACATGAGGGCACATAGTATGTCTAATTAGTTATATCGAGACACCGTGTCCGTATTAGGTTGAGAGATATCCCCTCAGGGAGTTCACAAGGTTTATTATACCAAGTTATGCATGCTGATTAAGTTCAGGTATAATAATAAGGGGTGAACGGGTACTACTTGAGGAGAATAAGATGTTAATTAATTATGAGCAGTCAGAGGAGCTCTAATTAATTAATGGATATCGGAGTCATTAAACACGGGGATAGCTCTAAATAAAGTATCAGCCCCAATCTACAAATTGGGACAGAGCGGTGATTCAGTTGTGATTCTTTAGTGGAATGCATCACAGCTCTAATGAAATTAATGTTCTGGGTTGATCATGGTTATTTCATTAGGTAAGGCTAAACTCTGTCTGGTACATAGATCCCTGGGGTGGCCCAAGAGCTCTTCAGGAAAGGAATTCAAGGTATTATTGAGGGATATCGGTTTTGGACTAAAAAGAGGCATTATGGGCTTGAGCCCATTAATGTGGCGCCTACTGTAGTGTAGGGGACGCCAGTTTCCTCTTTTAGTGTCCATCTGATCTCAATAATTGTACTCTGGTTAATTATATAATTATGGAATAAATTAATATCTAATTAATTAAGATTTATTCTTAATTAAGGAATTAGATAATTAATTTAATAATTATATATTATTTTCCTTATAATAATTAGGATTAATTCTAATTATATTTAATTAGAATTTGTTCCAGTAATTATTAACTAAACCGGCTTTAATTAATTAAAGCCCGTGACTTAGTGGACAAGGAATAGGGGCGGCACTTCTCCTTATAATTACGGAGGAGGAGATTCTCAAAACCTAAGTTTTGAGTGAGGAGAATCGGCGCCTATCATCAGCAGAGGGAGAGTTCCTGGTTCCAAAGTTCCTAGACGCCCACACAGTCGAAGAACTTCGAGGAAAGGGATCACACCTCAGTAATCTAGACCTGTAGATTACTCCGTCGGCACAGATCTGAGGTATAATATTCTGAACTCGATTATATGATTTAGTTGCATTTAAATTATCACATCCAATTCGAAGATCCTGTGGGAAAAAGGAATGCTTTCAAGCAGCAGTTCCAACAACTGGTATCAAAGCCACGGTTCTAGAATTGGCTCTGTGATAATTGGATTAAATGTATGTTCATGCAATCGAGTCAATTATGCTATAAATTGTGCATGCTGCTGTCCGGGAATAACGTGTGTTGTTTTTGATCCCGTTTTATTCGGTCTTTCGTGTTATTTTTAAATCGGTGAGAAATAAGGTGCCGATTAGAATATGATTCGTTTTTCTGTAATTTTTCCTTGTATTTTTTGATTTGGTATTGTAATTGCTAGAAATTGGAGTTGGAAAATCGAAAAACGGGGCACGAGAATCGAGACGAACGACGGCAACACGCACGCGTCAAGGGCTTGTCACACACGCACCTTCTTCGATCGAATGGCTGCACCGTCTTCAGCCATGATCGCTGCCTTCCTCCTCGTCGGTTCACGGCGGTCGACCTAGGGTTTAAACCCTAGGTTAAGGCAGCACTGGAACGAGGATGGTGGTGGTGGGATCATAGGCGGAAGGATGGCTGTGGAGGGCGATGGCGGCAGGGGTCGAAACCCTAAGGGTTTCGGACATGGCTGCTTTGCCGGGTCGATCGAGGCATGGGGGAACGACGGCGAGCCCAGCACTACCGAGGTGCTGGGCGGACTCGCAGTTGACGATGACAGCGGCGGCATGGACAAGCTGAAGACGGCGGACGATAGGCGAGGCGACGCCGACGATCGGTGGCTGAGCGAACCCGCTAGGGTTTCACGAGCTCGATCATGATCGGCGTCGAGGCGCTGCTCGTCGAGTCTACAGCAGCAGCAACTCAACACCAGCCGAGATGCTGAGCGGTGATGGTGGCGTTCAGACGGCAATGGCGAAGGCGGCAGTTGGCGGTGGAAGCTGACGATGGCGGCAGCAGTTAGGTTTCTGCTGCACGAACGCCGTCAATGGCTTCTGCTCCGTCTGCTGCGGCTGCTGCTCCGTGATGGCTGGGAAGCTGCGGTGCTTGGCAGAATCGACGGAAACAGCAGCAGCGGCTGCGATGGGCGGCGGCGAACGTGTCACCGCGCGCTGACCCATCGCGCTTGCTGCTGCAGCTGTTCCGGCTGCTGCGATTTCCGGCTCAAGCCCGGCACCCTCTGTGGTGCTGGGAGGCTCGTCGAGCCAGTGGGAGCGGTCGGCAGCGGCGGTGGTTTACCGGCGGACGGGCTGCAGCGGCTGAAGTTCGAAGATGAAGATGAAGACGATGATGATGATGGTGATTGGGCCGGATGCCGGGATGGGTCGGGCCGGGCTGCAAAGGACGCAGCTGGCCCGTTCACCCAGCCCACGTGCGATCCGACCCGATCCGGCCCGTTTGACACGTACGATGACGGCGCGTGTGATGCACGCACGTATGTCGTCGTGACACATGTTAGTGACGTGGCAAGCGAACGAGGGCTAAGGTTTTCCGAAACTTTAGTGTGATCGTTGACGGTTAGGTTTTCGTAACTTAATTCGTTTCCAAAAATCATTCGTCTCGTCTCATTTTGGAAATAGGGAATTCGCGCCCTAATTCCATTTCGAGCTACTTGCTAATTATGGAAGGTGGACTTGAAGACTAAGTGAAGACTTTCCAAGACCGAAGCTTGTTTCGGATTTAATTAATTAAATTGTAATAGATAGGTTTTATCCTTCCCGGTCGGCAGCCTATTTATTTATTTAATTAATTATGCATGCTATGGATGGTTTAAATTACGCAATGAGATAAAAGCATGTTTTGCATGTTATTGTTGCTTTTATTAAATGCGTAATAGAAACGAACATGCCTAAGGTGTCAATAGCATGGATTTATGATTTCAAAAGCGAGCATGTTTTATTACTTGCGCTTAGAAATCATGCGGTAGGACTTAATTGTCAACGTGCTTCGTATATCGCATAAAACCCTTTGAAAATAAAAAGACTAAGCGGTAAAATCAATTAGTTTTAATTAATTAATTGGGGACCTCCGTATTTGGTTTTAGACGAAGTCAAGGATTAGAATCGGATAGACGTCCACCTACGTGGCCTACACGATATCGAACCCCTTGCCCGTATATTCGTCGGTAAAATTTCTCAATAACTTAGAATATTCTTTAGGAGAGTAGGAGTTGTACGAGTAAACGTCCACCCTACGTGGCTTACACGTACAGGCTCTAACTCGGTCCTTAGTGGAAATTTTAAGTGAGATAATCTAAGAGGGCATCTACAATACCGGCATAGTTCTCGTTTTCTATGCTATCTTGTAGATAAACTCGGTTAGGTGAATAATATGGTTAAAGCTTAGCTACTAATTGATGAATCCTCCCTACGAGGTCACTTCTCAAAATAGTAGGGTCCGGTTAAGGTACGGTTATTATTTCTTTAGTTCACAAGGGTCCATGTGATGATAAGAGAAATAAACTGGCTCTAGAAGTCATGGTCGAAAATTTCATGCTTGCCTGGTCGCCCTACGTGACTCAAGTATAAAATTTTTGGGCTACTCGTTTGTTGGTTCAATGTTATTTATTCAAAGGGTTATAACATTGATAACATAAATTATTTTTATTAAATAAGTTGTTAACTGTCAACTTATGTTATTTGGTTTCAGATATGTCTTTGTCCTCAATACGCAATAAAATAAATCGTTTGCTAAATTTCCCTAATGGAATTCCTGAGGATTTCCGTGAGAAGCTGCTAAGAACCTTGGCAAGAAAAGAAATGGAGTTAATGAGGTTTGTGGATTATTTCGATATGAAACGGTACCTCAAGGTGTTCACACATTTCTCTGTCACATACTTCTTAAATGGAGGAAAGATGGCGGGAAGAACGAGGTGTGAAATCTTGCTTTCTACTTTCCCTGATTGGTTTTTGGCCTTAAGGGAAGAAGTTGTTGGTGAAGCTCATCATGAGGATGTCTTTGCTTTATGTGAAGAATTACTCAAAATTGATGAAGTCAGGATCAACTTAATCCAAGAAGCAAGAAGGGAAAATCGACTCGATCAAGGGAAACCTCCCAATGAAGAAAAGGTTATGAGATACTCATCAACCTGGGATGAAAATGAATATACCATAAGTGACTATGTTCAGTCACAAAGGTATAGGAGGTTTCTTGATTTTGTTGATACAACCAGAGCTAAGGTTCAGTTAGCATGCGAACATAAACTTCCAGCCAAGAAAGTTTATGTAAGGCGGAATAAGAAACAAAAGATGGATGAAGGTATGTCTCTAAATGTAACATGGTGAAACATATTAGCATTGGTTTAGTCCTTTATTGGACGGATTGAACTGGTGGATACTAATTATGGTTTGTTACATATATTTCTTTGTAGGCGATGCCACAAAGGATGATGAGGCGGCTTCGAGTCCTGGCGTCAGCGAGCATTGATGGTAGATGCGGTTGCTGATTACTCGAAGACTTCTGTTTCTTTGTTTTATCTTTTGGTTTTGAGATAGATGTTTGGGATGATACATTACTTTACTGTTTTTCATTACATTGGTGCCAAGTTTTGGCGGTACATTTGTTTTGAATTGGTTTATGGATGATTTCGGTTTTAACATTTGTGTTAATTTGAGTTTAACACTGGTTGTTAAATGTTTTTCATTCATGTGTAGAAGTAATTATCTAGTAACATGGAATATCTCAAATATGATTAGATAAATGTAGTTGTTTCTTTGTTTCTCACCTCTTTTCTCATCTTGTTTTGAAACATTACTAAACTATGTCAAGTATCTATAATTCTACCTTACAATTTGAGTATAAATTGGCATTATGACCGATTTTAACTCAAGATTGGATATAAGGGATATTTGCGTGAATTGCAAATTAGTTGAATTAAGATTGGTGATAAGTTGGATTAGTAAAAGTTTCAATAAAAGATTAAAAGGATAAGGTGATAAAGATCGTTATTGAACGAATGTTCAAAAATGATAGGATCATTCAAGGAATTTCAATAAGTCAAGAAGTACAAGAATGAATAGTCACAAGTATTCTGCACAAGGTCATCTTTATTGAAGTGGGAGTGTTTTTTGAAACAGAACACTAAGTCGTTTTCATATACATCAAGAAATTAGGTTTCTTGGAAAATGTACATGAGGAAAGAAACGACCACATGGAAGGTTTATATGAGAAGGTTAAAGTAATTGATACGATCCATGTTAATTTGCAAGGTTCATTGTTGGATTTAGATTCATGATGAAAAGTGCAAAGGAAGAACAAAGTTGATATGGAAAATATAGAAAAAGTTTTCTATATTTCTATATTAACACTTTTTGTACCACATAAGTTACAATCCAATATCTGTTTAAAGTCAATGGCTTTTGGCAGGAAAATATTTGGATATAACGGTTATGTTGGATCAAATGTGTATCAATTAAGGACATTATTCTGAATGCTTGATAACTCTTGCGGAAATTCGAATAATAGGAGCATTTATGGAATGACATGCATAAAATCAAGTTTTATGGAACGTGTCAATAAATGTTATAGTTCTCATGGTAATGAAGATGATAGGTGTGATTTTCTTGTACATTATGTGATGATATCACTAACTTTGGCAACATTGTGAGAGTATTATCAGACATAATGGTGGTGGTTATCCAGACAGTTTAAGACGCAGAATTTGAATAATGTAGGGTATATCCATAAGGATTGTATACATGATTCAAGTATTCTACGTAGGTTACTGTTCTGACTAGGTTATCGATATAAATTATATCGAAAAAGTGTCAGATATTTGCTATTGTTGCGTGCAAGGTAACAAATATAGTTCATTAATGAACATGGATAATCGGGGAGTGTATTGGTAAATGAGGTAATCGACCTTAAATCTATGTGTTCACTTAGAAAAGGAGAACCATACCTTAGAGAATCTCGGAACAGTAAAATGTTTATGAGAGTTCTTTCATGACAAGCTAAATATGTAGTGGGAGCTACTAAAGCAGCTGTATGGTTGGAAACTTTACTTTGTGAAATGGTAGTAATCCTATCTTGCAAGAAATCTCACATGAGTTTTCAAGTGCAGAAGCAAGATCTATGGATTTGTCAACCTGGGAAAACACATAGGAGTACCGATTGGTTTATGTAACCATAAGGCGATATTGCGTGTATAAAGGAACATTAAAGCAGGAATGTTTATATGGCGGTTTATTCACTAAATTGAGTATGCCGGCACCTTGGAAGCACGTGGTGGGCATTGTCTCAGTGATCCTCCCACGGTAAAATCTTTCAGTATAAGTGGGAGAAGATGTGAAATACAGTGATGCCATATAGTTTCCGATAGACACATGGGTATACTAAAAGTTTTTACTTTAGTATAAGTGGGAGATTGTTGGGGTTGTTGTATATAGCTAAAGCAAAAACGTGTTTTAGTATATATGACATGTATTCCACTGGTAACAATCACCTATCTGAATAAATATATTAATAAGAATAAGCCCTATATCTCATGTTTTAGAACACGTGGACGGCTCGGGTGTCAGGGAGATCACGCAGCATTCGACAATAATTATGAGATATAAACAGTGTCACAGTCGAGATAGCTTGGGAAAACTATCGGTTTAGACTGCAACATAACGGTAGTGGCAGGTCTCAGTCGCTAGTTATGTTGGTACGGTGGAACGTATTGACAGGATCGAGTGAGATAAGGTTCTTCTGATACTGACCCTAGCAATAGGTGAAGAACTAGAGATCTCGGGATTTAGAGATATGATCTTAATCTCGATATGCTATTAGAGATATATGTGTTGTTCACTGTTACTTTGACTTGTATAGCTAAGGGTCTATCGCAGCATCCCTGATGACTTGCATCTTGGGTAACATGAGGGCACATAGTATGTCTAATTAGTTATATCGAGACACCGTGTCCGTATTAGGTTGAGAGATATCCCCTCAGGGAGTTCACAAGGTTTATTATACCAAGTCATGCATGCTGATTACCTTCAGGTATAATAATAAGGGGTGAACGGGTACTACTTGAGGATAATAAGATATTAATTAATTATGAGCAGTCAGAGGAGCTCTAATTAATTAATGGATATCGGAGTCATTAAACACGGGGATAGCTCTAAATAAAGTATCAGCCCCAATCTACAAATTGGGACAGAGCGGTGATTCAGTTGTGATTCTTTAGTGGAATGCATCATAGCTCTAATGAAATTAATGTTCTGGGTTGATCATGGTTATTTCATTAGGTAAGGCTAAACTCTATCTGGTACATAGATCCCTGGGGTGGCCCAAGAGCTCTTCAGGAAAGGAATTCAAGGTATTATTGAGGGATATCGGTTTTGGACTAAAAAGAGGCATTATGGGCTTGAGCCCATTAATGTGGCGCCTACTGTAGTGTAGGGGACGCCAGTTTCCTCTTTTAGTGTCCATCTGATCTCAATAATTGTACTCTGGTTAATTATATAATTATGGAATAAATTAATATCTAATTAATTAAGATTTATTCTTAATTAAGGAATTAGATAATTAATTTAATAATTATATATTATTTTCCTTATAATAATTAGGATTAATTCTAATTATATTTAATTAGAATTTGTTCCAGTAATTATTAACTAAACCGGCTTTAATTAATTAAAGCCCGTGACTTAGTGGACAAGGAATAGGGGCGGCACTTCTCCTTATAAATACGGAGGAGGAGATTCTCAAAACCTAAGTTTTGAGTGAGGAGAATCGGCGCCTATCATCAGCAGAGGGAGAGTTCCTGGTTCCAAAGTTCCTAGACGCCCACACAGTCGAAGAACTTCGAGGAAAGGGATCACACCTCAGTAATCTAGACCTGTAGATTACTCCGTCGGCACAGATCTGAGGTATAATATTCTGAACTCGATTATATGATTTAGTTGCATTTAAATTATCACATCCAATTCGAAGATCCTGTGGGAAAAAGGAATGCTTTCAAGCAGCAGTTCCAACAACTGGTATCAAAGCCACGGTTCTAGAATTGGCTCTGTGATAATTGGATTAAATGTATGTTCATGCAATCGAGTCAATTATGCTATAAATTGTGCATGCTGCTGTCCGGGAATAACGTGTGTTGTTTTTGATCCCGTTTTATTCGGTCTTTCGTGTTATTTTTAAATCGGTGAGAAATAAGGTGCCGATTAGAATATGATTCGTTTTTCTGTAATTTTTCCTTGTATTTTTTGATTTGGTATTGTAATTGCTAGAAATTGGAGTTGGAAAATCGAAAAACGGGGCACGAGAATCGAGACGAACGACGGCAACACGCACGCGTCAAGGGCTTGTCACACACGCACCTTCTTCGATCGAATGGCTGCACCGTCTTCAGCCATGATCGCTGCCTTCCTCCTCGTCGGTTCACGGCGGTCGACCTAGGGTTTAAACCCTAGGTTAAGGCAGCACTGGAACGAGGATGGTGGTGGTGGGATCATAGGCGGAGGGATGGCTGTGGAGGGCGATGGCGGCAGGGGTCGAAACCCTAAGGGTTTCGGACATGGCTGCTTTGCCGGGTCGATCGAGGCATGGGGGAACGACGGCGAGCCCAGCACTACCGAGGTGCTGGGCGGACTCGCAGTTGACGATGACAGCGGCGGCATGGACGAGCTGAAGACGGCGGACGATAGGCGAGGCGACGCCGATGATCGGTGGCTGAGCGAACCCGCTAGGGTTTCACGAGCTCGATCATGATCGGCGTCGAGGCGCTGCTCGTCGAGTCTACAGCAGCAGCAACTCAACACCAGCCGAGATGCTGAGCGGTGATGGTGGCGTTCAGACGGCAATGGCGAAGGCGACAGTTGGCGGTGGAAGCGGACGATGGCGGCAGCAGTTAGGTTTCTGCTGCACGAACGCCGTCAATGGCTTCTGCTCCGTCTGCTGCGGCTGCTGCTCCGTGATGGCTGGGAAGCTGCGGTGCTTGGCAGAATCGACGGAAACAGCAGCAGCGGCTGCGATGGGCGGCGGCGAACGTGTCACCGCGCGCTGACCCATCGCGCTTGCTGCTGCAGCTGTTCGAGGAAAGGGATCACACCTCAGTAATCTAGACCTTTAGATTACTCCGTCGGCACAGATCTGAGGTATAATATTCTGAACTCGATTATATGATTTAGTTGTATTTAAATTATCACATCCAATTCGAAGATCCTGTGGGAAAAAGGAATGCTTTCAAGCAGCAGTTCCAACACCGGGCGACTCGAAATTCAGTCAGCACATTACCTTCGAATGTGATCGAGAGCTGCTTGATTTCTTCATTTATGAGTTCGAGAAGAAATCTGGCCCAGTTCACGTCAAGGCCCTGTACGATGGCAGTCATGATCCTGAATTTTGCTGGAGTAACTGCATCGTGGTTACCAGAGTAACCAAGAAAGACCTTGTGAATAAAGTCGAAGAGGACTCTGTATTCAGGTCGCAGAAGAGGTCGCGAGAACCTCTTTCCATCGTATTGCTCTGCAGGTTGCATCAGAGCTTTCTGATACACTGTTTCCAGATCTGCATCCGTAACCTCCAACATGAGACCTGAGGGCTTGTGATACAGAATTTCCACCGTTCCCGAATCTGCTATGCCGTAGGTTTGAGAGATGAGCGGCAGAATGGGAATGGGCTCGTCTGGCTGGTTGGGCATCGGAAGATAGAAGGCGGCGGAGTTTACATCCTCCGGGCAAAAATATGAGAGGATGAACATTGATACTTGTTGCGGAAGCCAAAATTTGGGCTCGTGAGTGATGATCTTGAAAAACCCTTCCGCAGCTTTGATGGAGGCGTACATCTCATCGAGACCGGCATAGCCGTAGGTAGAAAAATTTGCAGAGGGCTCCGTGAGAATGTACTCTTGAATGAATTGAATCTTTTCTTCGGTAGATGTTGGAAGATTTCGAGAGGTGGATTCTCCTGCCATTTCGAGAAAGTATGAGTGAGTATTTAGAATTCTGAGTTTTGAAAGAGATAAGTAGCAGAGAAAAATGGCGGAGTTAGTCAGAAATTTGAAATGAAGAAGACGATGCACAGTGATGAGCACATATATATAAGAGATAATGAGCGGTTGTGATTAAAGTATGTCAACCGTTCAATAGATGGGATTAAATCCCTAGAAATCCGTGAGGTAGTGGGCGTGTGGGGTGGTTGTGAAGCCCACTCGCACAACCCATACACTCAACCGTCGCCTCGCATTAAATGCGGATTTGACACTGCATGCACTTTTTGACATACATGGAAAGTGAAGTGCGAATGTTGTGTATTGTGTCAGAATATCCTTAACAATGATTTCAATAAATAACAAAACACATGCTTCAATAAATGAGAATATTTGATAAGGCATAAGATTTATCAAGTGAAGCAAGAAATATTTTATTGAAGTTTGAATATTTGAAATGTTAAGGCATATCATGGATATATTTCAAACATAATTCAAAAACATGGAGACTGATACAGGTCGTCCATGACACTTCCTTATGCAAACTGTAACTTATCCACAGTTTCTGATTTTGCAGTTTCCTCCTAGCTGGACTTTCCTTTGTCCATCGCGAACTGCCTATGTGCATCCTTTTCACCAATGTGAGCTTTGATGAACTCCCACAGCTTGGCATTCTCAGCTTGTAAAGCTGCAACCTTTTCATCAACATACAACTTGGTTTCCAGTTCCAACATGTTAACCTTCCGAGACATTTTAAGAAATTATGCGTTGAAGAAGGATAACATCTTGTCAACTGCAGTTGAGCTGTTGGATGGAGGAGCTTCGGATGAGGAGCCGAGAACTGCGAAGTCTGGAGTTGTGGAGTCCGGAGCTGCGGACGGGGAGCCTGGAGTGGACTGGACACCAGCAGGTTCCACATCAACCTGTGGAGAGACAGGCTGCATGGGACTAGCAGGTTTGGAGTCTACTTCCACGAAGGTTGCTGCTGCAGATCGTGTGGGGCGCTTATGTGAGGGTGCAGACGGCAGATCCGTCATCTTTCTTTTCCCTTTTCTGATTATCTCAACACAGTCATTGTCTTCTTCTTCATTCTCACTGCCATCTTCACTTCCATCTTCATCTTCCTTTGAATCTCGTATCTCTGTGAGCAGTAGCTTGGCTGCACCTTGCTTCGTTGATCTTATGTGGCAGAATCCCAAGTATCATGATCAACTAGTTGCAGGTGTGAGGAACCAGCTTGTCATCAGGGAATCCGGTGCAGACAGGCCATACACGATTTGTAAGTGTTCTCTGCAGTATGATGGAGAGCTTGGTGCCATGACGAAGCTGCATGTTGGCCTTGATCCTGACAGGTCGCTCTGCGGCCTCTTTGATGACCAGGTTGACTAGCACCCTGGCCCAGTTAACATCTAACTGCTTCACCACAGCAGTCAGCAGTTTGAACTTCAGCAGAGTGACAGCTTCATTCGAGCCTAGATACGAAAAGAACACGTTGTGTACGAACTCGAAGAGGTATCTGTACTCAGACTTCAAGTCGTGGCGATTGAAGGTTTTCTGATCGTAAACCTTCTTGGGCTCGAATAGAGCTTGCTGATACACGTCGTTGACAGCATCCATGGGCACATCATCAATCGTCGTGATAGCTCCTGCATCCGTCAATCTGTAGGTTTGAAGGACGAGTGGAAGAAGATGACGCCGTTCTTCTTCATCGTTGACTAGAAAAGTCGCCGTTGCGGGATCTCCGGCCGTTGATTCCAAAGAACACAGCAAGTATGCAACAATCATTGGTAGCGTCATTCGTGGATGTTGAGTGATGATATTGAAGAAACCATCATATTGGGTGATAGCTTCAATCATCGGATCCAGGCCTCTGTATCCATATTTGTCTAGCACAACAACTTTCTCAAAAAAGATGAAAGGGGTTGCTTTCTTCACTTGAGCACTTAGTGAATCTGTAGACATTTTTGCAGAGAGTAAGGAATGATTTTGAATTTGTGATTTTTGAAGAGAAGCGAAAGAAATTTTGAAATTTGATTTCAGAGGATTTCAAGAAACGCGTAAAGAGTTCAAGAAATTCTCTCTATTTATAGAGTTTTCTCCAACGGTTAAGATTTCATTGATAAAGCTCAACAGCTAGGGAGACACGTGAAAAGGTGATAAGGAAGGTGAATATCACGCGCTTCTTCTCTCTTCTTTTTCTTTCTTAGATTGACATAAATCCCTCGATTTCCGTGTAAAAAATTTTCAAGCACTTAACAGTAAAAAGATTTGAAAAAGATTTTTGAGAGGATAAGTAAGGAGAGGAAATAATAAATTCTTCAAAGAATTAAATGGAGATTGATATGATATCTCCAGTTCCCCCTTAAAGATTGGCCAGTAATTTTGACTTTCAACACAGTTTGTGGCCTCAAGTTGCGTGTCACCGAACTGCTTCTTTTGAGCTATAGTTTCCAAGTCAGTCTGATCTTGGCTGACCTGTACTTGCGAACTGCTTTCGTTAGCATGCAGTTTCCAAGTCAGTCTGCTCTTGGCTGACCTGTGCTAGCGAACTGCTTTTGTTAGCATGCAGTTTCCAAGTCAGTATGCTCTTGGCTGACCTGTGCTAGCGAACTGCTTTTGTTAGCATGCAGTTTCCAAGTCAGTCTGCTCTTGGCTGACCTGTGCTAGCGAACTGCTTTTGTTAGCATGCAGTTTCCAAGTCAGTCTGCTCTTGGCTGACCTGTACTAGCGAACTGCTTTTGTTTTATGACTTAGGCTGTGTATCCATTCTGAGCATTCCAAGCTTTCCACATAGCATGTTGAATCTCTCTTCCATGAGAGGTTTCGTTAGAATATCAGCTCTTTGGATGTCAGTATGGATTTTCTCAACTGTTATATCTTATTTTTCCACATGATCTCTAATGAAGTGATGCCTTATATCAATATGCTTGCATCTGGTGTGGTAGACAGGATTCACAGTGAGTGCTATAGCGCTTGTGCTGTCACAAAAGATAGGAACTTTGCGAACTGTGACTCCATAATCTTTGAGTTGTTGTTTCAACCAAAGAATCTGTGCACAACAGCTTTCTGTTGCCATATACTCAGCTTATGTTGTAGAGGTAGCAACTGAAGTTTGCTTCTTTGAAAACCAAGAGATCAATTTGCTTCCAAGAAACTGACAGGTTCCTGATGGTGGATTTTCTATCCAGTTTGCATCCTCCATAATCTGCATCTGTATAGCCAGTTAGTTCAAAATTATCATCACAAGGGTACCATAAACCGAAGTTTGCAGTTCCCTTAACATATCTAAGAATTTTCTTGGCTGCTTCTAGATGAGATTCTTTTGGATTAGCTTGATATCGAGCGCATATTCAAACTGCAAAAGAGATATCAGGTCGACTTGCAGTAAGATAAAGTAAAGAACCAATAATTCCCCTGTACAAAGTCATGCTGGCAGGTTTCCCTTCAGAATCTGGATTCAGATTTCCATTTGCAATCATTGGAATCTTCAGTGATCTGCTATTCTGGACACCGAATTTGGTTGCCAGCTCGTTAGCATATTTGGATTGACAAATGAAGATACCATCCGCAGATTGCTTGACCTGCGGGCCGAGGAAGAAGTTCATCTCCCCCATCATAGACATTTTGTACTCATACTTCATGAGTTCTCCAAACCTATCACATAGAAACTTTGACCTAAATCCAAAGATAATGTCATCAACATAAATTTGCACAAGAAGAATATCATCCTTGTACTTAAAAGTAAATAAAGTTCTGTCGACCGATCCTCTTTTAAAACCGGAATGCAGTAGGAATGTAGACAAGGTTTCATACCAAGCTCTGGGAGCTTGTTTCAACCCATATACTGCTTTGTACAGTTTGTAAACTTTCTCTGGACCTGCTTCCTCGAAACCTGGAGGCTGTTCAATGTACACTTCTTCTCCAAGAATTCCATTGAGGAAAGCACTCTTTACGTCCATTTGATAGACTTTGAACCTCTGATGAGCTGCATATGCTAGAAACAACCTAATTGCTTCTAGTCTTGCCACTGGTGCGTAGGTTTCATCATAGTATATCCCTTCTTGTTGACAGTAACCTTTGGCAACTAATCTTGCCTTGTTTCTGATTACTTCAGCATTTTCATCTTTCTTGTTCCTAAACACCCATTTTACATCAATTACTCCTTGATGTGTAGGACGATCAACTAGTGACCATACTTCATTTCTTTTAAACTCGTTGAGTTCCTCTTGCATGGCTGTAACCCAGTCGTGGTCAGTAAGAGCTTCCTCAACGGTTTTGGGTTCAGAGTAGGAGAGATAATAGCTTAATAGACAGCTTTCACCTATCTGTCTTCTTGTCTTTACACCCGCATTTGGGTTCCCGACAATAAGATCTTCAGGATGAGCATCGACCCATCTCCTTCGACGACAGATTTCTTCTTCTGTAAGAATTGGTTCAGGGTCTGGGGAGGGATCTTCAAACTCAGGTGGAGGTTGAGGAGTGAAGGGGTTAAGCTGTTGAAGTTGTTCAGCAAGCTGATCCACTGACAGTTCTGCATTGACTGCAGGTTCTTTTGGAGTTTCTGGATCAGTTGAAGATGAGCTGGTTGGAGGAGCTTCGGTTCCCCCTTGCTGAATGGGCGGATTGTGTGAATTTGAATCTTGTACAGGCTGACTTTCTTCTTCTTCCAAGTCGGTTGGACTCCATATAAGTATTTCATCTCGAAACTGCGTGTTGGAGCCTGCTTGATCTTGATTTGCACCTGTACTTTCTTCAGGTTGAGTCTCCCTGTACTCACAGATAGATTCATCAAAAACAACATGTGGTGTTACTGCCACAATCTGAGTTTTCTTGTTAAAAACTTTGAAGGCTTTGCTGATCTCTGAATATCCTACAAATATTCCTGGATCTGCTTTGCTATCAAATGTTTTTAACTGTGATTTCCCATTATTATGAATGTAACACACATAGTCCAAAAGATTTAAGATATTTGAATCGAGGTTTCTTATCTTTCCACAGCTCGTATGGAGTTTTTCCATGTCGTGCATGAATGACTGATCTGTTCTGAGTGTAGCAAGCTGTGTTGATAGCTTCCGCCCAGAACTTCTTTGGAAGATTGGTTTCATTCAGCATTGTGCAAGCTGCTTCCTTTAGAGACTTGTTGCGTCGTTCAACAACACCATTCTGTTGAGGTGTGTGAGCTGCTGAAGTTTGATGTGTGATTCCATTTCTGGTACAGTAGGACTCGATCATATGATTAAGAAATTCTGTTATACGATCGGATCTGATTGAGATCACGCTTTTGTTCTTCATGTTTGACAGTTTGGTGAGTAGCGCAGGTAACTCCACTAGTGTCTCCTTCTTTTTGTGTAAGAAAATAACCCAAGTATATCGTGAGTAATCATCAACAATAACGAGAGTATACTTTTTACCATTAATGCTTCTAGGAGTTACTGGACCGAATAGATCCAAGTGGAGTAATTCCAAGATTCTACTTGTGTTGTGAGCTGCAATGCTTGGGAATGACGATTTGGTCTGCTTTCCAGCTTGACAGGCTTCACAAACATGATCTTTGTAGTAGACTTGATCTGGAAGGTCATCTGCGAGCTTCTTGCGAGCAAGCTTGTTGATGGCTTTGAAGTTTAAGTGACACAGTCTCTTGTGCCATAGCCAACTAACTTCAGGTGCAGATTTGGTGACCAGACAGGTTTCTTTTTCATCTGACCATTATACTATGTACAAGTTATCCTGCAAAATACCGGTAAGAAGAATTTCTTCTCCTTCCTTGTTCTTTATAGCACACGTGTTAGCAGAAAACTCTACTATTTTTCCAGTAGAGCAAAACTGGCTTACTGAAAAGAGATTGTGATTTAAACCTTCAACATATGTGACGTTAGATATTGTTGTTTTACCAACAATTAAATTACCGTAACCTCTTGTTTTCCCTTTAGAGTCTCCTCCAAAAGCAACTACAGGTCCATCACATTCAATGAAGTTTGTAAGCAAGCTTTTGTCGCAGGTCATATACTTTGTGCAACCACTGTCAATGATCCAGATCGCGCCGCGAGCTGCTTGCTTCCTCCTTTGAGTTTTCCCATCCTGCAATTAGACAGATTTAGCAACTCATATGAACTTGGGTGCTTTGTTAGCAGGTTGAGTTTTAGCAGCTTGGTTTCCAAGCTTCTTCTTTTGGAAACTCCTTCTGTTAACTCGTGGCTTGATCCATTTCTCGTTTATTGAGTGGAAGGTTTCATATGCAGACTTCTGTTGATAATGAGCAGGTTGATAATGATTATTTTGACAACATTGCTCCATATATCCACATCTACAGTAATCAGTTCCAAATCCACTTCCATTTGGAAATTGATAGAGCCTACTTGACAGCTCAGGATATTGGTACCAATGATGATCGTACCAGTAACCTTCATTGTCAAGTGTTTGTCGATTTGCTCGCTGCTCATAGTGATTGTTTCGTTGTGATTGAGCAGTTTGAATGGTTCTTGGATGAGAGACTGTTTTTCTTCTGCTAGCAGTTTGCATTTTTCTTGGAGCAGGTTGGCTTCCCTTTTGATAAGCAGGTTGACCATACAGTTTCCTAGGAAGCTCAACCTTTTTCTGTTCAACTGACGGCTTTTGCTGTTGCTTCTTGATAGCAGGCTTTCCATGCTCTTTCACCAAGATTGCTTGTGGTTGCCAAGCTGGATTCTTCAGTTTGAGCTACTTGTCTGGTAGAGTGTGATGAGCTCTGCTTTCAACCACTCTTTTTTCTTTCTCGAACACGACCTTCTCTTTCTCTTTGGCTCCACTGGTTTGACCATGGAATCCAATGCCAAGTTTTATGTGAGCAGGTCTCTTGGCAGCTTGCAAGGCTTTAAGCTTTTCACCATTTTTGTTCATTTTCATCAGGACTTGTTGAAGCTTGAGCTCTTTCTGCAACAGCTTATCATGCTCTTTTGAGAGATCCATCAGTTTGCCATTCAGGTTGTTGATTTCACTATCCTTTTCAGTGAGCATTTCTTTAAGGTTTTCTTCCCTTAAAGCTGATTGACCCATGTGGACTTTTAGGGTCTCTATTTCCTTTTCTTTTGCTTTATCATATGGAGTGAAGCTTTCATCTAAGGCAGTTTTGAGTTTCAAGTTTTCATCTTCCAGCTTGGATCCTTCTATGACTACTTGCTTAAACATTTCTGAGAGCTTCTTGTAGTTATCAAGCTGTTGTTGAAACTCTTCATACGTTGGCATTTCAGGTATTTCAATACCTTGAATATGAAAAAGAGGTTTTAGTATCAAACTTGTTTTGAACAAGATCGAAATCATTTCTCATGAAGCATTCCTCATATTCAAGTTCCTCGTCAGCTAAGCGACATTCCTCCTCATCCAATTCATCATCATCTTCGTCGGAGGAGGTTGAGTCTGATAATGTGGCAATTGCTTTGGCCTCTTCCTCAGCTGCGATCATGGCGTTGCGCTGCTCCTTAAGCTTTTGATCTCTTTATGCGCGGAGCTCTTCGCGTTCAGCCTTTGATAAGTCTGGGCAGTCTGACTTATAGTGATCTGGTCTGCCACATTCAAAACAGCCACCCGTGGGAGTGTTAGAAGAATTGAATTTAGAGGGTTTTGATATACCTTCACCTTTCTTGTTGGAAGAAGAGGTGGTTTGATTTCTCTTGAAATCCTTGTGATATTTACGGAATTTGTTGAAACGTTTTTCAAGCTTCTCATTTCTCCTAGCCATGAGTGCATAATCTTTCAACAATTTCTCCATTTTGGAGCATAAATCCTTTGGGATTTCTCTTTCTTCTGTAATTGATGCAGCTTTGAATGCAGCGTCCTTTTCTTTCTTTTCGGGTTCGGTCTTCTTACTTGAAGATGCTTGTTCTGACCCGTGAAGTCTGATCATTTCGAACTCATTTCCGATGAGTAGATCAAACAGTTGCTCGTTGACAGGTTACTGATGTCCGACCTGCCACGGTGCATGGCACTGTACACATGCCAGCTTGCTGAAAGAGATTGGATAACTTTGAGGTTGAGTTCGCACTGTGTGTATTTATCTTTCATGAGAGCTGCGATCTCCAAAGTGATCATTGTGAATCTGTTCTTGAGCTGGTTAATGGTCTCCATTGGCTGCATTTTAAATTCTTTAAATTTACTGCATGCCACTGACAGCTTGTTTTCCAGCATTTCTGTTGATCCAAGGCTTATGGCTTTTAAGGTGTCCCACATTTCCTTTGCAGTTCCAAGATTTCTTATCTTGGCCAGGTGGACTCCCTTAACTGTGCTAGAGATCAATCCTTTTGCGAAGCTGTCAAGTCCAGCTTACTTTCTTTCTTCGGTTGTGTATTTTCTGGGATCTTTGATCTTTGGCACATTCGTTGCTTCAGAAACTTTTTCTCCAGTAACATCAGTATCGTAGGGTTCGTAGATTGGTGTTGGGCCATTCTCGATGACATCCCACATCAACACATGATGAGCTTGGAGGTACATCTTTATTCAAAAACTCCAGTCTTCATATCCCTGCACAGAGAAATCTTCGCAGACGCGGAGAAGTGAAGCTTCCATAATGACAGTTTATGTAAATATGCACAAACAGAAGTCTATTGATCTAGTTCAATTTGACACAAAAGCACAGAGAGCTTTTAGTATGCAGAAGCAGTGGTCAAAAGAACCACCGCTCTGATACCACTTGTAGGTCCCGATAAATAGATATTGGTGTATGGGGGGGGGAATACACCAATTAGCCAACAAGTTTTGATTTTTCAAAACAGATTGATCTTACTGAGTCGTCACTACAGTATATCAGAGCAGTTTAGTTTTTCCAGCTCAATCAGTAAACTGCTGAGCTTACAAAACTAGCCTGCGTGTGGAAGTTTGGTGGAAAGGTTGGCTTGCAGTTTTCAAAACAGTTTTCAAAGGAAACTTTAGTTTAGACAAGTGTTCATGCAAGACAGGTTACGGTGATGCAGGTTGTGAACATGCAAACTGTGTAAATGAATAAGTAAATAACAAGAGAGACACTAGGAGTTTTTATCGTGGTTCGGAGTAAACAACTCCTACGTCCACGCCAGATTCTGTCGAATCTGTAATCCCTTAACTTGAGATTTTTCGCTCCTTTTAACACTGGTGGAGGTCCAGTCCAAATTCAAGTCTTTCTCTTAGACTGAATCTAGCACGATTCTTGAGTCGTGTCTCTTCTTACTTACATACAAACTATCATACAATCTTACTAACACTAAATGACTAGTGCTACTATCCAAACTGGAAAGCTGTGAATAGCTATCGTCGTAAGGAATACAACTCAGTCAACTACACTAGTTCTTCAACTTTGATGGTAGTGAGAGTGTGTGTGATGTGTTCTAGTAAGACAGATTCCAGAAAGATTAGAAATCTACAATGATCAACACTTGGGAAAGCTCTAGTAATTTCGAGTGTTGATTGAATGAATTTCAGCTTGAGATTTCTGCAGAGTTTTGGCTTGTATATTGAGTTTCCCGTACTTCAATCTGGAATGTGTTGAGGTATTTATAGAGAAACATTTGAAATAGAGTCGTTGGAAGTGTGTTAGGATTTGCAGTACCGTACACTGACACAATTCTTGTCGTTGGATGAGAATAGGTTTCTCAACCACAGCTCAGGTTGATCTCCACAGGTCGAGCTTCCTATACCTTGAACTGTCTTCAGTCTTTTGTAACCTTTGTGTGAGATTTTCTGTCCGAGTGAGAGCAGGTTACTTAGACATTTGACTTAATGGAACAGTATGACAGATTGGGTGGTTTAGGTACCAGGTTGCACTTGCAACCTTGACCTTTACATGAGCAACCTGTCCGAGAAAAGCTTGACTGATCCAAACACGGAGATCAGCATGTTCCATTTAAAACCTATTATCTAAGTGTGATTTCTAATAGCATTATCAAAACTCAGTTTCAAAGGGTTCCCAACACTTTTTTTTTTTTTTTCTTGAATCATCATTTAAAATGAGTATATATTTCAATTATTAAATACTTTGATTTTTTTCCAACGAATATAATGATTTTTGTCCCGAGTTCTTTTTTTATTCTTCCGAAAAGTTGTGCTACATATTTGTTTTCGTCTTGTAATAGTTTTACCAACATTCAATTATACTCACAAGAGATATATATCTAATCTAACAAACTATTTGCATCATTTCGATTCAAATTTATACATTTCATTGAAAAATGTGATTCCTTTTATATTTATTTTTATTTTGTCGTAAAATATTCAAATCTGAAATTACATTGTCTTTAGAGCTATGACACCCTTTCTAAGCCACCTTCAAGTGCCGAGAATTTCGGATGGATATTAGAGTGAATTTTTGGAGTACTGTATAATATGGGAATCTACAATTCATGAACGAAACAAGTGCTAATTAAATGATCATCATTCATTATTTATATACATACGTATATATCATTTGATTATTCTAATTTACTCATATGATCTTGACTGTTATATTATTAGTGCATCGCACGGGAGCAACACTAGTATATATAATTGTGAGAAAGGAGAATGAAGTTGAAGTTGTCATTTCTATTTTTCGGAAGCGATGTTTGTTGTTTGTTAGCACCTTTTTTTTTTTTGGCAATTTTGATTGTGTATGGCTGGCCAAGTTTTTCAGTAGAAATGGATTAAATTACCATCCTACCCATTCTTTTTTATAAGAAGAATCAATCATGGTTTTTTATTTTCTCTCCATAGTAATTCGAACATCCAATCTTTTGATTGGAGGGAAAAAGTTTATCAATTGTGTTACACTTCGTTGTCATATTAAGAAATGCTCTCGTATTCGCATACTTAATGTGTTAATGTCTGATGTGACGATAATATATTATGGAAAATTATTATAAATGTATTGAGCTCACTACTCTTTAAATAAAAAAGTTGGTGTTGGCACATTAGCATGTACATATTATATATGCCCATATTAAATATAGTATCATTTATGTTTTTCCACCTATCTGCAAATTATTATTGGGCCCACTTCTTTACATTAGGCTATTGTTATGCGTTTAGGGCACACGATGGCTTAGAGCACTCATAGTTGAGTGCCTCAAATGGGATTCCCTCCCACTTTTTCGGTGGAGAGAGCTCCTCCCCTAAAATAAATCTTGAGTTCTCTCCGATTTTTTTTTAATTTATTTATTTATTTATTTAATTTCTTATGTGCAATATATTTAATTTAAAAAGAAATTGAATAAAATACAAATATTATTTTTTTTATTGAATATAAAAATGACATTGTATTACATAAAATAATGTCAGATCTTGAACAACTAGTGGAATTTCTGAAAAACAAAATTATATGAATAAAAAATAAATTTAAATTATAATTTTTAATTACACAATTCAAATGAAATTCAAATTTAAAATTACATAAAATTCATATTAGAAATTACATAAATTAAATGGAAAAAAAGCAAAAAGAAAATACAAAAAAATAAAAAGAGGGTCTTGGAGCTGTCTCGCTAGAGCGATACCTTGGATGCGAAACTGGGGCTCCCCAACATGCGAGGGGCTCTCTGCGGGGCTCACTCATGGGAGCAAGCCCGCGAGCCGCCTCCTCATTGTGGATGTTCTTAGGGATATGGAAGGATCTATGTTATGGTTGTACTGGGCGAATCTATGTTATGGATGGTTTATTTAATGAAGGGCCTAGTTTTTTCGATTTTAACACCTCTTATAAGTTTTCCAGCTACACTAATCAAGATTGTAACACTTATATTTTTGGTCTTGGGGAGAACAAATTATTCCAAAAATCTAAACTAAACTGAATTAAATTAAAATATTTTATTTGGTTCAGTTAGTTTAGTTAATTTTGTCAATTCACTTTTTTTTTTGGGTTTGAATCTGTTTCAATTTTTTTTAAACTGAATAAAATTGAATATATATATATATATATATATATATATATATATATATATTCTATTTTTTAGTTTGAGGAAATGCACAAATATGCCCTCTTAGAGAATAAGAAAACAAATAATGTCCACCAGATAATAATACTCAAATTTTGCCCAATAATTTGAATTTGAGACTACATTACCCCTCTCTCCTCTCTCGTTCACGCATGCTCTCTTCTCTCTCTCATTTTAATTATTTCTTCTCTCCCCTCTCTCTTCTCTGAGTTCGCTCCCCTCTCTTTCTCCTCTCCAGTATTTATCCTATCTCTTCTCCCTTCTATCTTCTCTCCTTTCTCCCATCTCTCTTCTTGACCGGAATCTCAGTTACAAGCTCCGGGAGAAGTTGGCGGCGAAGGCTAAAGCTCGATTTCAATTCGTGGGCATTTCCTAGCCAAGACAGCTCGTCAGAATCAGGCTGCCACCGGAATCGCACTGCGTGCAGTAGTTAAGGATGAACGGAGGGAGCTCGATCTGGGCGCTGCGTGTAGGAGTTGAAGCAGACGCCGGTGCAAGTTAGGGCTTTTTCGCCCACCGCCGTCATCGACTCGATTTCGTCAATTTACAGTAGCAAGACGAAGAGAAAACCAACAAAGTTGAAGTTCGGCGCGCCAGATCTGTAAAGTTTTTCCATACTTTTACTTTTGTTTACCAAATGTTCATTCTTGTAATGGGTTTCGAATTGAAGAACAACGGATGGTTGATTCCTATTCTTAATCCTTTAGTTTTTGATTATTTGAAAAGACACTTAGATTTGTTTTGCTTGTTTTATGGATTCTTTTGTTTGCTTTCTTCTAAAAATAATGCATATAAGCTCCAATTTTTGTACCTTTTGAGTGCACAATTATTGGGTAAAAAGAAAACAATGTTACTCTAATTGTTGGAGATGACGAATTGAAGACCCTTGAGTTTTTTTTTCTATTGATCAACTGTAATTTTAATTGATTCATTACTGTATTTTTTTTCTTATTAACAGCTCCCCTTTTCTTCATTTTTGCAAAACTAATTGCAAAACTAATTTTTGCTGTTTTGTTGCTTTTTTTCTTCACATTTTCTTACCAAGAAGAGAGGTAAGATACTTGGTTTAAAATAAGAATATCATGTTGTTAGAATTGATAAGAATGTGCAATTCTTAATATAAGAATTTGGCAAAATTCTTATGATCGGGCAATTCAAATAATAATTAGGAAATTGATTTAGAAAAATAAGAATTTGACAAATTCTTACTAAGTGAATGTGTCAAATTCTTACCAAATGAATTGGTAGAACATTGAACATTGTCAAATTCTTACTGTAAGAGTTTAAAAATGTAAGAAATTGATAAATTCTTATCAAATGTATTTCGGATTTATCAAATTCTTGTCTCTACTTTCGTATGAAATTGAAATTTCTTACTAAGTCACGGCCATGCATACAATTTCTGAAGTCAGAAATGTCAGAAATGTACAATTTCTAACCAACTACGAAATCAGAAATGTACAATTTCTAACCAACATATGCAAAATTCTAACCAACACATAAAATTTACAAATTCAAATTAACACGTAAGATTTTTCACGAATTCACAAATTTTAACTAATATGCAGACATTTTTACTAAAATCAAAGCAATCACACTACATAACGTAAGAAAGTTTGGATTTCTCACCAATATGTGCAAGTTTCTAACCAATAACAACCGTTATTGATTAGATGTTGATTAAACTTTTGTGTTTTGGTTAGAATTATGCATATATTGGATAGAATATCTACATTTCTGACAAACTGGAATATGGTTTTCTATAATCAATAAGCATTCCTTAGATGTTGGTTCGAATTTGTGAATTTGTGTATTTCTTACTAGTTGGTTAGAATTTATGAAAATTCAACAGGTTGGTTAGAACATATACATTTACTGACAATAGGTAATATGGATTTCTGACAATGAATGTTCATCTGAAACTAATAATAGTGCTTTAAATGATTAAGTGATAAGAATGAGATGTTTTTCTTACCAATGTGTGTGATTTCTTACCAAATTGATAAATTATCAAATTCTTATCAAGTCACGGCACTCACATTACAATTTATTACCAAATGCATTTGTTAAAATTCTTACAAAGTGAATTAGTTAACATAAGAAATTGTCAAATTCTTACAAACGAATTGAAGAAATTATCAAATTCCTACCAAATGAATTGAAGAAGATAAGAAATTAAAATTTTATTACCAATTTATTTATAATCAAAGACAATTTAGAACTCTTTACAGTAAAAAAGAAATAATAAAAAATAAATGTAGGTCCCGATAAATAGGTCATTGGTGTATGGCGGGGGGGGGGAATACACCAATTCGCCAACAGTTTTGACTTTAAAAACAAAATCGATCTTACTGAGTTGTCAGCTCAGCTTATCAGTGCAGCTCGGTTTATCCAGCTCAGTCAGTAAACTGGTGAGCTTGCTAAACCGAACTGTGTGCGGAAGTTTGGTGGACAGGTTGGCTATCTCTTAGAAAATTCTTGCTTTGTGCAGGTTGATTATATCAATGAAGTGCAATGTAATGAAGGTTAGTTGAACATTGTAAGGTCGACTGTAAATAAAAGATAGAGAGAGAGAGATCGAGACAGTCGATTTAGCGTGGTTCGGGAAACGTCCCTACATCCACGTCAGATACCGTCGTATCTGAAATTCCTTACTTCTCTCTTATTTATACTGGCTGAGTACCAGCCTCAACCTTCGTCAATCTTTAGACTTAGGCTGAGCACGAGTTATGGGTCGTGACCCTTACAACCTTTCATACAAACATACATACAACCTTGCAGCTAAACTAACAGATTCTTCTTTACTTGAACGAATGTGTAGTAAGCTTGTGAAGAGTGTTCTGTGAGGTTCCAGACTCAGAAATCTTGAAGGTCTCAACACTTGGGAAATGGCTTGGATTCGAGTGTTGAGTTTGGCTTTGAAGCGTAAAGATTTCTGGATAGATTTAGCTTTGAAGCTCTGGTTTCCTCTCTCTATTTTTCTCTCTTCCCCGTCTATTTTCCCTTCTTTTTCCCACCTCTCGATTCTGGGATGGCTTGAAGTATTTATATGACTCCAATTTGAATTAGAGCTGTTGGAGTTGCAGAGGTGTCAGAACCGTACTGCTGACTGGACTTCTAGCCGTTGAGGTTTTCTATACAGCTTGAACCATCAAGGTTGGCAAGGCACAGCTTAGGTCAGACTGGGAAGGTCGACCTTTTGTACCTCAAGCTGTCTTTGTTTTCTGTGGTCTTCAAGCTTGATCTTTGTATTAGAATCTTCATCTTGAGAAGCTGTTGACTAATAGCAGCTTGACTCACAGCAGCTTGACTAAGCATATTGGCTTCAGCAGGTTCCTCAGAAGGTTGGCCTAAACAGGTTCCTCAGCATGCAGGTTCCACAACATGCAGGTTGCACTCAGGAGGTTGGCCTAAGCAGGTTCCTCAGCATGCAGGTTGGCCTCAGCATGCAGGTTCGCCAATATGCAGGTTGCTCAGCATACAGGTTCCTCAGCATGCAGGTTGGCCTCAGCATGCAGGTTCGCCAATATGCAGGTTGCTCAGCATACAGGTTCCTCAGCATGCAGGTTGGCATCCGCAGGTTGGCCTATGCAGGTTGGACTATGCAGGTTACATGAGCAGGTTGACAGATTGATCTAACTAGGTACAAGGTTGCACTACCAACCTTGATCTTTACATGGAGATCAGTCTGTTCCTATCAAACCTATAACTAAGTCCTATAACTAAGTGTGCTTTCTAATAACATCATCAAAACTAAACTAAACAGGGTTCCCAACAATTTCCCCCTTTTTGATGATGTCGAAACCAACACTTTACAAATAGTTCCTAAAGATAAGAATATAAGATCAATGAACTAAAAGTTCAGCAAGATGAACTTGCTTTATGTGCTTTATGCTCTTCCTGCATCTTGATACCACTAGTGCATCTATCCTGCATCTTTCCCCCTTTTTCTACATCTTTCCATGCTCGTTCTACATCTTTCCCCCTTTTCGACATTATCAATAAGGGTCTGTGCTTTCTGGCGAAAAGAAGAGTTCTTTTCCTTGAGCTTGACTTGCTTGGAAAGATCATTGCATTCTCTGTTTCCCCCTTAATTGTTGATCTGGTGTTTTACGGATATATCGGCTGGGCTGGCAAATCAGTGATCATTCCCCCTTAAAATGTGTCAAGGTTGATCAGCTTGACTAGGAGGCTAGCTTGGTTATGAGATCAGCTTGATTGACTGAGCAGACTGATCAGGTCAACTCTAGAAATAAGCTTAGCTGATCTGTTGCTCTCGATCTGCATCTTGAGACAGCCTTTCCATTATCTTGTTCACCACGATCATCGATTCGATGCACCATCCTTTGGGTTCCCAACAATGAGCTCCTCCGGAAGATCATGTTCGATCTTCCTTGAGTGATCTCTTCTTCATATTATTCAAGTTCAGACTTGATCTTGGGATCCACAAATTTAGAATGAGCTTGAGGGATGAGGTATGGAGCTGATAGACTGATCTGTGAGTAGGGAGTTAATCTGTTATGATTGAGCTGGTGAGGCAGCTCGATGTCCTTGCATCAGTTCCCCCTTGATATGTGATCTGGTTTTGATCAGTTTGCTCTTTTGTACCACTTGTTCCTTGTAGCTTTCAAGGCCTCTGAAGCTTGCGACGCGAGCTTTGTCTTTTGCCCTTTGTCTCTTCAGCTCAGCCAAAAACAGCTTCTGTTTGCCTTCATCCGCGCAGTCTTCAGCAGTGTATCCAGCTTCTGCCATGAGCCGGATGAGGTTGGATTCAGCTGAAGCTTTCTCTTGAGCAGACAGCTGCTTGGCAGTAGCAGGTTGGGCGGCTGATACAGGTTGAGCAGCTGCAGTTGGCATCACAGGTTGGGGAGGTTGAGCAACCTGTGCCTTCTTAGCTCTTCCTGTAACCTGTGTCTTCTTACCTTACATTGTGATACCACTTGTATTGTGATCTGCTTGTTGATCAATAGAGAGTTTCCATAGAAATACTCCAGAATTTACTTCGCAATTGAAAGTCTTTAATTTAGATAGGCTTAGCATTTTGTTGAGATCGGATGCTAAGTGGGAGGTCAAGCTCCCTTGAGAGGTTGAGGAGCAGGTTGATAGCAATCTGCATGATAAGATGGCTCCTCAGCAGCTTGGATTCTCTGATACTTTTGACCTTGATGAGCAGCTTTGGAAGAAATCTCGAAAGAGAGACTGCTCATATGAATCACACTGGTACCACCGATCTTAGTAGCCAGCTTGGGTGACTAGTGCTGGTGTTTCTAGCTTGACAATAAGCTTGTTTCAGTCGGCTTTGATCAGATCTGGTCTGTTTGACTTGTAGTGACCTAACCGACTCTGTGCTTGTTCTCGCGATAGAACTGCTTATACTTGAGCATTCGAGATTCCAACCTCTCATGCTTTCTTGTCATCATCGCGAGATCTTGCAGCAGTTCGTCCTTCCTAGTGAACTCTTTAGATAAGTTGGGAGGTACATCTTTGGCCAGATCAACTCGAAGTGCAGCATCTTTTTCTTCCTCTTGATACCATTTCTTTTTAGCTTTACTTCCTTTGTTAGAGCAAGCTGGAGCTGATCCATGAATACGAATGATCTCGTACTCATTCCCCATCAAAATGTCAAAAAGCTCTTCGGTTGTGAGCTTATTGAAGTCAGGTCGGTTGGGATGGAGGGCAACATACACATGCCAACCTGCTGGGAGGGCACGAATGACCTTGAGATTCAACTCTCGCTGAGTGAATTTGTCCTTTTTGATAGCAGCGATCTCGAGAGTGATCTTCATGAAGCGATCTCTCATCTGCTCCACAGTCTCTCCAGACAACATCTTGAATTCATTGAAATTGTTGCAGGCCATGGAGAGCTTGTTCTCTTGCGACTCTTCAGATCCTATGCTGAGAGACTTTAGAGTATCCCACATTTCTTTTGCAGTTTGCAGATTTCTGATCTTGGCAAGGTGAACTCCTTTGACTGTGCTTGAGATGAGCGCTTTCGCATAATTGTCCAGGCTGGCTTCTAATCTTTCCTCGACAGTGTACTTACGAGGACTCTTGACCACTTGTTTGAACGTGGCCTCGCCTGGAGATTCTCCTTCAATCTGAACCTTTTCTCCGTAGATAAGAGAGGATCCATTTTCGATGATATCCCACATGCGAATGTGACGAGCTTGCAGGCACATGCGAATCCTGAAGCTCCAATCTTCATATCCCTGTATAGAAAAATCTTCGCAATTGCGAACAAGTGCAGTTTCCATGATGACAGGTTGATATGAAGGTTACAAAAAGAATTTTCCTAGATCAGTTCAATTTGACCAAAAGTTTTGAAAAGAACTTTTAGTAAACAGATACGATGGTCAAAAGAACCACCGCTCTGATACCACTTGTAGGTCCCCATAAATAGGTCATTGGTGTATGGGGGGGGAATACACCAATTCGCCAACAGTTTTGACTTTAAAAACAAAATCGATCTTACTGAGTTGTCAGCTCAGCTTATCAGTGCAGCTCGGTTTATCCAACTCAGTCAGTAAACTGATGAGCTTGCTAAACCGAACTGTGTGCGGAAGTTTGGTGGACAGGTTGGCTATCTCTTAGAAAATTCTTGCTTTGTGCAGGTTGATTATATCAATGAAGTGCAGTGTAATGAAGGTTAGTTGAACATTGTAAGGTCGACTGTAAATAAAAGATAGAGAGAGAGAGATCGAGACAGTCGATTTAGCGTGGTTCGGGAAACGTCCCTACATCCACGTCAGATACCGTCGTATCTGAAATTCCTTACTTCTCTCTTATTTATACTGGCTGAGTACCAGCCTCAACCTTCGTCAATCTTTAGACTTAGGCCGAGCACGAGTTATGGGTCGTGACCCTTACAACCTTTCATACAAACATACATACAACCTTGCAGCTAAACTAACAGATTCTTCTTTACTTGAACGAATGTGTAGTAAGCTTGTGAAGAGTGTTCTGTGAGGTTCCAGACTCAGAAATCTTGAAGGTCTCAACACTTGGGAAATGGCTTGGATTCGAGTGTTGAGTTTGGCTTTGAAGCGTAAAGATTTCTGGATAGATTTAGCTTTGAAGCTCTGGTTTCCTCTCTCTATTTTTCTCTCTTCCCCGTCTATTTTCCCTTCTTTTTCCCACCTCTCGATTCTGGGATGGCTTGAAGTATTTATATGACTCCAATTTGAATTAGAGCCGTTGGAGTTGCAGAGGTGTCAGAACCGTACTGCTGACTGGACTTCTAGCCGTTGAGGTTTTCTATACAGCTTGAACCATCAAGGTTGGCAAGGCACAGCTTAGGTCAGACTGGGAAGGTCGACCTTTTGTACCTCAAGCTGTCTTTGTTTTCTGTGGTCTTCAAGCTTGATCTTTGTATTAGAATCTTCATCTTGAGAAGCTGTTGACTAATAGCAGCTTGACTCACAGCAGCTTGACTAAGCATATTGGCTTCAGCAGGTTCCTCAGAAGGTTGGCCTAAACAGGTTCCTCAGCATGCAGGTTCCACAACATGCAGGTTGCACTCAGGAGGTTGGCCTAAGCAGGTTCCTCAGCATGCAGGTTGGCCTCAGCATGCAGGTTCGCCAATATGCAGGTTGCTCAGCATACAGGTTCCTCAGCATGCAGGTTGGCCTCAGCATGCAGGTTCGCCAATATGCAGGTTGCTCAGCATACAGGTTCCTCAGCATGCAGGTTGGCATCCGCAGGTTGGCCTATGCAGGTTGGACTATGCAGGTTACATGAGCAGGTTGACAGATTGATCTAACTAGGTACAAGGTTGCACTACCAACCTTGATCTTTACATGGAGATCAGTCTGTTCCTATCAAACCTATAACTAAGTCCTATAACTAAGTGTGCTTTCTAATAACATCATCAAAACTAAACTAAACAGGGTTCCCAACAATAAAAATAATAAAAAAACAAAAAACAAAAAAAAGCACCAAAAAATTTCTGAAAAAGTGAAAAAATGAAGACAGAAAATAATAGCAAACTGGTAAAAAAAGAAGAAAAACGAGATTATAAGAAGAAAATGAAAATGAAAAAAGGAAACAAAAAAAATAGAAAAGAGAGAGAGAGAGTGATCAGATATAGAGAGGAAATAGAGAGAAGAAAAAGTTATGTGTAATGTGTATGTGTGTCAGGTGCGTGAGAGAGAGTGTGTGTGTGTGTGAGAGAGAGAGAGAGAAGAAAGAAAAGAGAAGGAATAAAGTAAAACATGTGTGTGTCGGAAAGTAGAGAGAGAGAGGAGAGAGGAGAGAGGAGAGAGGAGAGAGAGAAGTAAGGTTAATTTGGGAAATAAAGGAAAATGTTGGACAAATTTTGAGTATTTTATGTAGAGCGTATAATTTGATTTTTTATCTTATAAATGGCTATATTTGTTGTTGTCTCTTTTAGTTTCATGTTTATTATTGGTAGCTTCTAACTTTGTAAACACTGTAAAGATTTTGGATGATTTGACTAATTTTTAATTTTTTACAAAGAGTTCAACATATGTACTTGTCCGTTGTTTTGTTGTTTTGTTTAATGTAGAATTTACTTTTTAATTATTTTGTTTGATATAATATTTATTTGTTAGTATTGTTTAACTTGAAATGATTGTATTGATTTTATGAATTATTGATGTTGAAATGAAATTATATGGGACACACTTGGGTCAGCCGGAGGCACCGTGCGGCCGGGCTAAAACAATGACACTTTTATTCATATAGATCGACACTTTTCTGTATAAAGATTGACACTTTTAAAAATTATCATTTTATCGTAAAATAATTATGTTAAAGATTGACACTTTTATTCATATAGATTGACACTAGTCTGTATAACGATTGACACTTTGGGCCCGGCCGCACGGTGCCTCCGGCTGACACAAGTTTTTGTCAAATTATATTTGGTATTTAAAAAAAACGAGATCAAATTCGAACTAACCAAATCACCAAAATAACCAAACAATTATTTCAGTTAATGTGATTAGGTTCCCGAAATAAATTTGATTTGATTTAGATGTAATTTTAAATTTTTTGCTTAATTTGATTCAGTTTTATTTTAAACCCAATAAGTCCCAAAGATAATGAAGGAATGATGTTATTCAAAGACTAAAAATGTCCACTGCATTAAGCATTTAATCAAAAGGGGAAGGATCCCCTGATGTGTAGGAAAACACAACACAAGTGATGTGCTAGTTTTTTTTTTTTCCTTGATTTATTTTTATGTAGAAAATCATGATATAGGAATAATAAATATAATAATTAATCAATTATCCCTAATTACATTGAAGAGTTAAAATTTAAAGTTAGACCCTATAACTCTAATTATCTGGCGCAAATTTTAACCAACAAACTAAAAACTAGAAAGTGTAAATTTATAGTAACATTAAATTTATGATACTGACTAATGAAAAATTAAATGGATACAAAAAAGATGTACTCAAATTTAAAAAAAAAAAAAAAAAAAATCGATGGGAAAGGGGCAAAACGCACCGTTTAGGGGCACATCACCTTGGTGTGCTCAACCTCCACAGAAGTTGATCCAAACTCTTTAATAAATTATTGAAATTTTGTTGCTCCTTCTTTTAGCAGTTTTTATTGAATCCTGGCCCTTTGCATAGCAGTGGACAAAATCAAACCTTTCTTACAAAAAAAAAAAAAAAAAAAAAGTAGTTAAATGATAACCACTTTCCATTACCCTCACAAACTAGTAATTATCTTTTATCAACACTTCTCTCCCAAGAAAACACAAACAATAAAAATCTCCAAAAAGTGATGCTAATGTCAATTATATACCAAGAGTATGAAAACTATCACATTCCACTCTCTCCAGTCATTACCTTGGCAAATTGAAGCAAATTTACAAATAATTTTTAAAATATCAAGATTTGCTGAAAGAGTAGGTAAACATTGAATTAATACTTTCAAGAACCTCTTTATCTTCTTCAATTTAAATTTCTCCACAGATCCATACATAAGAAGCATATTTCAAAGCCAAGAAATAGAGGGTGACTATAAATGTAAATTCTACCAAATGCAGAAATGCTTGTGATTTTCATTCAACTTTGGAATTACCAAGATGATCTAAGTAAGGGCTAACAAATCTTTCAAATAATTGAGCATTCATTAAATGGCAGAGTGTTGAAGAGTAGGCCAATGTTCAATGAGTCCCCTACTTTGAAGAATTCTCAAAACTCTCATCGCGGCTCGTACCTCTACTCAAAATTGTTTCCACAACGGAGCGATATTTGATCAAGACTGTGATTAGTGCAGTGTTTGATCACAACAAGTCCCTGAGTAGAGATTATGTGAGCGTCAAATTGATTCTTTTTGGGTTATGAAGCGGATTGACAAGGAAAATCATGTTTATGCACCAAACGGTAGTAGAGAAGAAATGGAGTGAAAGAGAGAAAGCAACGTTTTTACTTAGAAAAGGTTGCTTCAAAATCAAAAGATAAGATTTTTGCCAATGGATGTAGCAATTTTTGAAGAAACTCACGCCACAACCATAGGCATAGCAATGAGCAGAGAAGCTTTAGGTCTCAAAAAAAGGAGGGGCATGAGTAGAGTTGCATTTAAACCCTTCATTTTCTAAAAAATTTAAATTTTAAATACTTCCCAATTCCATCGAAATTCTCCTTCAAAAAAATAAATAATAATAACAAATGAAAATAACAAAACCAAATCTTGGAACTCAGACATCAGTTAAATAATTCAACATGCTGATGAACTTTTCTAAGATTCCAGAGTCACCATCAATAGTCTTACTCCAAACCTAACTGTCACGATCGCGCTTTGCTAATTAATAGCTTAGCTCGGTAATTCGTGACTTACAGAATATTATGAAGATTAAGAAATAAATGACAAAGGAGAATTAATAACTTAACTCGATCATGTCAAAAGAAGTTCAGAAACCAAACAAGTTGTACGAAGTGCAATGATGATGTCATCAAATTACAACCAAATCGAATTAACAATCAAGTGAGCACAGCGGAAACGGATGCATGTATGACAACATGAACCACCAAGAGACTTTGACTTCTTAGGATCGACAAAAGCTCCACCGGCTACTTCACTCCATATAGCTCAACCTGCACATGGGAAATATGTACAGGGCTGAGTACTCTAGGTACCCAGTGAACACGTTGCCAAAATATTTTCTTTAATTGTCAGCCATACAAGAGTATCACATAGAGTTTTAGAAAAAGACCTATGCGTACTTCAAATCACTTAAAGCTTAAAGCGACTGCAGTCTATGTACTTGAGTAATCAGCCATATCCGAACTTAATTGCATCCGGGAAGTTGTACACCTTCCACGGACACCGGACCGGTACACCCTCGCTAGGGTGGCCTGCCCCTGCGTGCACGTTAGTCCAAGTACGATCGCTATCTTATGAGGACCCGAATTCGATTCTTATAAACTTGGCAAAGCCAATAACAGATGGGCATCATACATAAACTTGAAAACTTTATGGCAATAACAGATCGTCACGCGCAGGATCATTCTGAAGGTATTCTGGTGCACGTGCAAGCAGGGTACTTGTCACCTTTTCAGCAACATCCTGCACGAGTTTCTTGTGGTATTCCTCCAGAAGCACTTTCATCCTACTGTCAGCAGCATCTTTGGTCACTTTCGTGTGGAATTCTTTCAGCACATCTTTCATCTGGGCGATGACCTTTTTGGCTGCAGCTTCAGCTACCTGGTCAAGTTGTGCATTGCTTAAAGTGGCAGTAACAACATGGGCTTGATCACCCATGTTTTCATTTCCTCCGTCGCCCATGCCTGCTGCTTTTTTCTTCTTCCTGCCGCCGCGGGACTTGTATTGGAATGCGAAAGGTTGTGGGAGCGGGTCATCCTTAAGACTTTTCCAGTATGGTGTCTCCTCTTCGCTCGTGTAGGGCTTTAGCCTCCGCACAAGAACCTGGAATATTGTAAGAAATCAGATTGTTATATTTTTTATTGTAAGAAATTGGGTTGAATTTGATAAGAATATTTTTAATTCTAACGCAGAACATAAGAATTAATGTTCTCCATGATAAGAATTTCACCATTTTCTAATAACAAAGCATGATAATTCAGATTTATACAATTTAGATGGTAAGAAAATTAGTTCAATATGATAAGAATATTTGACATGATAAGAATTTTTCAATTTTCTAACAAAATCAGTTAAGAATCCTGAAGATTGTAAGAATTCATATTACTACAATTGAGATAGTAAGAAAATGATCACTACGATAAGAATTATTCAATTTCTTATGTATTTCATTTTGATTTGAACTAACTCATAGTTACAAATGACTTATTTCTTATCATCTTAATCAGACATTTTCATAATTTCTTATCAGGCGCAGAACATGAGAATTAATGTTCTCCATGATAAGAATTTCTCAATTTCTAACAACAAATCATGATAATTCAGATTTATACAATTTGGATGGTAAGAAAATTTGTTCAATATGATAAGAATATTTAAAATTCTAACGACTATACATAAGAATTCATATTAATTAGATTACTACCATTTAGATGATAAGAAATAATATTCAAAATGATAATAATTTTTCAATTTTCTAACAAAATCAATTAAGAATCCTGAAGATTGTAAGAATTCTTATTACTACAATTGAGATAGTAAGAAATAGTGTTCAACTTGATAAGAACACTTTAAATTCTAACCACATTTTAGCCTACATTACTGCTATTCAGCTGATAAGAAATAATGATCACTACGATAAGAATTATTCAATTTCTTATCTATATCATTTTGATTAGAACTAACTCATAGTTAGAAATGACTTAGTTCTTATCATCTTAATCAGACAACATTTTCATAATTTCTTATCAGAAAACTGTTGTCCACAAAATATTTTACTTACCTTCTTAATATCTTCTTCGCTGGGGAAACCGCCTTTCTTGTACGTATATCTCATGAACCTTGGCTGATCCACTTCATCACTTTTATGACTGATCTTCTCCCCAAAACAGGGGACAGCTTCGAATGCCCAGGCCTACAAACAAAACTAATAAAAATTTATCAATTTTTTTTATAATGCTAAAAAACATAAATATTAAGTTGATATCAGCTTACTGAGAAGGCGATTGTGTTCCGTTCAACGTGTAGTTCATGATTCGTCCTTTCATCTCCTTTTTAACTCCGTCAATCTCCTTCTTCAGGTATTGGAAATAAACACTGCCCCATGGGAAAGCCTCCCATTCAACTTCATCTTCAAGCAGGGCCCATATCCATCGAGGGATCTTATTTTTTGTGCCGTCATAACCCATGGAAAATCCTAAGCAAAGCAGTAGCTTCGACAGTTTCACCAAGTCCTCCTTCGACGCGAAGACTTTCTTGTTCTGCACCATAAACTGTTTGTCGATGTAAGATGCGTGCACATCCCCTGTGGTTATGTCCTCTTTTGCACCAAATAGTCTTTCGTAGATTGAATTCGCCGGCAACTCGTGATCTGCATAAGGGTCGAAGGAAGCAGTGCCGAACTTAAGGCTGGTCACCAAGGCGTACTCCTCCCTCGAAAATCTGAGGATCTTTTCGCCGATTCTAAAGAAGAGAGAGGTCGGGTCAAAGTTTAGCTTGGGCTTCACTTGACGGCACACTAAGTAATGGAGCATGTTCCTGCTCTTTGTGCAGACGTCATTCAGACGTGTGAATTCCCCATCACAGACTTTCTTACTAAATCACCCTTCTCAATGTTGATGTGACGCAGCATGGTATTGACGTCACCCTGCCAGGGTCTCGTAGCCCCCAGGGATCACCTTATGTGGTTTGCTTGCAAGGTGTTCCCTTTCACACACCCATTCAACCTTGCAGGTGATATTAGAAAAAACATGGATAGTGTAAGAAATCATAAGAAAATTGCCGTGAGTTGTTAGAAATACTTATTTTTCTGACCATCTATGACACAGATCAGTAATTTCTTATCATCTCCATATGAAAAATGATTGCAGTTTGTTAGAAATTATAATTTTCTAACTGTATTGCATTATGTATGAGATGGTTATGAAACTTACAATTTCTCTTTTATCAAACAATTATCAGATTTAAGTAAGAAATAAATAAAATAGTTGTTAGAAATTCACATTTTCTAACTATCTTATCATTTATTGCTTATACTGCTTTATCAAATGTAAGATTTCATAAGGAAAACACTCCCCAACATTCATATGGTCCCAAATTTCCGGCCTAGTTCACAGTTACAAAGAACCAACACAAAACCAACTATGTTAGAAATTACATTATTCTAACCATGTTCCAATAACTTCTACAATTTTTTCTAACCAACTTCCTAGTTCTTTTTAGGGTTTCGTAATTTTGCACCATACCTTGCTTACAATTCTTTGAATCTTTCATTTCAGATCACATTCATATCAAACCAACCCTAATTAAAACTAATTGAAGGTCAAAGTCGCCTGCTACAGTCAAATTTCATACATACCAACTCAAAAAAATCAAAACTTCAAGCAATATCTCCAGAAATTGTTCTCAAGCTGAAACTCAAACTTCAAGCAATATCTTGCACATTATACCCAACATATTCAGCGCATGCACATCTCCACAAATTGTACTCAAACTCAACATGCAAAGAACCCTAAAAAATTCTTACCTCTTGATCTGTGAAAGGGTAGCCGCTGGGTTTCCTGATTCCTGGTGCATTCGTCAGGTTCTCGGCGCCGGTACCTTCTGGAATCTCGGCTTCGGTTCTTTTTCTCTTCATTTTTTTGGTCGTCATTGCTCTCAACACTGATCGGGCGGCCTTCTTCTGTTGTTTTACTCGTCAACCTCTGCGGTGACAGGCGGGAACCTGCGGAGAACGGGCTTTCGGAAGACACCCAAAAATTCTAGGGTTTGCCGGTGGAGTAGAGGAAGAGAAACAAGAAGTGGGAGAGGTTTTCTTTTCTTTTTGTAGTTTCTGATTTTTTGAATTGTAGTGGGGGAAAGGCAACGGGTTATGGGAGAGAAAGGGGGGGGGGATTATTTTTGTTTTTTCTGCAGGGGCATTTTTGTCTCAAATTGGAAAATGGGACAAAATTTGTGTATATGTTAAATTTTAAGTATATTTATGTTTTTTATCCTCTAAGAGGATAGTTTAGTTGTTCCCTCCTTAAAATATCATATTCTATAATAAAGTGCTTTACGCATGCATAGAGGGATGTGTTTCCCAAGGTTAAAAAATAAATAGGAACAAACCAAAAACTAATTTCATCTGTTTTATTGCTTCAGATGTATTCAAAAGAATTATCGCATTACTCATTCAAAGTTAGGGCTCGCAAAGTAGCGAGCCGGGTGGGGCCGAGCCCATCGGGCTTATGAAATAAAGCGGGTTGGGCCGAAATCATTTTGGGTCTCCATTTTCAATGTCCGGCCCGAAAATGTATTTTTTGTACAAAATGATTGGGCTGGGCTTGTCGTGCTTTTTATCATTTTTGGGCTACTGGCCTGACCGAAATTCAATCGGGCCTAATGTTTTGATGCCCAGTCTGGCCCGAAACAGGGTCAGGTCGGGCCGGGCCAACTTTGCCACCCTTGTTCAAAGTTCAAACAGTCAAATACTCCATCCATTTTTTAAAGTAATATTTGAGTTTTGTTTTTTTTTTTTCCTTTAAATGTTTCATTTTAAAATTTAATGATAAAATAGGTAGTTTTTTCTATTTTATCCTTATAACTAATATTATATATTAGTTGGTGCTCATAATTTACACACTTTTACATGAGGTTAAAATGTTAATTTACACACTGTTTTTTATATGTATAATAATTTGATAATGGAGGACACATATAAAGAGGGAATATCATTTTTGACAACTAATTAAACATACAATTTTCAATATTCTTAACGGGTAGAACAAGAATGCACTTTTAATTTATTTTTATTTTTCTTATTAGAAAAGGAATATTATTAAGAAAATAAGTAGAGAAAGAGATGGTTATGCAAAGTATCCGATCAACATTCCAAAATACAACATCAAGGACAAACAAAGAAGGGCCTCGGATCACTAATCCAACTCCTAAATCCGAAACTTGAACAAAAAAAAAATATTTCGCGACAAACACCAGCTCAAAAGTCTAGCCTTAATTTTGTTCACAATCTTATTGTAACACCCCGACTCAAGAAAATTAGGGCGCTACTAAACGCAAACGAAGAAAGAAGAATTTTGAAAAAAACAGACGTCAAGAATAAACTATTCAATAACTATGAATCCTGTTCAAAAATTTGAAATAGAATAAACTTCATCTCAAATGAGTTTGCTAGTCAACCTCCAATAAAATGAGAGTTGAATAGTTCAATCAAAACTTCAGAACTACGACGAAGTCAAACATTTAATATATTACGAAATAATTTACATGATTATAAAATTCTTACAACCATTCAACGGAAGCATTAAAGTAGTAGTATCTTGACCAAAATATACATAGTTTAACCCGAATACACAAAAGAACAAAAGTTAGGTCAACTAAACACAGTCTGTGAGTCCACGTCGCCCGCCTTCCTTCACTCCATACCTATAAAATAGTTTTAAAATATTTTGGGGGTGAGTGCCAAAGACACTCAGTGGGCAATATATACATATATGCTTTCGTCATGAATATTGTATCATAGAAATGCAGTTGTTTTCATATAACATGGGCTCATATATAATATTGTGTGGAGACAGACTCTATGTGGCCACATAAACATAGTGTGTCGTGAACATTGTAGGAATTTCATATGCAAGTCATGTCAATCCACGTATGAGCATAGTAAAATAGTTTGGATCATAGACGCAAAGCTTTTGTAAAATAGTTGTATGTTTTGAAAATAACTCACCTTGTAGTTGTAGTAAACGGTAGAGAACTTGTATGATATCTCTAGTTCGGGTGCCTTGCAGCTTGATCTACAATAAGGATCTAAATTTAGTATCGTAAATTTGATCGAAACTATGTCACCTCATATAATATCTTATAATTAGTGATTTAGCATGAAACTGAGACTATATTTGTTATGTAGTGCTCCAACCCAAAGAAATTTCACTTCCTTGATTAAATATCCAACTCAGAAGTCCAATGCTTTGATGCACGTCACTTTGATATTGAAGTTAATGCTCAATTTTAACTTCTAGTCCCTTATGTTAATTACATGGCCAACAATCTATTCAATTGAAGTCAATATCATTATTAAGTTAAGGCCCAAAATCTAATCTAATATTCATGTTTAAAATAATTCAAATTTGCAGTCATCCTATTATTCAATTAAAAGCCTAAAATTTGGTCAGGATCCTAGACGCACGGGACGCCGAGATTCCTCCTAGGCGATTTGTTGATGATCACCAAGGGAACTATAATCGCGTCTCACCTCGGCGCGATGCAATCTCACCTCGTCGCGACGCTGACTCACCTCGGTATGGCGAGGACAATTACCGAGGCAGGAGATTCGACGTTTATAGGAGGATCTCTACTCCTTTCACTAACTGGATACTCTACACACCTCTCCCTCCTTTGTACAAGGTGCCACCGGTGCAGCCGTATAACAGATTGTGTGACCCACAGAACTTCCTTTCTCAATGTCAATACAACATGCTCAATCAAGGGCTCAGTGACGACATCTACATGTGCAAAGTGTTCCCGAAGCTGTTGGTCAATAATACTCGCATGTGGTTCGATAGCCTACCACCTCGGAGTATCAACTCCTATGATGAGCTGATGCAGGCCTTCGAGCGGAGATTTTTCCAAAAAGCCAAGCCCAAAACCACTGCGGCAAACCTACTCATCATAAGGCAAGGGCAAGGCGAGTCTATCAGCGACTTTATGACCAGATTTAATAAAGAAAGTCTAAAAGTCGATCATCTGACCGATGAGGTCCTTATCTCGGCTTTCCAGAATGTTATCCAGTCGGGCGCCCTATACAAGGAGCTCGTAAGGAACGAGCCTCGGACTGCGAGGTAATTGTGGAATATCGTTGATCAGTTCGCAAAAGCTGACGAAGCCGACAGGCGCAAGCGCAAAGCTGATAAGGCCGAACCATCGGATCGGAAGGAAGATCATAATGACCGAGGTCAAGGCCGCCGAAGTGCCCTCAACAGACTCCAGCGGGCACCAATTGAATCCCGGCTTGGACCTCGGCAGAATCAGGAAGAGCCAATTCACCCCACTGACGAAGCCGAGGATAGAAATCTACGAGTTGAACACCAATATGTTCGAGAAGCCTCAGCCTATGTCACAAGAAGGAGTGAAGCATCGATCTAAGGATAAATATTGCCGATTCCATGAGGATTACGGCATGACACAGAGGACTGCAGGAACCTGGCTGCAGATATCGAGCACTTGGTGCGTGACGGTACCCTTAAAAAGTACCAAAGTAGTGGCCAATATGAAGCCCGACCTCAGGGCAAGGGAAAGCGCAAGAACAGATGGAGGAATAACTGTGGCCCCCATGTGGACAAAAGGCCGAAGCAAGAGGATAAAGACGAAGACGAGGACCAACCTCAGTTCGACGGAATCATCACAGCCATCACCGGGCTCCCTCAAGGAGCCACGAAGTCATCACTTAAGGCCAAGGCCCGAAGTCCCCAAACTGATGAACCTTCACAAAAAAGGTTCAAGAAGGACGAGGCCATTACATTCTCTGAGAGAGATCCAGTGCCGTCAACCATACCTCACCAAGACGCCTTTGTGATCAAAGCCATGGTGGCCAATAAGCTCGTTCAACGAGTATTCATCAACAGTGGAGCCTCGGTGAGCGTACTCTTCAAGGATTGCTTTGAGAAGCTAGGGGTCGAAGAGGCCCGTCTCACGCCGGCGCCGATCCCCCTAAAAAGCTTCATCCAGCAAGAGATGCAACAGAGGGGATCATTCAACTCCCCGTTACGGTGTGGAAGCATCCATTGTCATCCACCAAAGTGATAAACTTCTTCGTCGTAAAAGCCAACTCTCCCTACAACATTATACTAGGAAGAGATTGGTTAGTGGCGGTGAAGGCGATCTGCTCGGCATACCACTTGACGATCAAGATACCGTCCAAGGGCGGGGTGATCATAATCCGAGGTGACCAGAAGCGAGCCAAAGAATGCATGCAGATCGCCCTACGAGGTGTTGGAACATCTCAGCATCCGCAAGCATAGCAACCACAGAAACCCGAGGAGTTAGAGCTGGAGAAAGCATCTGTATTTGACAAGCCAGTAGAAGACGTTGCACTGTTTAAAGACGACCCGTCTAAGGTCGTTAAAGTAGGTTTTGCTGGCGGAGCTGAACTCCGAAAATAGATCGTCCAACTTCTTCGGGAATATAGAGATGTCTTTGCTTGATCACCACTTGACATAACTGGGGTGGCACCAAGTATCATCACACACCGGCTAAATATTGACCCAGGAGTAAAACCAGTTCGGCAAAAGCAGCGAGTGTTTGCAGCAGAGCGGAACCAAGTCATCTTTAATGAGGTGCATCAACTCTTGAAGGCGCAGATACTCTTCGAGGTCAAATATCCGACGTGGATAGCAAATCCGGTGAAGGTCAAAAAGTAAGAAGGAGGGTGGCGGATGTGTATCGACTACACCAATCTCAACAAATACTGCCCCAAGGACTGGTATCCTCTCCCCAACATCGACAAGAAAGTCGAAGCCCTCATCGGCCATAAAGTCTTCAGCTTCCTAGATTTGTACAAAGGGTACCACCAAGTCCTCATGAGTGATGAGGACGCGCCGAAAATAGCTTTCATTACAGACTTCGGCGTTTATGGGTATAAGAAAATGCCTTTTGGACTCAAGAATGCTGGAGCGACCTATCAAAGAATGGTTGACAAAATATTCGAGCCTCACATCAGCAAGGACGTAGAGGTGTATATGGACGACATCATCGTCAAAAGTAAAGAGCCGACTACTTGTCTTGATGACCTCAAGGTCGTCTTCGGCCTCCTTTGCAAGGTGAACCTTAAGCTAAATCCCAAGAAGTGTACCTTCATGGTCCGATTAGGAAAATTTTTGGGGTGCTGGGTTACTCAAGAGGGGTTGAAAGCCAATATATCCAAAGTCTAAGCCATCCAAGATAAAGGTGCCAAAAACCATTCATGATGTGCACAAATTGACGGGCTGTTTGGCCGCGCTAAGTTGTTTCTTGTCTAAAGCCACCGAAAAACAGCTCCCTTTCTTCAAGATTTTAAAAAATGTGCCGGACTTCGAATGGAAAGACGAGCACAGGTCGGCATTCGAGGAGCTCAAGAAGTACCTAGCTAATCTCCCGACCTTATCCGTTCCAAAGAAGGGAGAAGTCCTTTCCCTATACCTCGCAGCTTCGGATGAGGCCATAAGTGCGGTGCCAGTTCAGGAGGAAGGACGTCGTCAGCTGCCTGTCTATTTCATTAGCCGAGCACTAGAAGGGCCGGAGACGAGATACCAACCACTTGAGAAAGTTGCGCTCGCATTGGTAAATGCCGCAAGGAGATTGCGACCTTACTTTCATGCGCACCCCATACAAGTCCTGACCGACCTGCCACTTCGACAAGTGCTGACAAAACCAGAAGTGTCGGGAAGGATTGCAAAGTGGGCAGTCGAGCTCGACGAGCACACCATCTCTTTTTGCCCACGTCAAGCCATCAAAGGTCAAGCCTTAGCGGATTTTCTAGTGGAGGCAAAATTTACAGAAGTGCCAAAGCCGACCGAATCCTCCCTAAACAAAACCGATGCCGAAGCTCTGGCCGAACCACCAAAAGATTGTTGGAAAGTCTACGTGGATAGGGCTTCAGGACATTCGGGAAGCGGAGTAGGTGTCATACTCCTCAGCCCAGAAAGACAAGAGACCACTTATGCACTTCGGTTCGACTTCCCAACAACGAATAACGAGGTGGAGTATAAAGCTCTAATCGCCGGACTTCTTCTAGCTCAGGCCCTCCAGATACGAGTTGTTCAAGTCCACAACGACTCTCAAGTCATAGTAAGCCATATGCTAGGAAAGTATAAGGCTAAAGGCGAAAGGATGAAAAAGTACCTCCACAAAGCCAAGAGTTTGCAACAAGGCTTCTCATATTTCGAGTTGGTTTGAATTCCAAGGGGAGAAAACAACCGAGCCGATATTTTAAGCAAATTAGCATCATCATCAACAAGCTCTCCAGTGGAAGAAGTCAAATGCCGAAGCATAGATGAAACCAAGGTCAACCCAGTAATAGATGAAACCAAGGTCAACCCTTTCGAGCATATTTGGAGAAGGGCGAACTACCCAGTGAGGCTAGGAAGATCTTAAGTAAGTCTCCGAAGTACACTCTAGAGCAAGGAGTGCTATACAGAAGATCATATCTTCAGCCTCTCCTAAGATGCGTGGGGCCGAACCAAGCGGACTACGCATTGCGAGAAGTGCATGAAGGATCGTGCGAAAGCTACATAGGTTTCGAGCATTGTCAAAGAAGGTAATGAGATGGGGATAGTACTGGCCCACAATGTTCCAAGATGCAGTCGACCTCGTCAGGAAGTGTCTGAAATGCCAAATTCATGGGACAGTACCGAGGCTACCCCAAACCGACCTCACAAGCATGCAAAGCCCTTGGCCGTTCATGCAATGGGGGATAGACATCGTCGGACCATTAGACAAAGCTCCAGGACAGCTCCAGTTCCTCATTGTAGCAATCAACTATTTCACTAAGTGGGTCGAAGTTGAACTCTTGGCAAAGATCACGAGCAAGAATGCCCTCAACTTTGTCTGGAAAAACATGGTTTGTCGTTTCGGTGTACCTCACATCCTAGTCTCGGATAATGGGACGCAGTTCACAGACAGGACATTCAGGGAATGGTGTGAAGGGCTTCGTATTCAACAGAAGTTCACTTCGGTAGCTCATCCTCAAGCAAATGGTCAAACCGAAGTCACCAACCGGACGATCGTCAAGGGACTCAAAACTCGCCTAGATAAAGCCAAAGGAGATTGGGCAGCAAACTAACCCCAAGTCCTATGGTCATACCAAACAACTCCCCGGACCTCAAACGGTGAAACGCCCTACAGTTTGGTGTACAGAACCGAAGCAGTGATCCCGGTAGAGATAGGCCTGCCGAGCCCCCGTACTATCAACTTTTCAGCCGAAGACAATGAAGAAGGTCTCCGAACCAATTTGGATTTGTTAGAGGAGATGCGAGAGCTCGCCTACATAAAGGAAGCCAAGTACAAGCAGCAAGTAGCTCGGTTCTACAACTAGAGAGTCAAGTACCAGCAATTTCAAGTAGGAGACATCGTCCTTCGAAATAATGAAGTCAGCAAGGCTGTAAAGCTCGACAAGCTAGAAGCCACATGGGAAGGACCGTACCGAGTTGAAGAAGTCCTCAGCAAAGGGTCATACAAGCTTGCCCATTTATCCGGTAAGCCAATACCCCGTACATGACATATTACTCATTTAAAGAGATATTTTGCATAAGTGGCTGAGAGTAATCTTTAGGTCCATTTAGTTTGTCTAGGTTGCGAGTCAAGTTGTTTTTGTGATTTTTGTTCTTTTTCGAACTTCAGTTTTTCTATTAATAAAGTCTTTATTTTTCCTTTAATTTGTTTGGTCTTGCATGTCATTTTGCATTTATGAATATTACTACTCAACTTATGCATATTATCTCGCCCTTTATTTAAAAACTCTGACGAGGGTAATTTAATATCCTTTCAAGGATAAATAAACTCCATGACCGGAGTAGCATCCAAACGCGCGTAAGGGGACCACCCCTATTGATGAATTCGACAAATAAGGAACCTTAAAACCCTAACCTTATCTTATGACGAGGACGGGTTACTTAAAACCTACAGGTTATCTAAAGCCAAACTTCGTCTTATGACGAAGTGAGCTATCTAAAGCCAAACTTCGTCTTGTGACAAAGTGAGCTATCTAAAGCCTAACCTCGTCTTATGACGAGGTCGAACTACCTAAAGCCTAAACCTCGTCTTATGACGAGGTCGAGCTATCTAAAGCCTAAACCTCGTCTTACGACGACGTCGAGCTATATAAAGCCTAAACCTTGTCTTATGACGAGGTCGAGCTATCTAAAACCAAAACCTCGTCTTATGACAAGGACGAGCTATCTAAAGCCAAAACCTCATCTTATGATGAGGTCGAGCTATCTAAAGCCAAAACCTCGTCTTATGACGAGGTCGAGCTATCTAAAGCCTACCTTCGTTTAAAACAAGGAAAAATACCTTAGTTAAAAATGAGGATGAAAAGCTTGAATACGAGTACATAAATTTCCATTTTATTTCATAAAAAGGAAAAAGTACAATTACATCAAGAAGACGAAGAGCCTGGAGGCTTAGGCTTGCTAAAGCTCAGCCAATCTCTAGCAAAATCTCTACTAGTGTTCAGATTCAGGATATTATCTATATTAATTCTACCTCCACCTCTACTTCGTCTAGCAGCTCCCCTACCTCGGCCACCTTGACTTCGGGTATTTTGGCTCGATCGACCTCGGCCTCGTCCAGACGCTGACTGCCATTCTCGGTCATAAAATTCCGTAGAATGGCGTTTGACAATCCTAGAATCAGGATTCGCCGAACTTGAAGGTCCATCTTCCAAAAATTCCCTAGAAGTACGGTCAAGAAGCCCCAGGTTTGGACCAGGGTTAGCTGAAGGAGAAGACCGGGCTTCGGACAAGATACGACGCTCCAACTTTGGGTGACAAGCCATGTCTTGTACGTGCTCGCCACTCGCATAAGCTCGTTCACTTGATCCCGAAGCTCCCAGGAGTCATCTCCGTATTGCTCCATGTAGCTTCGGCACCGAGCCTTGAGCTCCCTGACTTTGTTATTGGTCTCGGAAATAGTAGACCCCCCAACTCGGTGAATTATAGCCTCGTACTCAGCATGCTCCTGAGAAATTACTTCAGCCTTCTTGGCTTCATCCTCAGCAATCTCCAACTTCTCTTCGAGCTCTAAAAACTGAGCCTGTAGCTCATCGTATTTGAGCTAAGCAGCAGTAAGCTTGACATCGGCCTCGTTTTGAACATGCCCAGCCCGGCCTTTCCAATGTAAGACTTCGGCCTCTTTCACCTCAAGAGCCCGAGTTAATTGGAATATTTGAGCAATCAATGGAGATACATCAAAAAGTTAGGGAGAAGAAGACTACAAAGGCAAATAAAAGAAATTTCAATTAAACTTGAAATTTCATTAAAGCCACTTCGGCTAAAGGAAAAGCGTCGTCCTAGTGATGACATAATGCAGGGATCTAAAAAGAAAAAAACACTTGAGAAGGGGATCAACTGATCCCTCCAGTAGCATCATCCCCCTGTTGAGGCTCCTCCCGCTCGGCCTCGGTATTCTCCGGCTTGTCATTAACCGGTACCTCCACCTCGGCATCGAGGTTACCAATCGCAGCCTCGAGTAAATCATCCATATCCACCGGATAGGTTCGGATCGACTCAGTAGAAAGCACCGTCGACATAGAGGTGAGCTTTTTAAGCACCGGAAAGGCCGACATCCCTTCCGTCAAAGCCTTCACGTATGAGCGAAGCAGATCCTCGCCCGAGGTCACTTCGTATCCGTACTTGGATTTATCCAAGTCCGGGTAATCCGCAGCAATCTCGTCAATTTTCTCCGACGCCACGGAGGTGTTCAGGATGGTGGCCAGCTCACTCGCCAGTTCGGAAAATGCCCCCGACCTGAACAACCTCTCCGCAAAAGCACGGAGTATCTGCCCGTGCGAAGTAGCTGCCTCGGCTTCCCGGTGCCTAACTTCTTCCACCTCGGCCTTTACCAAGGTAACCTCATTCTTCAGCAAGGCCACCTCGGCCTTCGCAGCCTTCGCGACCGCCAGCGCGGCGGCCTCCTTTTTCTCCGCCTCCCGAGCCTTCGCCTCGGCTGCGGCCACCTTCTTGACAAGGTCACCCTTATCTTTCTCTAATTCCCAGGCGACTCGTGCCAGCTTGTGGTATTGAGCTACCCCATTATTGAGGAAGCTCGTCAGTTCAGCAGCCATGTACTCTGCCCCCTGCAATAATGTCAATCAGCGTTAGGCAAGCAGAGTACGAGCCGAAATAATGTACGTAACCAGAACATATACCTTGGGAAATAGGGGGCGATTAGCCGCTACTTGGTCAGCGGGTTGACCGATGGTACAATCCTCCTCTCCGGAGGGTACGATGACCACGCGAGCCTCCTTGCTCTGACGTGTGGAGCGGGGCGGTGGACCCAATAGCGAAGAGTCAGCCAGTGGAAAATCCAAAACATCCAGAATCCTCTCTGATGAGGCTGCGGAACTCTTTTCAGGCTCCAAAGCCGACCTCGACCTCTTCTTCTTGCTTGCACCGAAGTTCACTGCAACAAAGCAAAGAATGGATCAAAATACAGCAATTGAAAAAAAAAAAAAAAAAAAAGGGGAAGATATATTAGTAGGGCCCCACCCTCAACCGGATCCACCATCGAAGTAGGATCGAAGGGGCTTAGCACCACCATGGCGAGCTCGGCCTCGCAATATTCTTCGGAGACGATGCCGAGCTCCCCTAGACTCCTCTCAAGGTCACCAAATCTCTCTTCAGTGCCCTGGCCTTCTAACCTATCAGTCTTCCAGATGAACTGGGGGACCTCTTCAGACCGGCAGAAGAAAAAATTTATCTGCCAGTTAGGGATTTTAGACTTCATCTTTACCCTAAAGTCGAGACTAGGGGATAGGTAAAACCACCCCGCACTCGGTTTGAGCTGGTAAAATCTAAGGATCATCCCTAGGGTAAGAGGCGAACCGAGGCGAGCGGCCTCGACACCAAGACCAATTAATTGCCTAAAGGAGTTCAGCATAATCTGCCCTAGGGCAATACCGAACTTCCGTTGCAAATTGGCAAAAATAGGAGAAAGGGGAAGACGAAGACCGCAACTTAAGCAGTCCTCGTAGACGGTAAAAAAACCCAATGGAGGTGCACAATCCCTATCCTCCGGACGAGGAACGAGAAGAAGGGCGGAATTGGGAAATAAATACTTTTTCGCGATTTTTTGGACCCTAGATGCATCCAAAACCGATGAAAATTCCAGAGCTCTACCGGAATCCTCACTAGTGGTGGAAATACGAACCCTATGTACACTAGTAATAGGGGAATCGACGGTATAACACTTTACGTCTAAGTACGGCGACTGACTCGACGTCTCCACCGGAGAACCCGATAGCGAACAGGATTCCTTACGGCTTTCATCGCCATAAGAGTGACTAACATGAGAAGAAGAAGCCATGGAGGAAATAACTTACTTGTGCAAGGAACTGTGGAAGTTTTGGCGTTGATGAATGACGGTGCAAATTGCGAGCGGCGGAAGAAAAGAGTAGAAAAACTGGAAATAAAGTTAGAAAATTTCGGAAAATGAGGGGAAATAGCGTATCAAAGACGCTTTATTCCTATTCCGTCTTTTCAGTTTCCCCCACGTCCAATCACGCCTACTTTATTGGGACTCCAAGCGGCGCATTAATTAAAGTAACTGACACTCCGTGTTCATCCTCGGCAACTACTTCTCCGACCTCGTCTTAACGAGACGGTACGAACTCGACTTCGTCGAATTTATTTTTCGACGGGGCAAGTTACTTCTAACCGACCTCGTCTTAACGAGGCGGTACGCGATTGACTTCATCAATTCTACTTTTGACGGGACAACGCAATTTAAACTGACCTCATCTTAACGAGGTGGTACGCAATTGACTTCGTTAATTCTACTTTTGACGGGGCAACGCACTTCAAACTGACTTCGTCTTAACGAGGCGGTACGTGATTGACTTTGTCAATTTTGACGGGGCAACGCACTTGACATCACTCCTACCTCAGTTGTTTCCCCTAACTCACACCCTCGCTTCTACATCTTTTTAGGAGGGGGGATGTGATAGGATACGGCCCAGACCTAGGCCCAAAGCATCAGGCCCAATATAATTGGGCCCCGACAGTTAAGCTCGGCCCAGGTAGCTCAGCCCAACTGAAGATAAGAGACTCCATCACCAAGGCAACCAAGACTCCTACATCGACTACAACTCAAGCTCTAAGAGAGATATAGAAGCTCGGTGTTTATCCATAAAGGAGGAGATCAAGCCAAAGAGTCCAAATAGGAGAAGGATTCGTATTATAGTCGAACTCCATGTAATTATCTATAAATAGGGGCTTAGAATAGATTGAGAGGGGATAACAATCTTGTAATCACTACTCATACAAGCAATAAATATCCATACTTTTTCCGCCTGTGGACGTAGATCTATTCCAATAGATCGAACCACGTAAATCCCTTTGTATTCCGTTCGCTTTCGTGTTCATTAATTCTTTGTCTACGTGCATTAATTACCTTACGAAAACAAGATCGATCAGAAGACGATGAAAGAAAATGAATTGCAAAATATGGAGAAGGAAGAATACCTAGAAACTTGATGCATCACCAATTGAAAGTTAATAGGAGATTGACAGCAAGATGGTGTGTCAGAGATGGATTGACAGCACACAATTTGAACTAGGTTTAAATAGAATATGAAAGTCACAGCAAGGAAATTAAGATTGGTATTAAAAGAAATTTGATTTCTATACCATAATAAGATTTGATCCAAGGCTTCCGTCATTATCCCATTCAATCCAAATTGAGCCTTTTCTTTTCTTACTATTGGGCTCGACTTAGTTTAACATATGGATGCCTACCAATTCACAAAATCCAACTTTGTTTCTTGGTGTAATCAGCCTAATTTTTTTTAAGTCCAATATTAATTATTTGGGGTGTTACAAATCCTACCCCCTTAAAAAAAATTTGTCCTCGAAATTTAGATAGCATCTAAAGTAATCATAGTTCTGATCAAGTGACTCTAATAATATCTTAAATACATTACGAACAACTTATACCTGGCATGTTTTTGGGTTCGCCTGGAACTTGTTGGTTTAAGGCGTATGCACGTGGGTATCTCAGAGGTTGTTGCCGTTGGTTATTTCCTGCGTTGTTCCTTTGTTCACCTTTGTTCCTTGGACAATTGTAGAGATCGTGCCCTGTTTTCTTGCATCGATAACATACGTTCTTTCCCAACAAACACTCTCCATAGTGCCTCTTGTTACATTTTTGGCATAATGGCTTCTCGTTTTGGTTACGCGGGTTTTATCCTCTCCTATCTTAGCTTGTTTTTCGGCCCTTATCTCATTTGGCTCTTGATTGTCACTTTTCCTCTTTCCTAAAGTCACTAACCTTTCGATTATCAGATTGGAGCAATGATTCGATATCTTGGGTTCGTTCAAGGGTCTCAGCATACGTCGTCGCACCTCGCCCTGCAAGAAAAACACTTATTTCAGTTCGTAACCCTCTCCTAAAATGAAGTGTTTTCTTTTCATCTGTGTCGACCCATTGAGGAGCATAGCGAGAGAGCTGGTTGAACTTCCTATCATATTCATCTATTGTCGAGCTTCCTTGTCGAAAATACAAGAACTCATTTTCATTTCGTTCTCGATAACAATTTGGAATATATTTTTGCATCAACGCCTGCTTGAACTCGTCCCATGTCATATTAGTTAGTTGTTACGTTGTTAGAGTTCGGCTATGAGACTCCCACCAATAGTCTGCATCTCCCGCAAGTTGAAATAGAGCACACACCACACGATGCTTATCCTCACAAGCTGTATGATTGAAAATTCATTCTAAGGCTCGTAGCCACACTTCCGCTTCTAACGGGTCTCCTTGTCCATCAAAAGTTAGCGGAGTATAATGCCTAAATTGCTCGACGATCTGACTAATGTCTTCTTGCTGTGGATTGCGACCTTGCCCTTGTTGTTTTCTAGGCGGCATCCTACACACGTATGTTAATTTAGAGTGAGTAAAATGTGAGCGCGAATAAATAATCGGGGTATAATATCATAAGTAACATGAACTATCTTGAATGTAGTTGGCATAAGTTGCTTTGTAGAGAAAACCATCTATATCCATATATATTTGATAACTCTCAAATAATTCAAACTTTTAACTACTAATAAGCTATATATGGATGTACATATGTGCTAAGGCTCGTAGAAAAGTCATGGTGATGAAATAGCAGCCTATTGATTTGTACTTTAAGTTTCTAATTACTTATATGAACGTACACCCATTCCAAGGCTCATAGTAAAGTCAAGATAAAGAAATAATGGAATAATTTCTCTTCCAAGGTCTTAATGTTGAGAATGTCCTATATTGCTTGAAACGAAAAATGACATTTCCAAGATAATGGATGTAGCTTCCAATCCTGCGACAACTTCACGTATATGCTCAACATTCTTCTAATAAAGATTCCGGTTCATCAAACTTTAAAGTAAGTGATGAATATAAGATGGATTCGTGAACTAAGTGGTAATTCATCTATTTTCAAGTCCACCTATATCCATAGGTATAAGAGAGTAAAAATAGTCGAGACTAGACGTTCGCAAATGCAAACAAATAGGGTCTCATAAAGCAGATTTGTTCAAAATTGTGCACCTTAAAAAATCATAGCATATAACTTTCAAGAATATGATAATAGTTCCCTTGCAAAAACTGTTTGAATCTAATTCAAGAAAATTATATTTAAAAAGTTTCATACCTGAAGGAAGTAGGCGTGGCGTGGACTTGACAGACGGCAAATAGGAAATATTGGTACAAACTGGAAAGATATAGCACAGGCCTACAGAAGGTAGACCTGCTCTGATACCACCTGTAACGCCCCGACTCAAGAAAATTAGGGCGCTACCAAATGCAAATGAAGAAAGAAGAATTTCAAAAAAAAAAAAAAAGACGTCAAGAATAAACTATTCAATAACTATGAATCCTGTTTGAAAATTTGAAATAGAATAAACTTCATCTCAAATGAGTTTGTTGGTCAACCTCCAATAAAATGAGAGTTGAATAGTTCAATCAAAACTTCAGAACTACGACGAAGTCAAACATTTAATATATTATGAAATAATTTACATAATTATAAAATTCTTACAACCATTCAGCGGAAGCATTAAAGTAGTAGTATCTTGACCAAAATATACATAGTTTGACCCGAATACACAAAAGAACAAAAGTTGGGTCAACTAAACACAGTCTGTGAGTCCACGTCACCCGCCTTCCTTCACTCCATACCTATAAAATAGTTTGAAAATATTTTAGGGGTGAGTGCCAAAGACACTCAGTGGGCAATACATACATATATGCTTTCGTCATGAATATTGTATCATAGAAATGTAGTTGTTTTCATATAACATGAGCTCATATATAACATTGTGTGGAGATAGACTCTATGTGGTCACATAAACATAGTGTGTCGTGAACATTGTAGGAATTCCATATGCAAGTCATGTCAATCCACGTATGAGCATAGTAAAATAGTTTGGATCATAGACGCAAAGCTTTTGTAAAATAGTTGTAGGTTTTGAAAATAACTCACCTTGTAGTTGTAGTAAACGGTAGTGAACTTGTATGATATCTCTAGTTCGGGTGCCTTGCAGCTTGATCTACAATAAGAATCTAAATTTAGTATCGTAAATTTGATCGAAACTATGTCACCTCATATAATATCATATAATTTAGTATCGTAAATTTGTTATGTAGTGCTCCGACCCAAAGAAATTTCACTTCCTTGATTAAATATCCAACTCAGAAGTCCAATGCTTTGATGCACGTCACTTTGATATTGAAGTTAATGCTCAATTCTAACTTCTAGTCCCTTATGTTAATTACATGATCAACAATCTATTCAATTGAAGTCAATATCATTATTAAGTTAAGGCCCAAAATCTAATCTAATATTCATGTTTAAAATAATTCAAATTTGCAGCCATCCTATTATTCAATTAAAAGCCTAAAATTTGTTCATTACTATTACCGATTATGAGTCACGAATGTCATCTCCAATCCTATATTATAAAATCATCTCCCCTGTGCCATCATCATTCAAAGCACACGATATTTTTCATTTCCATCTCTTCTCCAAATTTTATCTATTTTGAATATTAGTCTTGTAAAATGAACTAAACCAAATCTGAAATTTTTAATCTTTCTTCTTGCAACTTTTCCTTCCTTCCTCGGCAATTACACCGCAGCCGCCATCGCTGCCCTAGACTACTACCGCACAGCCGCGCAATCGGAAACCACACATAATCTCTCCTTGGAGCACTGTCGACCACCGCTGCCGCCGGTCCAGCTGCAGCACCACCTGTCATCTATGACAGTAGCCCCGCAGGATTTTACCTCATCGTTGGCTCCCGATAATCCCGTTTTTGACTACAGCCGCCTAATCTTTCAACTCCCTACTTTTCTTTTTGATTTACTGATTTTATTATCATGCTATTTATACGAGAGTTTTGGCTATGCAATCCATGAGTTTATGTTTATCTTAGGCATGTAAAAGAAGACGGAATCAAAACCTGAATATATATATATATATATATGAATGATCCACGAAATAACTAAAAGAGAAGAAATTATATAAGGTGTAACTTACTTTCAAGAACACTGGCTGTTGTGAGGGTTGGGAATTTTGAGAAGATAGAAGTTTTTGTATAATTAAATAGGAAATTATTAGCTCGACACTTTCGGAGAACTCGGGAGTTCTTGGAAGAGAAGACGATGAAAGAAAATGAATTGTAAAATATGGAGAAGGAAGAATACCTAGAAACTTGATGCATCACCAATTGAAAGTTAATAGGAGATTGACAGCAAGATGGTGTGTCAGAGATGGATTGACAGCACACAATTTGAACTAGGTTTAAATAGAATATGAAAGTCACAGCAAGGAAATTAAGATTGGTATTAAAAGAAATTTGATTTCTATACCATAATAAGATTTGATCCACGGCTTCCGTCATTATCCCATTCAATCCAAATTGAGCCTTTTCTTTTCTTACTATTGGGCTCGACTAAGTTTAACATATGGATGCCTACCAATTCACAAAATCCAACTTTGTTTCTTGGTGTAATCAGCCCAATTTATTTTTTTTTAAGTCCAATATTAATTATTTGGGGTGTTACACTTATCCTCCTCGCATCTATCATTCTCAAAAATGATCTTATTTCTCTACTTCCAAATAATCTAAACTACACAAATCCACACACTAGTACCAAACTTTTCTCCGTAGTGGAATTTTTTTTAATAACAAAAATTCTCATAATATTTTTTTTTCTAGTACAACGCCACAACGTGTTACTGTGTGATTATAGGCAGTTTCTATACAGGCTAGGCGGATTAGAAATATTATACATAATTTTTTTTTATTATTTTTACACAATGTCCTATAGTATTACTCTTAATTTAATTTTTTAATTAATTATAAAATGTTGAAAACATAAAATATGTTAATTACAGAAACGCTCCAATGCTCATCGTGGGCACAATGTGCCCACGGGTGATGTGGTAATGCCACGTCGGCAATCTTTCAGGGATTAGTTTTTTATAGTAGAATTTAATTTATTTTGGTATGTTTTTTATTAACTTATTTATTTATACCAATGTCACGTCATCTGTGGGCATATTAAGCGTGTTCACGGTGGGCATTGGAGCATTACTCATGCTAATTAATAGTTCAAAAATCTAAAAACTTAGTCTTCTACATAAAAATCAAAATCTAAGACAAATTTTAGAAATTTAATAAGTCTCCTGATATGATTTGGCCGACTTGGACCGTGCGCCTAGCCTGATTCAGCCGACTTGGACCGCCTAGCCCGTCTAGGTGGCGATTTTTTCAAGACCATCTAGACCCTTCAGATTAGCATAAAGTCGAGCTGGCCGGTGGCCACCTAGCCCCTTTTTTACTACACTGAGTACAACATAAACACGATCACAAAGCTGTCTTACCACCATTTAACGTTTTATTGTCCACTTTTGGACAAGATAAAAATAAATTTGATGTGAGGATAAATGTATATATTACCATTAGGGCATTATGTTTTATATTTTGAAATCATACATTTTCAAGACAACAGTAAAATTATGCAAAAATTATTTTGACAATAATTTTGTACTAGTATTTATTATGAACGAGTACTCCGTATTTGTCTATTTCCACACACTATATCTATATAAGAAATATATATAATAAAATGTTGTATTGTAATTAAAAAAAGACTAAATATACAAATTTAGTTTCATAAATTTATCTTGTGGCAAATTTATACTTAACTTCACATTCCTGATGATTTTAGCCTTATAAATCAAATGTGCAATAATTTAAAAGAATCTCGACAACGAAAAAAATTAGCTAGCATCCGCCGCTGTTTTCAATAGAAAATGTATTTTACCCTTTAAGATACTACGGAGTATAAAATTTTTTGAAAATTATTTGGTTTGGGGGCTTCTTTGTCAACTAAATTCCTTCACACAAATTTATTAAATGATTAAAATTTTTACATATTTTAATTGATAATATTAGAATTGTCACGCCAACACGTAAAATTCGAATAAATTTGTTACAAAATAAATTCATAAAACTAGAATTGTAACGCATAGCTAAACTTGAATATTAAAAAATAAAAATAAAAAATAGAGCGGAAGAAGATTTGTGGGAGGGGGCAGGGGCAGGGGCAGGGGCAGGGGCAGAATGGGGAGCACGCCGTCCCTTTAAATGCAGGAAGCCATGAATGAATGAGATGGATAAAACCAAGCCAATCCACACCCAGGTCAACGGTCAATTCCCCCTCCTCAAAACTCGATACCCCTTTCTCTCTCTCTCTCTCTCTCTCTCCCTCTCCTATTCCCAATCCCACTCCCCATTCTTCTTCTTCTTCTTCATTATATCACTCCCAACTCCCTCCCTCCTCAAAACTCGCCCATGGCTTCCGGGCCGGATCAGCCCGACTTCCTCGACCTTCTACCCGACCCGCTCCTCCTCCTCATCCTCAACCGTGTCTCCGACATCAAGACCCTCCTCCGCTGCCGCTCCGTCTCCCGCCGTCTCTCCGCCCTCGTCCCCCACTCCGATTCCCTCCTCCTCCGCGTCGACCGCGTCATCCCCCCGCCCTCCCATGACGCCGCCTCCCTCCTCTCCTCCTTCCTCCGCTCCCTCCTCGCCACCCTCCACCACCTCATATCCCCCGACGCCGCCCTCCCCAACTCCCCCTCCCGGATCCTCCGCGGCTTCGAAGCCATTAAAAGCCTCCGCATCGAGCTCCCCGCCGGCGACCTCCGCCCGGAGAAGGGCACCTCCATCCGATGGGTGGCGCGCTTCGGCCGGACCCTCCAGAGCTGCGTCATCCTCGCCTTCGGCGGCGGCGGCGGCGGCGGCGGCCTCAAGTTGCGGTTGGTCTGGACGATCAGCGCCCTCATCGCCGCCTCCGCCCGCCACCACATGGCGGCGGACGTCGTCGACGAGCAGCGCCTCCTCTCGCATCTCACCGTCTGCGACAGGGAGAATGAGGGGGCGATGATAATGGACAAGGACGGGCTGAGGGAGTTCCGCGAGCGGACCGGCGCCGGCGCCGGCGCGGCGGACGAAACCAACGGCGGCGGCGCGTGGTGGCGGAATAGCCGGACGACGGTCCCCGCCGTTAAAATGAGGATGCGGCACGAGCCCAGATTGGAGCTCTCATCCGGGGTGGTAATGGAGGGAGCCACATTGGTGGTGGTGAAACCCGACGGAGGTGGAGAGCGGCGGTGCGAGGCGGAGGAAACCTACGGCGACGAGGCGCTTGCGGCGGAAGCGTTTGGAAGTGGGGTTTACGCAGAGGCGGTGGAGAAATTGCTCAAGAGTAGGACCTACATTCTTGAAATGAACTCCTTTTAATCTGGATTTGTAATTTTTGTATGTATTATAGATGATTTTTTTCAATTCTGTTGTATTTTTGTTCTAACCTGGAATGTAGAATAGACTAAAATCAATTATTGAAATTTTGTTGCTCTTCTTTTAGCAGTTTCTGTTGAAGAAATTTGATCTGAGCAAATTATGTTTGTTTGTCTGAATCTAAATGGTGTATTGAAGAATGGTATTTTTCTTGTTCCTCATTATGTTTGTATGTTTGCTCTCTTTTATTGCTTCTTTATTTGACTATATGAATCCTGGACCAGACAACAAAATCAAACCAGGATTCTTTCCACATAAATAAAACCATATTGGAAAAATCAATATATATATCAATATAATACTGGAAAAATCAATACTACTTTCATCCCATATATTTAATACGTCTTTACTATTTAGCACGTATTTTCACCGAAATCTAGTATGAATTTTAAAATATAATTTTATAATATTATTTTTTTTATGGGATACTATGAGTGTCATAATATCCCGTAAAAAAAACGATACTACAAAATTATATTTTAAAACTCGTACTAGGTTTCGGTGGAAATACGTGCATAAAGACAAATTGATCTAAATATATGGGATGGAGGTAGTATATATCAATATAATACGATTATGAATTTCTAGGATTTATTTAGAATTTTCGTGATGGGTTTCCTAAATTCTCATGACTTTAGCTATATTAGGCAATAATTTAATTTAATCAATATATATACAATATATTATAATATATCTCCATATATTAATGATAATTTGTACATATCTTTTATTTCCATATTATACGATATATCTTTTTATGAAATATGTTAACTCAAAAGAATAAAAAATCAATACGTAAATAAACTTCAAATATTATTATTATTCCTATTCCACGTAAAAAAAATTAATATTAATCATATAGATATAATTATACAAAATTTATCATTAGATAAGTACGTATAAATTTTTACATCTATAAACCCTTATTTTATACTTAAATTGTTTAATAATAATAATAGTAGGATGAAAAAAAATTATACTCTGAAGGTGCAAAATTATTTTTGATATATAATATGATTACGGATGTCAATTATATTTTAAAAGACATGTTTCATATATTCAATTCGAATTTCAATGTGTATTATATAAATGCCAACAAATATTACCCTCAAATGGTTGAAGACTGAAGGCTTGACATTCAAAATGATCACAACTATCTGAGAATTATTATATCTTCAATGAATAATCCAAACAGCAGGCGGCTTAATATTCGAGTCATCTCGGGTACGTGTGTGGGTGTAATATCCCACCAATATTTAAGTTAATTATGTGATTATTTATCTTAAATATTTATTTAGTATCACTAATTAAATATTAGCACTTGGGACGAGCCCGTTGTGAATTAGAATTGGACCAAGGTCACCTAGTATCAAATTAGACGAGTATTAAGCCATTAAGAGTTAATTAAGTTTCGACTCATTAAATTATCAAAGTCAGTCATTAAGATTTTATTTGGGCCGAGCCCAACGAGGATCAAGCGGGCGAGCCCGATTAAATATTTATTTAGTTTTCTGGGTCAAGCCCACTTGTTCAAAGAAATAAAAGGAAAAGGAATTGGGCAGAGCCCATATATTCATTTCCTTATTAAAGCCCAATGGCCCAAAACAAGTCTGCTATACTACTCCTTGTATACTAGCCGAAAATCAAAGAAAAACAACTATTAATTAAATAAATACAAACAGAAATTATGGAACTAATTAAGTAAAATAAAAATACACTATCCACAAACTAGCTGCAATAATCACAATTACATGGGAAATGAAAAAGAACAGACTGCCTGCACAGCCGCCTATCTCCCCAATCCCCATTTTGCCTTCTCCATTACACCATCTCTGCAGGCTGCAACCCTCTCCAATGAGAGAAACACCACCAATCCAGCCCCTTCCTTTCCCCTCCAAGTAATGATGAAACTCAATCTCATCATCTCTTAACCACAAAAATACTTCATTCCTGCACAAACACAACACATTTCAATACACAAACTCAGAGCATATAGAGAGTAAAGAAAGAGAGTAAGGAAGAAGGAGAGAAGAGAGGAAGAGGAGGACTACCTGCAGCAACCATTTCCAGTCTTCATTGCAGCCCTCTTCAGCACCAACACTAACTTTTCTTCCAAAGATTTGGAGCAGCAGCTGTTCCAGAACGTTGCAGCCCCTCAACCATCTCAAGAACCTCAGTTTCTTTCAAGGGTAACCACTCCCAAAACAGCCCTTTTGAACTAAAGAATATCCTCCCTTCTTTTCACCCAAGAGTTGATGAGAGTTAATCTCAAAACCGTCATTTTCTTTCAAGGAGAGAAGAGTTAGAAAAGGAGAGAGGGAAACCAAAGGAGACAGCAAAAGAAGGGGAAAAGAGGAACAAGGAGCAGCCATTTTTAGCCCCACACCTACCCTACCACCTCTACTCTTTCAGTTTAGCATTAAGTAAGTTTTACCATTCTCCCTCTCGGTTGAAACTGGAATTAGAAGCATGTTAGGTTACAAACCTTAAAAACAAAGCATGCTCTTTATTCTGCCAAAAATCACATGAATGCAAGCTTTTGCCTAAACTCAAGCATGAGATTGGAACTAAAACATAAGTACAAGAAAGTTAAATATGTCATTGACTCTCCAAAAACTTGAATAAATCGCAGCATGCTTATTTCTTTTAAAATATAGCACGTTCCCTGTCACAACCCACAATAGACAGCCATGAATTTAGAACAACAATCAGCATGCTCATAAATCAAATCTTACTTGTTCAAAAGCTCACAACCAAGAACTGAAAACACAACTCTGAAACTTCAGAAACTTAAGGCATTCTATACTCCTTTAGACTAATGATTCGAAGCATAGCAAGGCTATACATTCTGAAAATCATAGTTTAAGACAACAACAATACATGCTCAACACCTTCGAATCTTTCTTGAACTCAGATTACTCAAAAAACTGAAGATAGACATTATCCCTTCACTACACTCGTGCAGCCAAAAAAAACTAGTATACAAGCATATTCGAACCCTCAAAACAACCATTCTTGTTATATCAAACGTATAAAATTCTAAAGAACTGTAACTAATAGAAATTCCTAAACGCTAAACCCGAGCATAATCAAACAACCTTAAGCTCCTTAACTTCGAACAATAATAATAATATAAATCAAAGGAAGTAGCAATCGACAGCAACGCCGACGACGGCAAGGGGCGAATGTCCCCTAACTCTTTGAGTTAGGGTTTTTAATGCTCGAGCGACTGCTCGTCGGTCGCAGGAGTTGCGCCACCACCGCAGCGCGTTGAACGGAGGAACAACGAAGAAGAAGAGCTGCCCGGAAGAAGCTGAGATCACCGGACGACGCAGCGGCGGCGCCATCTCGACCGCAGACGACTGAGAAGCGCGATCGGAACTGGAGCAGCGGCGGAGCACATAAATCGAAGGAGCTCGCTGAAGAATTAAAGAAGGTTCGAAGTCAGCCCTAATTTTCAAAATCTGGGCTTGATTTTAGGGAAGAATCGCGCAGACATAGAGAGAGAGAGGAAGAGCGCCGGCCGCCGGTGAATCGGAAGCGAGCTACGGCGGGGGAGGACTATCGGCGAAGAAGATACAGAGAGGAGAAGAGAAGAAGAAATCGCGATTCAGAAAGAGGGAGGGTCGAGCGTGAGAATGAGAGAGAAGGGGGTGGGTCTAATTTTGTGAGTTCGGGCCGGGCTGAATACTGGGCTGAAAGTCGGGCTGGAGAAAGAGCTGGACTGAGAAAGAAATCGGGCCGTGGATTAATTCAACTGGGCCTAAATAATTGACGAAATTGGGCTCTCTAATTATTTTTCTTTGGGCCAAGATTAGCTTAATTAATCTTCTAATTTAACACTTAATTTAAGAGAACCACTTACCAATGATTAGAAGCATTATATTGAAATTACTCACCTGAGTAACTTAATTAAATTATAATTTAACCAAGAGTTAAATTATATTTCTAGATAATTGATTAAGATAATCAATTTCATAATTGAGAACCTCTCAGTTAAATAAGAAGAACCTCAACAACAATTATTAAGAAAAACTTTAATAATAATTATTAAGAAAATTCTTAATAATTTGAGTAGAAATAGCAACCCCTCACTTAAGTCGATTTATCGATCGAATTAAGAATCTCATTCCGATTCTTGAATAAAGGTCAAGCGAAGGGAGAACGAGGAAGCATCGCAGCTTAGCAACAAGAAAAGGGTAAATTATCGAGGTGGGCTTTCTAAAATAAAAGAGTTTTATTAGCTAAAGTTAGTTCTTTTTAAAGAATTGTCATGTCATAAAGTTTTCAAGTTTATGTATGATGCCTATCTGTTATGGCTTTGCCAAGTTTATAATAATCGAATTCGGGTCCTTGTAAGATAGCGATCTTACTTGGATTAACGTGCACGCAGTGGCAGGCCACCTTAGCGAAGGTGTGTCTGTTTGGCCTCCGCGGAAGGTGTACAACTTCCCGGATGCAAGTTTAGTTCGGATATGGCTGATTACTAAAGAATATTGACTGCAGTCGTTTTAAGTATCAAGTGTTTTAAGTACACATAGGCCTTTTTCACAAAAATCCTATGTGATACTCTTGCATGGCTGACAATTAAAGAAAATGTTTTGGCAACGTGTCCACTGGGTACCTAGAGTACTCAGCCCTGTACATATTTCTCATGTGCAGGTTGAGCGAATTGGAGTGAAGTGGCCGGTGGAGCTTTTGTCGATCTTAAGAAGTCGAAGTCTCTTGGTGGTGCATGTCTTCATACATGCATCCGTTTCCGCTGTGCTCACTCGAATGCTATTTCGATTTAATTCGATTTAGTTGTAATTTGATGACGTCATCATTGCACTTCGTACAATTTGTTTGATTACTGAACTTCTCTTGACATGATCGAGTCAAGTTATTAATTCTCCCTTGTCATTTATTTCTTGATCTTCGTATTATTTCCTTAAGTCACGAATTACCGAGCTAAGCTATTAATTAGCAAAGCGCGGTCGTGACAGTGGGTGTGTAAGGATTGTGTTTGTTTGATATTTAAAAAAAAAAAAAAAAACAATTGACTCAAAACAGTTGTATGTTGTTTGGATCAACTGTAGTATATTTTGAAAATGATCATAACTACCCGAGAAATATTATATTTCCGATGGATAATCTCCAAACAACGGCCAACTTCATATTCAAAATGAGTATAACTATATGCAATCCAATAAATATTATCCCTCAAAATAGTTAACCCGTATCTCCAATGGATAATCCAAATAACGGGCGGCTTCATATTCAAAATGAATATAACTACTCGACTTGAGAATTGCAACCCAACAAATGTTATCCCTCAAAACAGTTGACTCAAACTACGGGAGACATAGTTTTCAAAAAAATATTACTCCCTCCATCCCATTTAAGACGTTACATTTGTTTTTCGGAAAGAGATTTAAGAAATGTGTGTTTTGTGTTGTAAATGTATTAAACACCCCATGCTTAATATTCAAAATGAATATAACTACTCGACTTGAGAAATACAACCTAACAAATGTTATCCTTCAAAACAATTGACCCAAAACAGTTGTACGTTGTTTGGGTCAACTGTAATATTTTTTGAAAATGATCATAACTACCCGAGAAATATTATATTTCTGATAGATAATCCAAACAACGGGCAACTTCATATTCAAAATGAGCATAACTATATGCAACTCAATAAATATTATCCCTAAAAATAGTTAAACCTTATCTCCAATGGATAATCCAAACAATATGCAGCTTTATATTCAAAATGAATTGATTGCTCTACTTTTTAGGGTAGAAAGATGCAATGATAATCGATTAGTATCGAGTCGAATCCACAAGGAATATTTTAGGAGTAAGAATTTCAACTAGTAATCTAGCTATCTAATCACTATCCAAGCTACCAACTAACATGTTTTTGTATTTTTGATTAACTAAGGACAATGAAAGTAAATAACAAACTTAAAGTTCAACTAAACAAGCAACAAGTAATTAAAGGACAAAAACTCAATATAGAATGAAAGTGACTCCAATTATACTTCAATTAGGTCTAAGTGATAGGGATGTAACACTCTAACTAGAATTAATCATTTTAATTTAATTTCATGTGGGAAATCTCCTATGTAAGATTCATTCAACTCTCGTTGCAACTAAATCAAGTAGATTAATGAATTACCTAATTCCGACTAGGACATCAAGTAAATCATTAACTCCCAATAGCACATAGAGTTCTTTAGCCCTACTATCTCTAGCATACAAATCTCTTGTTTCCTAGCATCTAATCCAAGCCTCCTAAGCATTAGACCAAACACTTGATATGCAACTATGTTGATCAAACACAATTACATAATAAAACATAGCCCCAAGAGAAATAAACATGAAATTAGAAGATAAATTCATAGATTAGAGCCTAATCTCATCACTTATCCCTAATGTACATATAATTAGAATCACAAATAGAACTAGCTAGAGATGATCAAGGAAATAAACCATAAGAAATGCATAAAACCATAATCAAAAGATAGAGAATTCAATAAGGAAGAAGAATATGGTCTTGAATTTCAAATCCACCAAGTGTAGCTCCACAAATCTTGAAAAATACCAAAGTAGAAAGAGAGTGTAACGTCCTGTATTTTTCCTAACTATCATTAGAAGCTTAATTACGTTGCTAAAAGAATTTATTCCTTAAAAATTCAAATTCCACTTCTAATACGTCCGAGTGAGAAGTTTTCGAGTTAGGAACCAAGTAGCTACTTGATTACTAATCACTCGTAAGTGATTAGCAATTATATGTTCAATCGAATTATTACACTAAGTTCGATTATTTTTTCTTAGCTAAGAAAAATCAACTCGATCATCGACTAATTATTCATGAGATAATTGGTGTATGATAATTTATTAGGCCAAGCCCACTTTAATTTGGGCCCAGCCCATTAGCCGAGTGAGGTATCAATCGGGCCCATTCACTATTGGGCAAAGACCATTAACCGTTTTATTATCGGACCCGTTTCTTATTTGGGCCAGCCTTAAGTTGTCAGATTTGATGGGCCAAGCTCATTATTATATTTTTATATATGTATAAGTAATAAGCCAATCAAATTGCTAGTATACGAAGAAGGGCGTTAAGGTGCCTCCAACCATGAACCCATAATTTCAGCTTCCAAAATGTCATATCAACTTTGGAACCCAACTACGTTTTTCTCTTTCATCTCCTCCAACAATAAATTCAGTTTCTAACTTTTTGTGGGCCCCGTTATAATATTCAATCATTTTAAATATTCTCATAATTATATGTTTTTAATAAATTTTATTTACATTATTATTTAGATATTATTTAATTAAAATACTTTAACAATAAAATTCATATTATATTACTATCATTTAAAATAATTTTAATTAAATTAAAATTGCAATGCTAAAACTAAAATTACATTACTCAAATTCAAATCATATTATAAAATTTAAATTACACAACTTAAACTACAATCACACAACTGAAAATAAAATCACATTAATTTAAAGTACATAAATATAATAATTAAAAGTAAATATAACTTAATTTTAGGCACCATTGGCATTATATTGTGCTCATATATGTTGTGTTAAATCATATTGAAGTTGGAAAATAGAAAAAAAATAAAAATAAACAAGCCTAAACAATAAAATTAAATATGAACACATTTCAAAAAAAAAATGAAACAGGAAAGAGAAAGCCAAAAACACAAAAAAAAAAAAAAAAAAAAAGAAAAGAAAAGAAGAAGAAGCCAAGAATAAGAACAATTAAATAAAAACGAAAAAAGAAAACAAAATACAAGACAAACATAAAAGAAAAGAAAAAAGAAAAGAAAAAGTCAAAAAAGTAACAATGGGGCCCATTTGCACCCAATTTCTAGTTCCAAACTGGTTTCTAAAAAAATTCAAGAAACTAGTTTTTGAATTTATGGTGGTTACACTTTTGGAAGCTGAAAGAAAAGTGCCATTAGTGGCCCAAGTTACGTAAGCATATATATATTACAACCAGCTTTTAAAAGAATGAACAAGTAGTGAATCTTCTTCTGTTACAATCTGTACTAGTTATTAAATAATCAATGTACTACATCAACTCAACTTTTGTCTCCCAATACAACTACTACCTCCATCTCATTATATTAGAACTAGTTTGACTTGCACAGAAACCAATGAATGGAAAAATATGTGACTATAATTAATTTTAAAGAGAGAGAGTTAATTATAGTCAAATATTTTTTACCATTTTAAGAAAGAACTCTAATATAATGGGACGGACCAAAAAGGAAATAAGCTCTAATATAATGAGATGGAGGTAGTATTAACCAAAAGATTAAATAGATAACCATACTAGATAACCATACAAAGGGAGTTTTACACGTTTGAATCAAATCAAAGGGAACAACAAGAATCAATCTTTCAGCCTCACAAATCAGTCTTCTCAACTCCAACATCTCAGCCACTCTTGCAGCCATCCTTGAGCTTTCAAATCTGCAAAAGAAGAAAAGGAAATCAGCCTAGAACAAGGGGAAGATTATGGAAGATCATTATCCAAAGAGTAAATCATAGCTTACAGCAAGAACTAGTTACCAAGCTGCACATTACCAAGTATAAATACCCCCCCCCTCCTCCACAGCAACCCCTTCACTTAAACTCTACCAAAATCTGAAGCTATCAAGCAATCAGAACAAATACAAAGTGAGGGAGAAGAGAAGAAGCAGTTAGGAAGGAGAAGAAGAAGCTAGCAACTACAGCCCCATCTTCTCTAGGTAACAACCAAACACCCTATTCATAAACCTTGATAAGCATGATTCATGTGAGATTAAGCCCAGCATGTTTCCCCTTTCAAATTCTCAACTAAAGACAAAATCACAACATGCCTACATCTAGCAATCGACTACCAACATGCTAAGAAAATTCACAGCCCATAAGCAACTTGAGTATATTGGAACCATAAAGAACAACAAACGTAAGCCCAAGAAGTTTTCCACAGCAACAAGAACACTTGCTAAAGGACTAAATTAGAACATAATTCGGCACTTCCAATTCATACAAGATTAAGAACAAGGTTCTTTTCTATACTAGGAAATACCAAGAACATAAAACACACCCATATACTAGCAGTAACCTTGACTAGATTAAGAATTCGATGATACATAAGAAAGAAAGGGAAGAACGATGAGTCGAACCTCCGTCGAGGCTCGACGAGCCTCGATGACGAAGAAACCGAACCGAAGACAGCCAACGGCGAGCTACAGTGGACAGTGGCGGCGCACACGTCGCAGCCGGAAATCTGCAAAATCTGAAACGAGAAGGATGGAACATCAGAACTTCGATCAAAAAAAAAAGAATAAATACAATAACGAATGAAAACAAGAGAGGGAGGTAGAGTTCGATCAGAAGACGAATGTCTCCTAATCCTTTTGGATTAGGGATTTTTGTGTGGGGATTCGGGAAAGAAACCCGTCACAGCCGCAGGAGTTGCGCCGGCAAACGGGAGCTGCCGAGCACCCTCCGTGCCGGTGCCCTCTCACCGCGGCAACAGGAGTTCGACGTGGGGCCGAGTTTCCACCGGAGATCCACGGAGGGAAGAGATTTCCCAAATTCGAACTAGGGTGCTCAAATTAGGGGGCAATCAACCCCGATTTCAGAGAAAAGAAAGAGAGAGCGATGGCGGCCCATTGATTGAGGCGTCGCCGAGGTCATTGCCGGAAAAGATGGTCGGGAGAATAGCGACGAAGAAGAAGGGAATTGCAGAGGAGTGCAATCGCGAGAGATGGAGAGAGAGAGTCAATCGTGAAGTGAAAGAAATGGGGAATTTGGGGTTGTTTTGGTTTTCTCTCTTATTTTATTCATTTATTTATTTAGTTACTTATTTATTTATTTATTTATTTATCTAAGCGGGCCGGGTTCTACTAAGATACGGGCTGAAGTGTTGGGCTGAACGAAATGAGTCACTTTCTAAGTGGGCTGGAATTGTTACTCTTGGCCTATAATTCGTCCAATTAAATTACAAGCCCGATTTCCTAATTAATTACGGACCGAGACGCCACTCAATAAATCGTATTCTACTCTCGATTAAGTTCCGATAATTCATAAGGAATTACTTCATGACTTTCAATAATTAACTTAAGATAAGTTAATTAACTAAGATTTAATAATTTAGACTGATTGATTAAGATAATCAATTACACAATTACAATTAGTAGTAGGCTTGTCAATGGGTGGGTAATACCCGGACCTGGCCCAGACCCGCTCAATACCCGCTCAGTCCGAGTCCGGGTCCCACCCGGTCAGATCTATACGTGCAGCAGGTCCGACCCAACCCGCTCATTCCGGGTCCAGGTCCGACCCGGCCCATTTTTTTTTTTAACAATTGTATTAGACTAATAGTATTAATTGAGTCCTTTTTTTCTTTTCTTTTTTCTTATAAATTAATTCAACTAGTAGTATATATTTGTGCTTCCTAGTTTGTATTAAGTCCGGACTTGAGCTAGGCTATATTGTTTTTCATATTCATATATTTAACGAGCTCATGAATTTATACATTGTACAAAATTAATTATCAATTTTTATTGGAGAATAAATTTATGTAGAATTTATATATATATATATATATATATATATATATATATATATATATATAATTATCGGCATCCTAATTTGCCAATTATCAATCAACGAGGGTGTAAATTTTGGTGTATTGAGCTAAGATATGGGATAATTTAATTGTAAGAGTACTGTAAATAATTTGCAGAGAAGTAGGAAGGAGAGAGAGAGAACGAGAGGGAGAAAATTAAGTTCATTCCATAATAGTAATTTTTTTCCCCACTCAGTACAGCTAAATAACCCAACAAATCCAAACTTGGAAAACAAGCTAGCACAAAACGCTGGAAGAAACAAACACGATTTAAATCTACAACTAGTTATTCATCCTTTGCTACGATAGCGACACGTGTGCGGCTAAGATCTCTTCCAACTTTTTGTTGACCTTAATCGAATTGTTCCTTATCTTTCTTCCCAATTCTTGTCGCAATCCCCTTTCTCCACCAACATTCCACCTTCCTGATACCTTGCATCAGTCATAACAGAGCGATGGAGATTGAGATTGGAAGGTCGAAAGAGAAGATGGGTGCGTCATTATAATTTCCGGGTCCTAAATTACCTATGGTTCCTAATTACCCATGGGTAATTGCCCGACCCGGACCCGTTCAAATTATAATTTTCGGGTCCGGATCCGGGTCCTTAGTGTAACGGTAGGTCTAGACCCGGAACCGTAGCTTTTTAAACCGGTCCGGGTCCGGGTATAACCACCCATTGACAAGCCTAATTAGTAGCTTATAATTCTTAAGTGAATTATTTTCTTAATTAACTTGTAATAATAAGTTAATTAAATTAGAAGTTATCTTAGCCCTACGATTTTTAAATCAAGCTATTCATTGAGAAGCTTCTTGACTAATTAATTCTAAAATAACAATAAATCAATTATTGATATATTTAGAAATATTCTCCGTAACCATTCATATAACGAGATTTATAACTCGATTTAGATGGTAGTACCATGCCACTGAAATAAGAATAACCTCCGACTAGACCAATAAATTATTATCTTAGATAAAAATTTATTCGTTAGAGTACGAACCTCACCTCGATTTTTCAATCGAAGGTTGCGTGAAGGAGGGTCAGTGGTGGAGACGAAGAGCGTCTAATAACGGTCAAGAAGAGCAACGAGGTGGGCTTTCTATAAAATAAAAAAAAGATGTTAGCTCTTTTATAATTGTCATGCCATAAAAGTTTTCAGTTTCTAGATGATACCTATATGAGTTGGTTGTGCCAGTTTGTTAATCGAATTCGGGTCCTAGTAAGATGTCTATCTTACAAGGGCTAGTGTACACTATGCGACTACGCTCAACGGCAGTTGACTAGTCAGGTGCCGTGGAAGGTGGCCACCTTCTCGGTACTTGTCACGCCCCGAAATCCTAACCACGAGATTAGCTTGGAATCCGGGATGCGACTGAATAAAAGTTGAACAAAACAACCTGTAAAGAACTCAACTCTTTCGAAATTAATCAAGACGAAATGGCTAGAAAGAAATAAGAACCTGTACTCAACCCTTTCATTCTAATTCGAGATGAAATGGAAGGAATAAAAATTTATACTGACTAAATGAATCAACACCAAAATAAATCTGAACCAATATCACAATTCAAAAGAAAGCAAATTCGATATTATATTTACAACCAAAGGGCAATCCTCAGCTAACAACATTAGTCTCATACGTGTTAGGTTACAAGGAGCAAAATTGTATTTCAACAAGATCGACTAAAGAGGATTATCAAAAGTGACGGTACAAGTAGTTAAACGAGCTACATTTTTAATATGATTTACTAGATTTATATATACTAAGTATCAGAGTGTGGCAACAAAAGGCAGCTACGGCATATGTATGAAGACATACACCGTTGGACATACTTTATTTACATCAAAAACAGACTAGGCTCAGTACCCCACTCTACTCATCGTCAGCTCCAACTCCAAACTAACCTGCATGTTTAGAAATACACACATGGCTGAATACAAAATTGTATTCAGTCAACACATGCCCAAATAATTTAAGGATACTTCTTAGAGCTATAGAATGACTTGCATTGCGAGCAACACACATGGTTTGTGTAAAATCTGTGCTTGCTAAAACAATTATAACATAATTCTACGTTCATGCTTATGCATCACGCTTTCATGTCTACAGACAAATAATCTCATGTATGAATGTATCATATCCACGCACAATGTGTTGAGAAGTAGGCCTCATTCTCAAACACCAAACATTAATGTGTACACACCCTAAAGACAACTTGATTCAATAGGGCCGATATCGTAATTCTCTCGTAGATAGGTAATATGCATGATGTAGAAAACTTTGGCAAGTCAATACGTTTCTCACAAAACCATATGTATAATGTTTCACATTTTTATTTTATTTTTATAAGAAAGCTCACATTTGAATTCTTTAGCTTGAAATTCTTGATCTTTTCCTTTCTCGGTTCTCCTCACTGAACTTGCACCTTCAAGTACGAAATACTAATATTAAGTACTTTATTTAACTCAAGGAATAATACTTCTAATTCATTGTTACTACTCTTTTGGTGTTAATAAAAATTCTAGTACTTAATTACTATTTACTTATGATTAATAAAGTACTAGTATCTTAACTTTAGGTGCTTATACAAGAATAATTAGAGTTTCTCTATTTATTGTTTAGACATACTCTTCTCTCTACTAGTATTGATGACTTCATATCATCTTTATAGGTAGAATTATCATACCATTCCTCACTTATTTTGATAAGATAATGTTTCTAGTTCATCTTGTACTAAGGAAAATATCATTTTAATTCCATCTTCTTTATAATTATATACTTCTATGGCTTTAGCTCAAGTCCTACTAGCTATTAGTTTCTCATATCTATTATGAATAAGTCTCTTATACCTTACTTTATAGCTTAGAGGCTTTATCTAATTTGGTTCTCTTCTTATGTTAGAATTTTATCAATTTTCGTGCTTAACAACAGCATTTTGACAAATTGACCACTCTGTATTCTTTTGATCATATCTCTCTCGTCCGAACTCGGTTTAAAATTCCAAAAATACCGTTGGAAAGCTAACGAAAAGAGGTTTTCGATGGTACTGGTTTTACAGCATTTTGGTAAACTAAACCGCCCAGAATTAAGGTCCTAAAACAGGGCAGATTCAGAATTATAAAAACAGCAGCAGATTTTTGCCACCAACTTCGAAAAATCATAACTAAATCATCCGAACTCCGAATGAGAATCCAAAAATACCTACGGAAAACTAACAAGACGAGGTTTCTAATGGTACCTATGTTAATATATAATTACAGCCGTTTACACCCAACAACGGGCCCTAACGTGGCTGACTTTACCAACACAAAAGGTGGACATCAACTAAACTTCTTTCTTTAATTCATATGCACACATAGAAACTCTCTATACTTAACCCAACAAGAAATTAACAAGATCATAAATATTTCTTTGATATACAAGAGAAGGAGGGTTCGATCATTAGAAACAAATATTGAAGAAGACAGATCGAGCTGCAAAGAAAGGGGTGATGATCGATTTCTAGGGATTTTACCAAAGGGGTGTAAAGCTGAAAATTTTAATTCAATAATCATACCAAGGTGTAGAATTACCTTGCGTAGAAATTTCTCAGGTTTTTCTCCAAGAATTTCAGACTGATAAATCGAAGAAGGAAGAAGGGGATTTACGTGTGTAGCTCTGCGTTGAAGGAGGAGGAGGAAGTGTTCTGCGTTAATTCTCATCTAATTTCCGTTCCTTATTTTTTTTATTATTCATTTCTTTTCTTCTTCTTTTTTTTTCTTATTAGTTACTCCCTCTGTCCCCCTTCAATTGTCCAGTTTGACTTATTGACTTTTTAGCACGCATTTCCACCGAGCCGGGAAACGAGTTATAAAATATAATTTTGAAGTATTGTTTCTTTTACGGATACTATGAGTGTCATAGTATCCCGTAAAAAAAACAATACTTCAAAATTATATTTTATAACTCGTTTCCCGGCTCGGTGGAAATGCGTGCCAAAAAGTCAATAAGTCAAACTGGACAATTGAAGGGGGACGGAGGGAGTAGTATTTAATAAGGATAATTGTCTTCCATTATTATTATTATTATTTCCTTTCTTTTCTTTTTTTTAAGTCTATGTTATTATTATCTTAATAACTTAAAATTTTATTTATAGAAAATTCTTGTATTGCTCATCTATTTATTTATTCTAATAATGCTAATATTATCTTTTATTTATTTCTCTGTGTATAAAATTATTTATCGTACTCATATAATAGAAATTTCGAATCTACTTTTATAAACTCAAATAAATTCTTTTATATATTTTCTATCTTCAGTGCCCTTCTAGAAATTATTCTCGATAATTTCTTATGACTTACCGCATAATGGGAGATATCAATTAAATTCTAAATTCCAACTCGCTAAGTTAATCTCTAATTCATAGAATATTTCTACTTATACTATTTTAGCTTAATATATGTATATATATTTTCCGGGATATTACATTCCCTCCCCCTTAAAGAAATTTCGTCCCGAAATTTAAGTACCTTAGAAAATAGCTCGGGATATTTCTCTTTCATTTTCTCTTCCAGTTCCCAAGTTACTTCTTCGATGCCATGGCGTTTCCATTGAACCTTAACTAATAGAATTGATTTATTTCTCAATTGTTATTCTTTTCGGTCTAAGATGCATTTGGGTCGTTCTTCGTAGCAAAAGTCAGGTTCAGGAGTAGTTTCTTCTTGCAGAATGTTGTGCTTCGGGTCGTACACATACTTTCACAATTGAGATACGTGAAACATGTCATGAACATTGTTAAAGTTTGGTGGCAATGCTAATTTGTATGCCACATGACCTACCTTTTCCAAAACTTCATATGGTCCTATGAATCGCGGCTTAAGCTTACCCTTGATTCCAAATCTATGTATTCCTTTCGTGGGGGATACTTTCAAGAAAACTTTATCTCCAATGTTAAAGTTTAACTCTGTTCGCCGCGTGTCTGTGTATGAGTTCTGTCAATCTTGTCCTTCTTTCATTCTTTGCTTGATTTGTCTTACAATCTCTATCATCTCTTCCACCGTGTCAGGTCCAAGTGCTTTTCTTTCTCCAATTTCATCCCAATATAGTGGCGATCTGCACTTCTTGCCATACAGAGTTTCGTAGGGTGCCATGCCTATCGTTGCTTGATAACTATTATTATAAGCGAATTCGATAAGTGGTAATGCACTTTCCCATTGTTCACCTCTATCTAGTACAATGGTTCTAAGCATATCTTCAAGGGTTTGAATGGTCCTTTCCGATTGACCGTCTGTTTGTGGGTGAAAACGTGTGCTAAAATTCAATCTCGTGCCTAACTCTTGTTGCAAAATCACCCAAAATTGCGAGGTAAATTTTGAGTCTCTATCGGAAATTATTGATATTGGCACTCCATGTAGTCGCACTATTTCACGAACATAAATTTGGGCTAGTTTATCGGCTCCATAAGTTATAGGAATCGGAATAAAATGAGCGCACTTTGTAAATCGATGAACTACCACCCAAATTGCTGTATTTCCTCGTTTCGATCTAGGTAAACCAGTTACGAAGTCCATGGTAATATTGTAAAAATAAATGATTCACCGTCTCAAGGTGATCATCTGTTCTGTTCAATATATATATAGAGTTACAAGAAGAAATATTTACAATGCAAGATTACAACAGATTATGGTAAAGATATGAAATCTCTCATATACAAGGAAATAAGATAAATCTATTCTGAAGAATATCTCAAACAATATTACTAACATCCCCCCTCAAGCGAGACGTGGGATTTGGACCCACTCGTAGCTTGGACCGGAAAAATGTGAAAAGTGGTCGAGCTAAACTCTTTGTAAAAATATCAGCAATTTGAAGGTTTGATGGAATGAAACGAGTAGTAAGCTTTCCCGAAGAAACCAATTCGCGAACAAAATGGTAGTCGATATCAATATGCTTTGCTCGCTTGTGCGTCACTGGATTTTGAGTTAGAAAAACAGCACTATTGTTATCACATAACAACAAAGGACGAGCAGGTTGAGGAAAATGAAGTTCCCGTAACAACTGTGTAACCCAAACAAGTTCAGCAGCTGTATTCGCCATAGCCCGGTATTCAGACTCGCAACTTGAACGAGCCACGGTTGGTTACTTTTTGGCACTCCAAGAAACCTGATTCGGACCAATAAATATGGAGTAACCATAAGTAGAGCGTCGAGTCTCGGTGCAACGTGCCCAATCAGCATCAGAATAGCTAACTAAAGAATGATCTCCACGATTAAAAGAAATGCCAAATTGAAGAGTTCCCTTGACATAACGCAGTAACCTCTTTACGGCTTGAAAGTGATCATTGGTTGGTTGTTGAAGAAACTGACTAACCATGTTCACCGAAAACGCCAAATCGGGACGAGTGATAGTAAGGTATTGAAGAGCACCAACCAAAGATCGATATAAGGTAGGATCAGGAAAAAGATCACCTGTACTATGAAGACTCTCACCAGTAGCTAAAGGAGTAGAGACTGGCTTACAATCTACCATATCAGCTCGAGTAAGAATGTCAAATGCATACTTGGATTGGCTAAGAAATAAACCATGTGAAGTGTAAGTAACTTATAATCCAAGAAAATAGTTGAGACGCCCAAGATCCTTGATAGCAAATTCCTTCTGAAAACGAGAAATGAAGGAACGCAAGAGAGCATTATCATTCCCGGTGAGGATAATATCATCCACGTAAACTAATAAATAGAGCATAGAGGATCCACGAAAATATATAAAAAGTGAAGTGTCTGACCGACTCCACAGAAAACCAAGCTAGAGAAGAAAAGTCTAAAATCGCAGAAACCAAGCAAGGGGAGCTTGTTTGAGGCCATATAGAGCCTTTTTAAGATGACATACGTGATTTGGAAATTTGGGATCCGAATATCCTAGTGGCTGTTCCATGTAAACAGGCTTGGATAAAACTCTGTTGAGAAAGGCATTCTTGACGTCAAGCTGATGCAGGGGCCAGTTTCGCATAGTAGCTATAGCAAGAACTATTCGAACTGTGGAAGCTTTAACTACTGGACTAAAAGTGAGATTGTAGTCGAATCCGGGCAATTGAGTGAAGCCTTGAGCAACTAATCGAGCCTTATGTCGATCAATTGAGCCATCTGAAAGATATTTGGTGCGAAAAACCCATTTTGAGCCTACAACATTTACGCCAGGTGGTGGAGGTACAAGATCCCACGTATTATTATTGCAAAGAGCAACCATCTCATCGTCCATAGCAGCAAGCCACTTCGGATCCTTGGCAGCAGACTTAAAACCACGGGGTTCTTTAGAGGCAAAAAGAGCTGCAATAAGACTTGTATTGCATAAATCGGCAACATAACGTGGCTTAAAAATCCCAGACTTCGACCTAGTCGTCATAGGATGGGAAGAGGTAGCCACAGGAGGTGGAAGGGGTGCCATGGAGTGTGACGTTGCAGCTGGAGAAGTCTCAACTGAAGGAGTAGGTGGAGGCTGAATGGTGTTATCATGTGCAGGTGGCGAAGTAGAAGAACTAGGCATCACATGAATGTGATCATCACAAAGAGTGCATAGGGGTGGAGAAGCATTAGAGTTTGCTGGCTGCATGATCGATGACTTCGGTGCAGAAGGCAAGAACACCAATGGTGGAGAAACAGGTTCTAAGAATTCAGAGACGGGCAGCTCCATATCAGAGACCGGTGCACCTTGGCCAGAAAATGGAAAATAACTTTCATCAAATATTGCATGGCGAGTAATGTAGGTCCGAGAGAGGGTAGGATCGAAACAACGAAATCCCTTGTGAATACTGCTATAGCCAAGAAAAATACAAGCTGTACTCCGAGGAGAAAATTTATTTGCTCCATAATTGCGTAAGTAAGGAAATACCCGACAGCCGAATAGATGAAAGTTTTCATAATTTGGCACCGTAGAAAATAAAACTTCAAAAGGCTATTTTCCATGAAGAACTGAAGAGGGTACACGATTAATTGTGTACACAGCAGCACTAAAGGCCTCAACCCAAAAAATAGCAGGAACATGAGAATGAAAAAGCATTGCGAGGCCAGTTTCGGTGATATGCATGTGCTTGCGTTCGGCACGACCATTTTGGGATGGTGTGTAGGAGCATGACATATGATGAAAAATTCCATTCTCTTGAAAAAATGATTTAACCCGATTATTCGTGAACTCAGTACCACCATCACTTTGAAATATTTTAATTCGACTATCAAACTGATTGTGAACAAGAGTAGCGAATTTCCGCAAGACATCATAAAAATCAGATTTAAAATGCAAGGGATAAAACCACGTAAATCGGGAGAAATCATCAATGAAAATCACATAATACTTGTATCCATCCACGAAACAAACCGGCGCAGGGCCCCATAAATCACAATGAACGAGATCCAACACGCGCGAAGCACGTTTTTCATTAATAATAAAAGGCAGGCGCTTGTTCTTGGCAAATTGACAAGACGAACAAATAACAGGTTTTGGCAAAACGGAAGTAACAGCCAAATAACCATTCTTATTTAATAGCGAAATAACATCAAAAGAAACATGGCCTAATCTGGAATGCCACAATTCAAAGGAAGCTTTCGGACGCTGGGAACAAGCAGCAACAAGAGCGGAGATGCCAGAGTCCAATTTATATAAGCCATGCACACGTTTACCTTGAGCCAGAATGTTCTTTGTGACCTTGTGCTGAATTGCAAAAGACGAATCATCAAATAAGATATAAACCGGAAAGTCAGACGTTAATTTGCTCACGGATATAAGATTCTTGGTTAAACCAGGAACAACCAGGACATTTAATAATGCAATATCAGACGAAAGTGAATAAGAGCCAATATGAGTAATTAACAAAGAAGCACGCACCATTACCAACTATAACTTGATCAGACCTGAATATGGGTTGGAGACATCCAAGGAAGAAGCTGCAGAAGTCATGTGGGCAGATGCGCCTGTATCCAGGTACCAATCGGAAGCCGAAGATTGAGAAAGAGAACAACCGGCATTTAAAGCTTCAGCAATATTTACTTCATTAGATCGAACATAACGTTGACTGCATTTATCAGCATAGTGACCGTCAGTCCGACAAATTTGACAATGAGGAACTCGTTTAAAACCACAAGCACCACGGCCACGGCCACCACTGCCACGACCGTTAGAGTGTCCAGAATTTGGGTGGCCGGAACCATGACTGTTAAAGTGATTTTTGAAGCCAGAGTTTCCTCGACCGCCGCCACGATTTGAATCATAGTTATAAGAGCGTTGCTGATTCGCAAGAAAGGCAGCATTTGAAGAAGAAGAAGAATCATGAGATTCTTGCATAAGTGTATAAGAATCAGCACGCTCCACAATTTCAGAGAATGAGGGCAAGGGAGTGAGGGCCGTTTGGGCAGCAATAAACGGCTGAAAATTTGTTCCTAAACCACGTAGAAACCAATGAGTTTTGTTTGTATCATCGACTGGACGACCTATCGCAGCCAGTTGATCATAATTTGCTTTAAATTCTCGAGAATATTCACGAACAGAACGAGAGCCATGCTTCGAGAGTTGAAGGGCATCTAAGAGTGCGAGTTCACGGGCTTTGGATGTGCTGCTGAATGCTGACTCGAGAGCAAGCCATACGTCCCGAGAGGTGCGGCAACCAATTACGGCGGACATAGCCTCCTCCGTGAGAGAGGACTGGATGAGACTATGCAACTTATGATCATTAAGACGCCAGGTGCGATACTCCGGATTCGGAGACTTCTTTCCATCTGCACCAGTGATTTCCATTGGTGGATGAGGATTAGTTCCATCGATGAAACCAATAAGTTCTTGACAGGAGAGAAGGGGAATCATTTGATTGCTCCAAAGTAGATAATTAGATGAGTTTAATTTAAGTGGTAACATATGAACGAGAGTAGAGAAAGGAAGAATATCAGGATTGGTTGAATTCGAACCACCGGCCATATTGAAGAAGAGGAGAGGAGAGAAGATGACGGCTAGGGTTTGCCAAACCTAGCTGATACCATGTAAAAATAAATGATTCACCGTCTCAAGGTGATCATCTGTTCTGTTCAATATATATATAGAGTTACAAGAAGAAATATTTACAATGCAAGATTACAACAGATTATGGTAAAGATATGAAATCTCTCATATACAAGGAAATAAGATAAATCTATTCTGAAGAATATCTCAAATGATATTACTAACAAATATGATCCCATTTCCATTCAGGAACTTTAATGGTTGTAGTTGCCCGTAAGGTTGCTGATGTAAGGCTTTAACTTGCTGGCAAGCTAAACATCGTTCCACGAATGCTGCAATAGCATTCTTTATTCCTTGCCAATGGAAGTTAGTCTTTAAATCTCGATACATCTTTGTACTTCCAGGATGAGCGGTATATAGAGTGTTATGAGCTTCATTCATTATATCACCTTTTAACTCTTCCGTATTTGGCATGCAAATTCTATTTCTATACATGATCGCATTATCGTGAGCTTCGTGGAATTCTTCTGGTTTCTCAGTTCTGATTTTCAGTCGTAGCTTCTCGAGTTTTTCATCATGTCGTTGTGCTTTGACTATTTTTGATCGTAAATCACTTGTGATTGTTATAGCAGCTATCATTTCTTTCGTCGTTTCAGGTGGTACAACTATCTCTATCTGCAACTTTTCAAAGTCCTTGGCTAATTCCTCTTCTTGTGTAAGAACAAATCCGAGCATAGAGTGTTTCTTTCTACTTAAGGCATCGGCTACCACGTTCGCCTTCCCCGGATGGTACTTAATCTCACAATCGTAGTCCTTCACTAGTTCTAACCACCTTCTTTGCCGCATATTGAGATCTTTTTATTTGAAAAAGTACTTTAAACTCTTGTGATCAGTATATATCTCGCACTGTGACCCGTATAAATAATGTCTCCAAATTTTCAAGGCATGCACCACAGCTGCTAATTCTAAGTCATGGGTTGGGTAATTTATTTCATGAGGTCTTAATTGTCGCGACGCGTATGCAATTACTTGACCGTCCTGCATTAGTACACATCCTAACCCATTCCTCGAGGCATCTGTATATATTGTATATTCTTTATCTGAACCAGGGATTGCTAGTATAGGTGCTGTGGTTTGTTTATCTTTAAGTTCTTGAAAACTACTTTCACATTCCTCAGTCCACTAAAACTTAATTCCCTTTCGCAACAGCTGAGTCATTGGTCTTGCAATTTTTGAAAACCCATTGATAAATCGTCTATAATACCCAGCTAGACCTAAGAAACTTCGAATTTCGTTTTGAGTTGTAGGCGACTTCCATTCACCTACGGCTTGCACTTTTGCTAGATCTACTTTGATTCCTTCTGCAGACACCACGTGGCCAAGGAAATTCACTTCGTTCATCTAAAATTCACATTTGCTAAACTTAGCATAAAGCTTTTCTTTTCTTAATATCTCCAACATCGTTCTCAAGTGTTCTTCATGGTCTACTTCAGTTTTGGAATAAATTAGTATGTCATCGATGAAGACCAAAACGAATTTATCAAGATACTCATGGAAAACTCGGCTCATAAGGTCCATAAATACAGCTGGTGCATTCGTCAAACCGAATGGCATTACTACAAATTCGTAGTGTCCGTACCTTGTTTGAAAGGCTGTTTTTGGTATATCTCCCTATCATATCTTCAGCTGATGGTATCCAGACTTTAGATCAAGTTTGGAGAAAATGCTAGCTCCCTTGAGTTGATCGAGCAAATCGTCTATTCTGGGCAAAGGATATTTATTTTTCAATGTCAACTTGTTTAACTCCCTATAGTCAATGCACATTCTCAACGTTCCATCCTTCTTTTTAACGAACAGGACGGGTGCTCCCCATGGGGAAACACTTGGCCGGATGAATCCTAAATCTAATAGTTCCTGCAGTTGAATCTTTAATTCTTGTAACTCATTCGGAGCCATTTGATAGGGTGCTTTGGAGACTGGGCTTGCTCCAGCTTCCAAATCTATAGTGAACTCCAACTGACGATCCGGCGGTAGTCCAGGCAATTCTTTAGGAAATACGTCTGAGTATTCTTTCACTATAGGTACATCTTCAATTTTCTTCACCGCTTTCTCTTCTTTATTCAAATATACCAAATAAACTTGAGCTTCATTATTGATCATCAGTTTTTGCATCTATAGTGCGGAAATCAAACGGACCTTTTTCTTTTCTTTCTCAATTCCATAGACTCGAGTGGGCTGCTCTCCTAGTGGTTGAAATGATATTTCTCGTTGTTCGCATCGCAATATGGCATAGTTTTCGATTAACCAATCCATACCATAATTATAAAATTCTTACAACCATTCAGCGGAAGCATTAAAGTAGTAGTATCTTGACCAAAATATACATAGTTTGACCCGAATACACAAAAGAATAAAAGTTGGGTCAACTAAACACAGTCTGTGAGTCCACGTCGTCCGCTTTCCTTTACTCCATACCTATAAAATAGTTTGAAAATATTTTGGGGGTGAGTGCCAAAGACACTCAGTGGGCAATACATACATACATGATTTCGTCATGAATATTGTATCATAGAAATGTAGTTGCTTTCATATAACATGGACTCATATATAACATTGTGTGGAGACAGACTCTATGTGGCCACATACACAGTGTGTTGTGAACATTGTAGGAATTCCATATGCAAGTCATGTCAATCCACGTATGAGCATAGTAAAATGGTTTGGATCATAGACGCAAAGCTTTTGTAAAATAGTTGTAGGTTTTGAAAATAACCCACCTTGTAGTTGTAGTAAACGGTAGTGAACTTATACGATATCTCTAGTTCGGGTGCCTTGCAGCTTGATCTACAATAAGGATCTAAGTTTAGTATCGTAAATTTGATCGAAACTATGTCACCTCATATAATATATTATAATGAGTGATTTAGCACGAAACTGAGACTATATTTGTTATGTAGTGCTCTGACCCAAAGAAATTTCACTTCCTTAATTAAATATCCAACTCAGAAGTCCAATGCTTTGATGCACGTCACTTTGATATTGAAGTTAATGCTCAATTCTAACTTCTAGTCCCTTATGTTAATTACATGGCCAACAATCTATTCAATTGAAGTCAATATCATTATTAAGTTAAGGCCCAAAATCTAATCTAATATTCATGTTTAAAATAATTCAAATTTGCAGCCAACTTATTATTCAATTAAAAGCCTAACATTTGGTCATTACTATTATCGATTATGAGTCCCGAATGTCATCTCCATTCCTATATTATAAAATCATTTCCCCTGTGCCATCATCATTCAGAGCACACGACATTTTTCATTTCCATCTCTTCTCCAAATTTTATCTATTTTGAATATTAGTCTTGTAAAATGAACTAAACCAAATCTGAAATTTTCAATCTTTCTTCTTGCAACTTTTCCTTCCTTCCTCGGCAATTACACCGCAACCGCCATTGCTGCCATAGACTACTACCGCATAGCCGCGCAGTCGGAAACCACACATAATCTCTCCTTGGAGCACCGTCAACCACCGCTGCCGCCGGTCCAGCTGCAGCACCACCTGTCATCTACGACAGTAGCCCCACAAGATTTTATCTTCAAGCATGAATTCCACTCTAAATGAACTCAACATGCATATAAAGTACGTGTTAACTAGATGGGTGACATCTTGGGCAGCAAGCTAGTTCACTTCATCTTCGTCTTCCTCGTCCCTTGGCCTCTTCTTCTTGCTTTCAAAAGCGTCATACGAGAAGGCGAATTCCTCCCCCTCGGGGTCTTGCTCAAGTGATTTTCAATACGGCTTAAGGACTTTTCTCTTGTAAGGTTTAAGCTTTTGAACAAGCACCTACATAATAATGGGATGATGTGACATATGAGGTATGTTATAACTAGAAAAAATGAAGATGTGTTACGTTTTCATCATTTCAAATCATATTATTTAAAGTAAAGTACAAATTGATAAAAATTCCACCAAACATATGATTGCAAGTACATAATAGTTGTCATCAGTTTACCTAGTACAAATTGATTTAAAGACTGTACAAATTTACTTAAAATGTACCAAATTACCTATTACTTCTATTAAGAAATTTGGTTAGAGTTCATTAAATGGTACCTCTTTTATCAGTTTCTCACCTCTTAGATGTGTAGCTTTTTTCTCTGACGTAGCTGTACCGGAGGAAATGGGGCTTCTGTTTATCTTGTTTCCTCATACCAACAATCGTTCCGAAACCCCTAATTGCTTCATAAATCCAAGCTTGCATAGAGAAAAAATATCATTTCTTGCAAAATAAATAATTTGCCAATAAAAGCTTTGTACGAATAACTCACCAAAAGAGCTATGGAGTTTCCTTTGATGTGCACAGTAATTTTTGCAGATTTGCGGTCCATATCAACAATATTCTTCATGCAGTCAAAGGTGATTTGGTACGAAGGTCTACCCCAGGGAAACTCCTCCCACTCATTCTCATCTTCAATCAACACCCAGACCTATAGTGGGATTTTCTTCTTCGAGTTGTCGAGACCTATGACGCAAGTCACAGCGATTAGTATCTTGGAGAGCTTGACATAGTCATCATCTGTTGCAGTAACTACCTTCTTGCCGATCTTAAGCTTTTTCACAACGTAGACATTGTGTATGTTGGTAGCTGTTGTCCCGGGCCTTGCTCCAAATAACTTTTCAAAGATGAAGTTTGGGGGCAGCTCATGCCTCTTATATGAGTTGAAATTTATAGGGCCGAACTTGTTGGGAACCCCTGCAGTTTGATTTTGATGATGTTTTCTGAAACCACACTTAGCCTTATTTTCAATTCTTGATAGGATTGATCAGAGCGACCTACCTTGTTTGCACAGGTGGTCTCCCTAGTTCTTTTACAGGTTGAACCTTTGTAAAGAACATATCGTGTTAGACGATCTGATCTATATTCTTCGACCTAATCTTTTAGATCCTAGTCAATTTGTAGTAGAAGTTCAAGATCGCTGGAGTTCTACAGATCGAAGGTCAAACAGATTCGCCTTCACGAGTCTGGACGACCTGTCCTCTGGTACCTGTTTGCCAGCTAGGACGAATTCTCCCAATGGCTAGAAGTGAGTTAGCAGTACAGCCTCTCTGCCATCACTGACAATTTTCAACGGCTAGATTTCAAATCTCCGCCTATAAATACTTCAAGCCTCTCCAGAATCAAGCACGGGAAATTAAGCTTTCAAGCCAAAACTCTACAAAAATCTCTCAAAGCATCACTTAACACTCGAATCAAGAAGATTTCCCCAGTGTTAAGATATTCAGATTTTTGATTCTGGATTCTCTGTTCTTAAGCATTTACTGCTGCTTTAGAACTCGTTAGATTTCTTCATACTAAAGTTTGTCAAAATATGTTGTATTGAAGAAGTTTAGAAAGTTGTTTCTAAAATTGTTAAGTCTAGATTACCTTAGCAAGTTTAGAATAGCTAGCGTGTGTCAAGTTTGTAATCTCTATTTTATAGAAGTTTGTAAGGGTCACGACCCAAAAACTCGTGTTTAGATTTTGTCAAGGTTAGACGAAATCTGAAGTTGATTCTCAATCAATCTAAACAAGAAGAGAAGCAAGGAATTTCAGCTACGACGGTAGCTAACGTGGATGCAGGGAAGGTTATCCCGAACTACGATAAAATCAACTGTCTTCTATCACTAGTTTATTTACTTCAGTTGATTTGTTGTTTGTTCTCTAACTTGCACTCATAAGCATTCAGAATACTCACTCTTTATATATCTCTGTGATATGCTATTTTGAAAAGAAAAGTTTTTCAAAAGAGTAACCAACTTCACACACCAACTTCCGCACTGCATTAACAACTTGTTGGCACAAAGTGAACCTGCTCTCAACTGAACCGGTTCTCGCTCAACAGATCATCTATCTCTGATAAAAGTTGACCTAACCTGTCAACCAGATCGCACACTTTGTTTTAAAGTCAAAACTGTTGGCAATTGGTGTATTCCCCCCCTCCCATACACCAAATTACTCTTTCTGGGACCAACAAGTGGTATCAGAGCGTTGGTTCTTTTGACCATCGCCTCTGCATACTAATTTTTTTTCGAAAGGTGTTGGTCAAATTGGACTAGATCCGAGAAAATCTTTTCATTCATTACTTTACTACCTGTCATCATGGAAGCATCTTTTCTTAGAGTCTGCGAGGACTTTTCCATCTAGGGCAATGAAGACTGGAGCTTTAGGATCTGAATGTGCCTTGAAGCTCATCATGCGCTGATGTGGGATGTCATTAAAAATGGACCCACACTAATCTACATTCATCATGACACTACTGTCACTGAAAAATCTGAGTACGTACCAAAGTTGAAGGATCCACGATCCTACACTGCTGAGGGAAGAAAGGAAGCTGGCCTTGACAGTTTCGCAAAAGGTCTGATCTCTAGCACGGTGAAAGGAGTTCACCTTGCCAAGATTAGAAATCTCAAAACTGCTAAAGAAATGTGGGATACCTTGAAAGCAATCAGTTAAGGGTCCGAAGAAATGCTTGAAAACAAACTGTCTATTGCATGCAGCAAGCTTGATGATTTTAAGATGCTCCCCAAAGAAACAATAGACCAAATGAAAACTCAATTCGTTGAAATCACACAAGAGATAGCTGCTCTCAAACCCTCAAAATATACTCAGCGTGAACTCAATCAAAAACTGATGCGTGCCCTACCTACAAGCTGACATGTGTATGTTGCACTCCATCCAGGTCGTCCTGACTTCAATCAACTGTATACCGATGATCTCTTCGATCTTCTTGTTGGAAATGAATATGAGATGGTTCGTCTTCACGGATCAAATCAACCTGCTGCAAGTTCAAGCAAACCAACAGCTGAGAAGAAAGAAAGTGAAGCTGCTTTAAAAGCTGAGATCTCATCTGCTGCTCAACCTGCCAAGTCGGATCAACCTACTGGGATAGAGCAACTGATTCAAGATTTTGCATTACTTGCTCGTCAAAATGAAAGAATGGAGTCCAGAATGAACAAATTTAAAAAATTCTATAAAGATTCCAAGAAGAATTTCAGAAATCAGACTCCACCGCAAGCTAACAAGAAAGGTCAAGGTAACCCTAACTCTTCAAATGCGAATTCCACTAACCCTCCATCTGGAGGTTGCTTTCAATGTGGTGAGATAGGTCATTACAAGATAGACTGTCCTGACCTAACACAAGAAGAGCGTGATGCGCTACGAGCAAAGAGGGATCGCAAACTGAAAGAGAGAAGGGAAGCCCTACTTGCAGAGAAAGCATCCAAGAAAGAGCCTTCGTTCTCTAACACTTCATCAGAAGAAGATTATATCACGGATGTAGACATTGATGATGAAGTCATCATTGTAGAACAAGCCTATCTTGCTGATGAAGTTGATGAGAATGATGATGATGATGAATGTTGTATGAGTCTAGAAGATAAAATGGAGACACCCAAGGTAGACTATCAACCTTCTTTTTCAATAATTTATGACAATAATAATGCAGGCGAAGAATCCTCTGAGATGCCGTCTTGGGAGGAATTCAATCAACAAAAGTCGGATTATAAAAAGCTTGTAACCATGTTCAAAGAATTGGCGGTGGTCGGAAAAGAATTGGAAGAAGAAAATGAGAAATACAAACTGGCACTGAAAGAACAGTTCGCACCATATGATGCAGTCAAAGAAAAGGAAGTGGAAACCCTAAAATCTCAACTTGATCAAGCTGTCCTAAAGGAAGAGGATCTGAAAGAAATGCTCACAAATAGAGATAAAGAAATTCTTGATCTTTCCCAGAAGCTGACTGATCTTCAACAAAAGATAGATTGCATGATCAAAGGAAATGAAAAACTGGAGGAAATTCAATCAGTTCAAAGGAATCTAATCATCAAGACTGGACTTGGATTCTCAGGCCAGAAAAAGGAAAAGAATCAAGCTAATGATTGCCGGATCCTATTTGTCAAAGCCCAAGACAAGCAAGAAGCAAAGCCAGCTCATCAATCATTGCCTGACAAAAGAGTGGAACTGAAGAATCCCACCAGACAACCTCAAGCTATACTGATCAAGGAACACAAAGTCTCAACTCTAGAAAGTCAACTCAAGAAGTCAACTCTGAGAAAGACAGATCAGGTTAAATTTGTAAGGAGAAAGCCTGTGATGAAAAATAAAAGTCAACTTGCTCTCAAGTTGAGAGAGAAACAACATGTCCGTCAAAGACAGACTTAATATGAGCAGTGGCACTTTTATCCAGATCATGGTTATCATGAACAGTGGAACCCTAAATCTCAATATAACCCTCAACAAGATTATCCATCATATGGCTATCCCAACTTCTATCAGAATGCTCCACAATTTGAAAGTCCAGATCAGTGGTATCACTATCAGCAGTATGAGCAACATATGTATCAAGAGTACTACTGCTCAGGTCACCAACAATTCCATCCTTCTAGATATTTTGAGGACCCATTCTTCTATGCAGATCAGTATCAGTCTGCACCTTAAATCTTCAGGAAGAGGATAAAGAAGAAGAAGTCTCGCAAACCTGCAAAGAAATCTCAACCTGCTAGCAAAGCAACCCAGTTCGAATGGGTTGCTAAATCTGTTTAATTGCAGGGTGGAAAGCACGAAAGGAGGAAGGAAGATGCAGGCAGACCTGTCTGGATCATCGACAGTGGATGCACCAAACACATGACCAGATTCAAACATCTCCTCTCTGATCTGATCGAACATGAAGGACGTGATGTCACCTTTGGAGGAAACGGCAAAGGAAAGACAAAAGGTTATGGCAAAGTTCATGTTGGTAAAACATCAATTGATGATGTCACTTATGTAGTAGGTCTAAATCATAGTCTTTTCTCTGTAAGCCAACTATGCTCCAGTGGCAAGAGAGTCGAATTTACTGCTAACAAGTGTTTAGTGATAAACAAGGAAGGAGAAAAAAATTCTTCTTACCGGTGTTATGCAGGATAATCTGTATATAGTCTAATGGAACAGTGAACAGGAAACATGCCTTATTTCCAAACCTGCAAATGAGCTAAGCTGGCTGTGGCACAGAAGATTGAGTCACCTGAATTTCAAGTCCATCACTCATCTTGCTCGCAACAAACTGGCCCGTGGAATACCGGATCAAGTATTTCATAGAGATCATGTTTGCGAAGCTTGCCAAGCAAGAAAGCAGACCAGGGCATCCTTCCCGTCTGTTGCAGCTCGATCATCAACTCGAATTCTAGAACTTCTCCATCTGGATCTGTTTGGACCAGTCACTCCTTTAAGCTTTAATGGTAGAAAATACACTCTCATAGTCATAGATGATTTTTCTAGATTCACGTGGGTTATTTTTATGTACAAATAGAAGGACACCTTGGAGAAGCTGATCGAGGAGAACCAGATTGTGCAACAAGAAGAACTCAACTGTTCAGACCATTCGATCTGATCGAGGAACAGAGTTCATCAACCAGGTGATAGGGTCATTATGTTCACAAAAATAAATTCTCCATCAAACTTCAACAACTCGTACACCTCAACAAAATGGTATAGTAGAACGACGTAACAGATCACTCAAAGAAGCAGCTCGTACAATGCTAAACGAGACCAAACTTCCCAAGAAGTTTTGGACCGAAGCCATCAACACTGCTTGCTATACACAGAACATATCTGTCGTCACAGTTCGTCATGGGAAAACTACCTACGAAGGTTGGAGAAACAAATTGCCTACACTTAAATATCTTAAAGCATTTGGTTGTTTGTGTTACATCCATAACAATAGGAAAACTCAATTAAAGACCTTTGATAGCAAAGCTGATCTCGGAATATTCTTAGGATATTCTGATATAAGCAATGCTTTCAGAGTTTTTAATAAGTCTACCATGACCTTGGAGGTAACACCTCATATTGTGTTTGATGAATATATCTGTGTGCACAGGGAAATTCCATTATCCAATCAATCTACAGATCAAACTTCAGTTCAAGTGACAGGTCAGACCAGCTCACAAGATCAATTTCTGGAAGAAATTATAAGTTGGGGACTCAACGATCCAGAAGAAGAGGAAACAGATTCTGCTCAAGTCAACTCTAACCCGAGCTCACAGCAAGGGGGAACCAATCAACCTGAGCAATCACAACCTGTGTCTCCCAACCTGGATCCACAGTCTACTCCAAACCAGTCACCTGTCAGACAAACCTCAGAACAGCTTGTCACCAATCAACAAGCCAGTGTCGATCAGATAACAAAACAGCTTGAACAACTCAATCCTTTCTTGCCTCAACCTCATCCAGAGTTTGATGACCAGTAGATGAGCCCGAACCTGCGATTTCTGAAGAAAAAATAGCTCATCGGAGACGATGGATTGATGCTCATCTTGAAAAACTCATTGTTGGGAACCCAAATGAAGGCGTGAGGACAAGACGTCAGATTGGAGAAAGTTGTCTTCTAAGCTATTACCTATCTTATGAAGAACCAACCTGCGTTAGTGAAGCTCTTGCAAATGCTGATTGGACTTTAGCGATAAGAAGAACTGAATGAATTTGAAAGAAACAAAGTCTGGTCTCTAGTAGATCAACCAAGTCATCAAAGCGTAATTGGAGTAAAATGGATCTTCAAGAACAAGAGAGATGGATCTGGAGAAGTTGTTTAAAATAAAGCTAGACTAGTGACAAAAGGCTACCGTCAACAGGAATGAATAGATTATGAAGAAACTTTTGCTCCTATTGCCAGACTGGAAGCAATCAGACTATTCCTGGCCTACACTGCTCATAACAGATTCACTGTCTATCAAATGGACGTCAAAAGTGCTTTTCTGAATGGTAGACTGAAAGAAGAAGTCTATGTGGAACAACCTCCTGGTTTTGAAAAAGGAGATCATTCCAAGGTCTACAGATTGCACAAAGCAGTCTATAGCCTAAAGCAAGCTCCTCGAGCTTGGTATGAAACCTTGGCAAAATTCCTAATTGAATCAGGTTTCAAAAGAGGAAAAGTCGACAAAATGTTGTTCTCAATCAAATGGAAAGACCATATCCTTTTAGTGCAAGTTTATGTTGATGATATTATCTTTGGATCAAAATCTCAGTTTTTGTGTGATAGATTTGGACAACTAATGCAAGATAAATTTAAAATGTCCATGATGGGAGAAATGAAAATCTTTCTAGGATTGCAGGTCAAGCAGTCTAGTGAAGGGATATTCTTCTGCCAAACCAAGTACACACATGAACTGATTGACAAGTTTGGTGTCAAGGATAGCAAACCTGTCAAATTTCATATGCTTGCTAATGGGAACATTGATCCAGATGTTGATGGAAAACCAGTCAACATAACTCAGTACAGGGGAATCATTGGTTCTTTACTTTATTTAACTGCTAGTCGTCCTGATATCTCTTTTGCAGTAGGAGTGTGTGCTCGCTTTCAAGCTGCACCCAAAGAATCACACTTGGAAGCAGCCAAGAAAATGTTCCGCTATCTTAAGGGAACTCCCAACTATGGGTTGTGGTACCCCTGTGATGATAACCTGGAATTAACAGGTTACACTGATTCAGATTATGGTGGTTGCAAAATGGATCGAAAATCCACTTCAGGAACCTGTCAATTTCTAGGCAGTAAACTGATTTCTTGGTTTTCCAAGAAGCAAACATCAGTGGCCACATCAACTTCTGAAGCTGAATATATGGCCGCAGGGAGCTGCTGTGCTCAGATCTTGTGGTTAAAGCAACAGCTTAAAGACTACGAGATCTCAGTTAGCAAAGTTTCCATCTTCTGTGATAACACTAGCACAATCGCAATCACACTAAATCCAGTTCACTACATTAGATGCAAACATATTGACATGAGGCATCATTTTATTCGTGATCATGTTGAAAAAGAAGATGTGGTAGAAAAGATTCCTACAGCTATTCAACGCGCTGATATCTTAACAAAACCTTTGCAAGAAGAAATGTTCAAAATGCTGTGTGGAAAGCTAGGGATGCTTAGTGCACCAATAGCAGATTAGGTGTGATCTGATCTGTTCCAAACAGATCATGATTTACATATCATCATCGATCTGATAAATCAGACTAGCCTGTAGTCTCAACCTATTCAGTCAACCTGCCTTCGAGAAACTAATCAATAATTCAGGGGGAATTCAGAGATTTTGTATCGATCTCTGAACATATCTTCTCCTATATGCTTTAAATTCAATGATTAATATTAATTGATCTATGTGTTTCTCTATTTAATTAACCTTCAATTTCTTCAAGGCTAATTGGACTATACTGACACAAAAGAGACATTCCATATGCTAGTCCACAGCATGTCAAAGGATTTCCCGCTGAACAATGACGTATTTAATTCTGGAACAGAAAGGACGCCGCTTATCTTGTGGACAAGGCGAGCGCGTGCTGCTCAGACGCAATTCCACTCGCACTCCCACTCGCGATGATTCAGGGATGTAATCCTAACTCTTCGGTTCTTCTAAATCTCAACCATCCAACTTTATATATAAATACACATTTTTCTTCTCATTTAAACTTCATCGTCTTCAAAACTCTTTTTTTAGTTTTCAGAAAACCTACAAAATTCAAAATTCTTATCTCTGAAATTCTGAAGCACATATATTCTTTCATTTATTTTGTAAAATGGCTGATGCTTGCATTGAGTATTGGGCAGGAGTCGATATCTTCAGAAGATCAAATTGCCATTATTCAGGCGCATGTGAAGGTGGAACCCTACGCCATCTTCGAACACTTTAGGTTTTCTGGCCTCGAACCGCTATTCACCACCGTGAAAGTATGTTCTGGCTTCCACAAAATCATATCGGCGAAGCCGCGAATCTTCCTCCCCAAGCAAATCGCAAATTTCTTCTACAACTGGGAGAAGACTTCGCATTTGGATCAAATCTCAGTTCTTCTGTCTACTCCTTCAGGCAGCGGTCCGGTAAACATTCTTCAACTTATTCTCCGCACTTTCGATTTGGAGGACAAGGGGTCCATTATGAAACTGGACGATATTACCCTTGAGGACAAGCAGCGTATTTTTAGGGAAATCACAATGGGTGAACCTGAATATAGACCTAAAGCTTTTCCTCGATAGCTTCTCAAGCCCCAATACAGAATCCTCTGTGATTATGTTCAGAAAGTCTTTCTTTCTCATCAGGGCACCTTTGAAACTGTCACTCCCCAGAAGTTTCAGGTCATGGTTGCTGTGATCTTGAAACTTGATGTTAATTGGGCTCGAGTTCTCCTCACCTGCCTTGCTCAAGAGGCTGCGAAAGTAGTGACTGAATCTGTGGATGGACAGGTTGTAAAAGTTATAGTATCTAAGCCTCCCCTCCACCTATGCTCTAAAGTTAGTCTCTTCCTCATCCAGCACTTCTCAGATTGCAGATGGTCCAGTGCTGACAAGTTTGATGAGTCTCTCACCGTCCCAAGAACAAGAGCCTAATTGAAAAAGCTCTTGGGATTTCCAGCAATCTTTATTGGACTGCATCTTATGCTTATCACCCATTTCTCTTGACGATAGGTCAGTCTGATCCTTCATGGACTGAGCCTTCGATGAAAGATGATGCTGGCAAAGCTATGGGAGAGAAGAGGAAGAAGGCCGAACCTGCAGATAAAGGGAAAAAGCCTCTCAAGAAATCTCGACATTCTGAGCCCTCTCCCTCCAAGCCTATTCATCGATAATTAAGGGATGAAATGGATGATGTTGTTCGATCTCCATCTCCTGTTGTCTCACCTGAATGAACACCATCTCTTGTTCATTCCCCTGTGATTCAACCCTCTCCAGTATCCCCAGACTCACACCCTCTCTCCACAGATGAAGTAGCATCCCTGCTACAATCCAATGCTGCTACTATCGTCTCCTCTCTTCGTTCAAAAGGAGAAGTAAAAGTCAGAGCTGCATTCCCCTGCATCGAGCTCATTCCCGAGTCAAAGTAGCTCGCCTATCGACTCTAGTTCTACCTGGATGTCAAGGATAGCTCTTACTTTGTTTTGGATTCCGTCCTTGAGGAACACCCTATGGCTGTTCTAAAGGTGGAAGAAGCCATTCTTGAGGAAGAGTTCAAATTCTACTCTGTCCCTGATGCTTGCAAGCATTTCAACATCATGGTTCTCTCTAGAATGATCAAGGAGGCCAAGTCTCTTCAAATTGACCTCAAACCACTTTTTTCAGATGATGCTGACCTGTTTGATGCAGCCTGTGATTTTAGGAGAAGCAGATCTCCTTCCAGCCATCCGTTTCCTCAACCAGAAACTGAACCCTCTCATGAACCTGAAGTTGAGAATGATCAGGTCAACCAAGAGCAATCTGCTATCTCCCGTCCTTCTGTTCGCTCTGAGGATGAGGAACCTCAAACAGAACAAGACGTTGATGCTAAATCAGCAGAGCAGTTTGCAGACCAGTCTGCACATGAAGAATCCCAAGAACCACAGTTTGAGCCTTGCTAGATTGTTGGCTTTCGCTTTCCTGATCTGCATCTTTGCTTTTCCAAGCCTGACGAAGAGATTTTCACTCAGGGAACTGCACCTCATGGCTATGTGTTTCCTTCGACTAAATCTGCATCTTCTTCATCTGCAGGTAGATCTCTTTCCAAGGGGGAAGTCAAGTCCCTTGTAAATTCCTTGGTTGAAAAGTAGTTAAAGGACTTCTCCTTGGAAGCAACACTTCTGGATCTGTAGCTCTCAAGCTGTTCCAAGAAGATCTGTCCCAGCAACTGAATAAGCAACTCAACTTCCTCAAGATTCAAGTGAGGCACAATAGGGATGAGTTCCTTGAGTCGTTTGATCAGCTCTATCCTCTGCACCAACCTCTCCAACTTTACTAAATCCATTGGTGATTTGAACTACAGGAAACTAGAACTCTGATCAGTTCTTTGAAACTCAATTGGCAGATTTTGTCAAAACTCAGCTCAACACTCATGTCTCCAATTTATTTCCCAAACACATCGAAGACTTCAGTATTGCCACTCTCAGTGAAGTTTAGAAGGTACAGGATAGGTGCACGAAGATGGAAGAAGTGCACTCTACCTTTGTGGCCAAACTCAGAATGCATCTGCCTCACAGTCCTCTGTGGATGCCATTTAACAGGACATCAATGCTCTTCTACACTTCAAGGAATCCACTTCTGCATAAATGGAGAAATTAAGAAGCGAGAATGCCTCTCTTAACCTGGCTATCAAGACCCTATTTGATGATGTCAAAAAGGGGGAAGAAAAGAAAGGCAAAGGAAAAGGGAAGTCCCTTCAAGCTGAAAAATCAGAATTGCTGCCTCCACCTATTTCCAAGCCTGAAGCTCATTCTGCCCTCTCAACTCAGTCTGTTCGCCCCTCTTCATCTGTTCCTCAAAAACAAGTTGACGAGGATATAGCTAAAAAGGCAAACAAGGCTCGATCTTTCATGATCTCGCAAATGATCCAACAAGGTTACTCCACGGAAGATGTCTCAAATCCGGAGTTAGTACGACAATTCACAAAGGATCAAGCAAACAAAGCCAGAAGGCTGAGAGAGATCAAGGAATGGTCAGATCGAACCAAGGTATTCTGTCAAGTGAAAATGGAAACTCAACCTCCCACCGCTTGGCTCAGTTCAGAAGATGCCAACAGATGGAATGTTCTCACCAGCTGCTTCATCTTGGAGCACTACTTTTTGGAAATTCCAGAGCGTCAAGGAGATATTGAAGTCGTTTTCAGGCAATACCTTAATGATCACCATGACCAAGACTTCATCACGAGGGTGTGCAAATAGGCTGATGATGCAGGCTTCTCAATTCAGGCTCCAGCCAAAGAATTTTTCTCCCTCCCCTCCCCTGCTCTCAGATGGAAAGTCCCCAAATCGCACCAAGATCAACGAATATGCGATTGCCACAGCTCAACATTTCAGCATTCCTGTTGGAGATAATGCTGCCTACAGACAGATTCACGATGGTGTGTATTCCAGTGTGAATCTAGTCTCAAATGAAAAAAAGATAGAAGTTGATGAGGCAAAGAGAAGCTCGGGAGATGATCTGTCTTTCATTATGTTCATTTTGATTGTATCAAGCTGTAATACTTGTATCTATCTTCTGCTCTAATACCTTAATGAAAACGAGATCATCTTTTGACCTGATGACAATACCTCTTTGTCCAGGCTATTGCCTTTACTGTTTTTCTTATCTGTTTTCTTATAGGCTCGTTTGGTTGGTAGGAAAGTAATGTTATCAGAGAAAATGATTCTGAGGAATGTGATTCTGGGGAAAATAAAACAGAAAGTAAAGTTGTTATGGAATATGATTATGAGGAATATTATTCTGAATCCTAACTAATCAACAATCCAGTGTTTGGATATTATTAATAAAATTGTCTAGATTTTAATATGAAATCAAGTTATCGTTTACACTGAAAAAATATCAATTTCATAATATCAAATTTCATTATTATTATTATTATTATTATTATTATTATTATTATTATTATTATTATTATTATTATTATTATTTATTTTTGTTTTTTTGTTTTCATTACTATTATTTTTTTGGTTTTTATTATTATTTTTTAATTTTTTTTGTTTTGTTTTGGTTGTTACTATTATTATTTTAATTATTATTATTATTATTATTTATTTATATTATTATTTTCAATTATTATTATTATTTTTGTTTTTGGTTGTTACTATTATTATTATTTTTAATTATTATTATTATTATTATTATTATTATTATTATTAGAATCCATGTATCAAGGAAAAAGAATACCTAGGTTGGAGTACGGAATAAGAATCCTTAAATTTTGAACTAACTTTTCTTGATGTCAGGATTCTTATTACTTTCCTGAATTTTATAAAATTTGAAACAAACACAGGAATTTAATTTTTTGGAATCTGATTACTTTGCCATGTTAAACCAAACACATGAATTTAATAATTTGGAATCAGATTACTTTCCCAGAGCAGAATCCCGCCAACCAAACGAGCCCATAATGTTTCCTATATGCCGTATTTGCTCTTAGATTTAATTTTTCAGCTATAGGAATCCTTGTAAAGTGTTAGGTTTTGACATCATCAAAAAGGGGGAGATTGTTGGGAACCCCTGCAGTTTGATTTTGGTGATGTTTTTTGAAACCACACTTAGCCTTATTTTCAATTCTTGATAGGATTGATCAGAGCGACCTGCCCTATTTGCACAGGTCATCTCCCTAGTTCTTTTACAAGTTGAACATTTGTAAAGAACAGATTGTGATAGACGATCTGATCTATATTCTTCGACCTGATCTTTTAGTTCCTAGTCAATCTGTAGTAAAAGTTTAGCTGGCCTGCTCTGAAGAGTTCAAGATCGCTAGAGTTCTACAGATCGAAGGTCAAACAGATTCGCCTTCACGAGTCTGGACGACCTATCCTCTGGTACCTGTTTGCCAGCTAGGACGAATTCTCCCAACGGCTAGAAGTGAGTTAGCAGTACGGCCTCTCTGCCATCACTGACAATTTTCAATGGCTAGATTTCAAATCTTCGCCTATAAATTCTTCAAGCCTCTCCAGAATCAAGCACGGAAAATTAAGCTTTCAAGCCAAAACTCTGCAGAAATCTCTGAAGCTCAAAGCATCACTTAACACTCGAATCAAGAAGATTTCCCAAGTGTTAAGATATTCAGATTTCTGATTCTGGATTCTCTATTCTTAAGCGTTCACTGCTGCTTTAGAACTCCTTAGATTTCTTCATACTAAAGTCTGTCAAAATCTATTGTATTGAAGAAGTTTAGAACGTTGTTTCTAAAATTGTTAAGTCTAGATAAGCTTAGCAAGTTCAGATTAGCTAGCATGTGTCAAGTATAGAAGTTTGTAAGGGTCACGACCTAAAAACTCGTGTTTAGATTTCGTCAAGGTTAGACAAAATCTGAAGCTGATTCTCAGTTAGTCTAAACAAGAAGAGAAACAAGGAATTTCAGCTACGACGGTAGCTGACGTGGATGTAGGGAAGGTTATCCCAAACCACGATAAAATCAACTGTCTTCTATCACTACTTTATTTACTTCAGTTGATTTGTTGCTTGGTCTCTAACTTGCTCTCATAATCATTCACAATACTCACTCTTTATACATCTCTGTGATCTGCTGTTTTGAAAAGAAAAGTTTTTCAAAAAAGTAACCAACTTCACTCACCAACTTCCGTACTGCATTGACAACCTATTGGCACAAAGTGAACCTGCTCTCAACTGAACCGGTTCTCGCTCAACAGATCGTCTCTCTCTGATAAAAGTTGACCTAACCTGTCAACCAGATCACACACTTTCTTTTAAAGTCAAAACTGTTGGCAATTGGTGTATCCCCCCCCCCCATACACCAAATTACGCTTTATGGGACCAATAAGGGCAAACTCCACACTTGAGAATCGCAGCACAGTGTTGCCAATTTGGAAAAAAATTAATGTAGGATCGAAGTCGGGAGTAGGCAACACCTGCCTGAACACAACTTAGTGGATCATCTGCCCGTATTTTGTGATCAAATCCTCGAGGGGGGTGTAAGAACCCAAACAAGACTTTTGTACTCTGTCCGAAGCAACAATGGACAAGGTATCAAGTACTTTTCGTAGATCACCGCTAATGGTTTCGTACCCCATTATCATCACTTTGTACAGGCAATCCTTGATCGCCACTTTTTGTAAGTGGGATGCAATGATAATAATCGAATGTAGTATTCGAGTCGAACATGAGGATTTTCAAGGCGTAAGAACTTAAAGTAGTCACTTAACTACTAATACTCACTATCCAAGCCAAACTTAACATATTTTTGGCGTTTTTCATGTAACTAAAAGTAAATCAAAGTGAAACAACTTAAACTTAAAGCAAGTGATCAAACTAATAATCAAACAATTCAAATTCAATGATAGAACAAACAATTGAGATCATCCCGAATGATGGAACAAACAATCACAACACTTAAACACGAATGGGTGTGCATTTGAGATCAACGATGCCTCAGAAATTCATTTCAAAACCATTTGATTTTCAATGAAATCTTCAAGAAAAATCAAGCACTCGTAAAATCAGTCAACATTCATAGACAAGAACTTAACCACTTAGGCAAATTAAACTCCAAACCTCACAAGGCATATGTATCGCTCAAACGCTTAAGTATATGAGGGGTTCAATTACTCAATGAATTCATGCATGCAATACACTTACCATTGGCTTGCCTCTTGTCTAAAATCTCCATCGCTTTGTTATGTGCAAGAATCAAGATCAACTAGGTCTTATTTAAGCTTGTAATGTAGGGACATTGGTTAAGGTAGGCTTGTCAACGGGCGGGTTTTACCCGGACCGTATCCGGAACCGCTCATTACCCACTTAGTTTTAATGATGCGGTTCCGGTCCGGTTCCAGACCCGACCCGATAAGACCCGTGACATGAGTGGTCCGGATTCGGACCGACCCGCTCATTTCGGATCCGACCCGACCCGGCCCGTCATTTTTTTTATGCATGTTTCTATTTGTAATTTTTTTTCTATGTAATGTATTTGCCTATTTCTTATATAAATGGTATATATATTATTTGTTGTCACGTTTTTTAACCCATTATAGCAAAAGACACTACATTCATAAACACCAATTGCATATATACCAATTTCATTCCAACATTCTAATTCAATTTACTCTTCCATATCATTGATACCGATGCTTCCTTCAGAATTCAACTATAAATATAATCAAATAGCAATAAATTATAAAAGGGCCACGGCTGTAATAAGAAAAAGTAGAAAAATAAAAATAAAAGGGCGACCGAACACAAGCAATAGAGAACAATGCAACTATGAGAGAGAGAGAGGGTGATGAGTTACCTTCACGCTGAAATCATGAATGGTCTTCCCCGTAGCAGATGGTGACGACAACAGCGTTGAGGCGCTTATGCGGCGGAATAAGGATTTTGGGTATAATGCATGTATGGTTCAATTGAGGAGGAAGAAGGGGCCAACCCTGAGCCGGCGCTGACGGCGAGAGAAGCACATGTCCATTGGGTTTTCTGGCGAAGGGGTGGCGGTGCTAGGGCGACGGGCGGCGGCGTTAGGACGAGAGTTGAGTTCGCGAGCTCGTTGGTCGCCTTTTAATTTTGAATCTTTGATAATTGATATCCAATTTCACTCTAATGGTTCGGTCCGGATCCGGGTTCAAGTTAATAGTCCGGGTCCGGGTAATAATAAGTTTTAACTGTCCGGTCCGGGTACGGGTCCAATTTTAATGGGTCGGTTCTTGGACCGGAACCTAAATATTTTTTATGGATTTGGTCCTGGTAAAACCCGCCCGTTGACAAGCCTAGGTTAATATAGGGAAATTTAGGCTAAGTGACTCAAATTCTCATCTAAGTTCATTCACCTTATGACTTTTCCCTTCTAAGTGTGGATTTCTCCATCTTCTACCTCTTCCAACCATCATTCACTAATTAGAACTCAAGCTTCTATTGAAACACTCACATGAGAAGAACTACCCCCTTATGCTCTTTATTCAATGACTTTCTTTATTCTTTTTCTTTTCTTTTTCTTTTTCTCTTGTCTTTCTATTTTTCTTTGTAAGAACTTTGTTCTTAACTTTTTCTTTTCAAAACCTGAACTTATAGGAGCATTCTTTCAAGACACGCCACTTCTTCAAAGGCTTTCACTTTCACCCATCATTCTTAACAAGTTTTCAATTCTCCACAAGATTCCCTTAACCGTCATTCACCCCCTATCATCCAGTTTTAGAATAAAAGGCTTTATAAGGCTCAAATGGGGACCACAAGGGTAATGAAGAGTAGGTTAGTGTTTGAGAATAATAGGTTACCAAATGATGGCCTAAGATCATTTCCCAATTCTATGCACATATATAGCAACCTCAATCAAGACAAACAAGGCAAGTTCTAGAAGTGTGAATGCAATGCAATGACAAACTCTCAATGGAAAGAACAAACTATATGTTTATGCATAGTTTAGCTCAAATCCTCATAAGCTTTTCTCTAGAGTCTAAATGCCCAAGATCAATCCTTCTAGCTAATCATGTGAAATGACCTATTCATGCCTAGATTAATCTTGAAAAATTTCAAAAAGAATGCCATTTTTCCATTCATCATCAGCATCTTCCTAAAAAACACATGAATTGATAAGCACGTGCTTTCGCACACAAGCATGCAAACATTCATTCAAAACATTTGATTTTCAAAAAAATTCAAAGAATTTTTCAAGTAAGCACACATTTAAGCTCAAGAATCGATCAAATTGCCACACTGCTTTCAAACGCTTTTAATGACTCAATCAAACCACATAAATAATTGAATTCATCAAACAATGACCAAAATCAACCAAAATTATCAAGCAAGTATAAGCATATGATCAATGAAATCAAGTAAGTACCACAATTTATAAAAAATTGAAACTTAAGAGTAAAGTAATTTAAATTCCTTATCCTACCCCCTCCCCCAAATTTATTCTAGAAAATAAAGTCTAGAATGAGTTTAGGGAAGAATAATAAGAAATTTAAATTACACTCACAAATGTCCAAGTTATGTTGAAAGTGGTTTTGAAATCCATTCAATCCCTTGCTTGCTTGATCAGTTTGATTTTCTTCCTTCACTCGTTCCAATCACGATTCGACTTCGTGCATTGACAATGAAACATATGAAACTTGTGAATTAGAAATGAGATTGAAAATATGTAGTATTAGCATAGAAATATAGGAAAAGAAAAAAATAAATCAAAAATGGAGAAAATAGGGGGGAAAGAAGGGGAACCGGCGGTCAAACAGGCCCAGAGCCGTTGACTGCCTGTTGGAAAGCATTGGAACCGGCGGTTCAATTGAACCGCCACCTCAAGCCGCCGGCTGGCCCACCGAACTACCAAACAAGCTGTCCCTTCCGGCCTCTCATCCCGATGTCAACCCAACTTTTCCGTCGGGACATCCCCGACCCTTCATCTCGACACCCTAAATTAGGTTCTAGCCTTTGTTTTTTGAATTTTTTCCATTTTCTATTTTTTTATGGATTTTTTTTTTCTAAACTAGGTAAAAGAAGGCATGTTTTTGAGATTTTCAAAATTTTGGCTAAGGCAAAAATCAAGTATAAAATGAACCAAAAACCAAAAACGAAAGAAAACTAACTAAAACAAGAAAGAAAATGATATTTTTTGGGGTGCCTCCCAACGAGCACTTAATTTAACGCCGTTAGCTCAATGATACCTCATTCTTCATTCAAGGGACTTGGAATGCGGTCCAACCTCGATCAAGCACCATCTCATTGCCGATTTCATCCTTGCTTGACTCCTAGGAATCGTTCAAAGCATCCGACATGTGGAATGTCGCCTTCTCTCCATTTACTCAAAAGGGTGAGACTCCCTTCGAAAACATCAACAAGGGCTCGACTTGTGGCCAAGAAAGGCCTTCCAAGTATCATCCGGATGTCTTTATCCTCTGGCATGTCAATGACAAAGAAATCCACGGGAAATATAAACTTTCCAATCTTGATGAGCACATCTTCGATAATGCCTCTAGAATAAGTGATTGGTCTATTCACCATTTGAATAATGACCGAGGTAGGCTTGAGAATTCCAATCTTCAATCGATTAAAGATGGAAAGGGGCATCAAATTCACTCCCGAGCCCAAATCGCACAAAAACTTCCTAAACACTTGGCCTCCAATCTCACAAGGCAAAGTGAAATCTCTGGGGTCATCTTCCTTGTTCGGGATCTTCTTTTGTAATCTAGCACTACATTCCTCCGAAAGCACAATAGTTTCAAAATCATCCAATTTCACCTTCCTATGAACTACATCCTCCAAGAACTTATCATGACCCGGCATGCTACTCAACAAACCAATCAAAGAAGCATTTATATCCACTTTTTAAATGCATCCAACAAATCACCCTTCCTTTCTTTCATATTCTAATCAATCAACTGAAGGGGAGATGCTACACTATCAATGGCATTTGACTCAACATGCTCTTGTGCAACTTTAGAAGGTGAAGTAGGAAGAGTACCTTTAGGCTTTTTGTAAAACTTTACTTTTTCATTGTACTCTTCCTCTCCGATCAAATTCCTTAGCTCGGAATTATAGTATGCACCCTCTCTTCTATACATTAAGTTTTCCGAATCTTTATCCTTCTCAAATGGAATTCCATTGTTGAGCTTCATTCTTTGATAGTACTCATGAATTTTCTCTTTTGACTTGCTTTGATCTTCTAAAGGAGGCCAATGATCCAGAATAGTCAATAAATATATGTCATTCACAAAATTGATTGGTGTCATTTCTCTCTCACAAAAGCCATGAACATATGAAGGATCCTAATGAGGGACATTTTGTACATGACGTGGCTTTTTCTTCTCTTGAGGGGCATGTGAGGACTTCAAGGGAATTTCATTCACCACATGAATGGCATTGCGTTGTTGCTTTAGGTTCACTTGAGTGTTGCTAGGAAATTCCTCGGACTTGTGTAAAGAAGCCACTTGATTGGTTATTTGACCTACTTGCCCTTCAAGCATCATCACTTGCTTAGTCAAAGGCATGACGGTAGTAGCAATCGTTGTCACCAAATTTTCCAATGCTACCACCCTTTGTCCGGTTTGGCTTATGAAATTTTGTTGTTGATTTGCCATTTGACCTTGATTAGCCAACATTTGTTGCATCATTTGTTCCATAGATGGAGACGTCTTCTTTGGCTCTTCAATAGTCCCTTGAGAAACGGAAAATCCCGGAGGTGGAACTTGCGCGTTGTTCGGATTTCCATAAGAAAAGTTAGGATGAATGTTGGGAGTGTAAGATGGGTTCCCACCTTGACCTTGATTTCCATAGGAGTTCCCCCCTTGAAAATTTCCTTGCCTATTAGAGTTTCCATAGCTCCTTTGATTCATGTAGTTCACTTCTTCACATCCGTTGAACCTCTCCTTCCCTTGATGTTGAACAACTTGAACTTTGGCATTCTTCTCTTCTTCATATTGTCTCTTGAGATTGGCGTATTGGATAGCTAATTCATCATATCTTTCATCCATAATCGAGGTAACTTTTCTTGAAAGGGTCCTTTCCATTGGCCATTGATAACTATTGGCCGCCATCTCTTCAATAATCCTCAAAGCTTCCTTAGCATTCCGATTCACAAGGCAACCACCGGAAGTAGCATCAACAATGCTCCTTGTGTGAGAAGATAATTGTTGGTCCTAAAAGTGACTAACACACGTAGAGGGGGGTGAAGACATGTGTTGAGAAGTGTTTAACTTCTCTTTTTGTTTTTCAGTCTTTTTACCAAGTAGACGCTTTGAAGGCTTGTGAGGCTTACAAAGCTTCTCACTTGTGTGAGTGTTGTGCAGAATGTGGTGAGACTTAGTTTTCTTACGAGTTAAAACCGTTTGGATTATTTAGAGCGTGTGTGTGTGAATGTAATAAATGAAGCAATAAATAAAGTAATGAACACAAATGCTTTATAGTGGTTCGGAGCAACTCTCCTACGTCCATTCTTATCCTCGACGGGATGAATACCTTCACTCGGTATCCCTTATTTTATACTTCCAAGGGGAAGTGATTCAAAAGCTAGTAACAAACTTGCTTTGAATCCTCTGAGATTTCGGGCTCTCGAGATGCCTTACAACAACCAAAACTTTCTAACAAAAACTTACAACCTTGCAACTCAATCTAAGAACAATAGACTAGGTTTTGGGGTTTTTGGTCTTCGTAAAGTGAGAATCCTTTACAATGAAAATCAAGTGTAAAGGGATAAGGATTCTCAAGGCTAGGATATGGATATGAATGGTTGAACCTAAAAGTAGAAAGATGTTGTTAATACTCAAGAACGAGATTCTTGAGGACACACTAAAGTTGGAACCGGCTTGAAGAACTAAAGGAAAGTAAAGAGATTATTTGCTTGAGTTCTTGCTTGTGAATAGATTGTTTTGTGCGTACATCATTTTAGTGTGAGCAACTCCTTCTATTTATAGTATGAGGAACCCTACTTCCCGTTAGAGAGAAGAGACGCGTGTCCCTCACTTTCCCGAAAATCATGGGAAAGTCTTATTCGGTCAGATGCTTTATAGCTTGCAGTACTAGGGGAATGTCACTTCATGCATGGTGGTTGAACATAGGTATGGTCTCTCTGCACTTTTTCTTGACTTTTCTACACAACCTCTCCATTGAGCAATAAGGCTATGACACGTGGACAGTAACTGGGCGCACGTCATCTTTTCAAACTGAGAGTTGGTGACTCAACGAAATACGGCTTGCCCATCTGACACTCGAAGAACGACTTTGGGGTTGAGGTACTTTGAGTACATTGACTTGAGAGCGTTTGCCTCGGGCACATTCTAAGCTTCTATGTCTTGAAAGCATTTCCCATACGCTTTGCAGGTCTTGTCTGTTGACGCTTCCACTGGTGATGTCGCTTTGCATTATGATGTTTTGCGACCTTTTACTGCTTCATAATCTGCGCTTCTAGACAAATGAAAGCTTCCTAACATGCAAGCTTTTCTTTAACTAAGTTGTCAAGATTCATCAAAATAATAAGGGAAATATTCTAATAGGGTTTTGGAATCGAATCAAAAAAATTTGTTTATTAACTTGATTCAAGTTCCCCTTTAACATAATATCCCAACAATAACCCACTATAGAAGTTAACGATTTGTTGAGCTTCGCTAAATCCATATTGAGGGCATTTGCATAGCAAGTCCCTATACCTCTTCCATGCTTCAAATAATGTCTCATCACTATGTTGAGAAAAGTGAGAGATTTCCAAAATAAGTCTTTGTGCCTTCGAAGGTGGGAAATACTTGGCTAGGAAGACTTTGCAAAGTTTTTCCCAAGTGGTAATCTCGCTCTTATCAAGGTTTTTGAACCACTCCTTTGCACGATCCCTTAATGAAAAGTTGAAGAGTTTCATTCGAATGGTGTCCTCGGGGACACCATTATCCGAGGACACCATTATGCTTGATCGTGTCGCAAATCTCAAAGAATGTGTTCAAATAAGCATTTGGATCTTCATCAGGCTTCCCTCCGAATTGCTCAGTTGCACCATTTGAATAAGACCGGTCCTTATTTCAAAGTTATTGGCATTGACTCGAGGTCACCAACCTCCATCTTGAAATTGTTGGACCGGTGCCTCAAACATTTAATTTAATAGAGTAGGAGGTACCTCGTTTGCTCTTCGATCATGTTCATCAAGCCTAGCCCTCATATCCTCAAATTCTTTCATAAAAGCCTCCATATTCGGGTTGTTAGCTCCCATCTCTCGATCTTCATGAAAATTCCTTCTTCGTCTTCTTCCAAACTCTAGAACCAAAGGCTCAACGATTCTACCTTTGGATCTAGTGAGCATGCACCTATAAAACAAAAATCAAAAGAAACAATGTTTGAATTAGCAACTTAATAACCAAATAAACTATTAAAATTCAAACTCAACAATCCCCAGCAACGGCGCCAAAAATTGATCGCCACTTTTTGTAAGTGGGATGCAATGATAATCGAATGTAGTATTCAAGTCAAACACGAGGATTGTCAAAGTGTAAGAACTTAAAGTAGTCACTTAGCTACTAATACTCACTATCCAAGCCAAACTTAACATATTTTTGGTGTTTTTCATGTAACTAAAAGTAAATCTAAGTTAAACAACTTAAACTTAAAGCAAGTGATCAAACTAACAATCAAACAATTCAAATTCAATTATAGGCAAAGGTGATCCCAATTATACTTCAACTAGGCTTAGGCAATGGGTATATAGAACTCTAACTAGAATTAACTATTTTAATCTAACTTCATGTGGGAAACCTCCTAAATATGTTTCAATCAATTCTCATTGCAAATAAAATAAGTAGATTAATGAGAGACTTAATTCCAACTAAGACATCAAGCAAATCATTAACTCCCAAAAGCACAAGAGTTCTTTAAACCCTACTATCTCTAGCATGCAATTCTCTTGTTTCCTAGCATCTAATCCAAGCTTACTAGGCATTAGATCAAACATTTAATATGCAATTATGGTGATCAAACATTTTTGCATAATAAAACATAGCCCCAAAAGAAATGAACATGAATTAGAAGGTAAATTCAATAATTAAAGCCTAAACCCATCACCTAATCCTAATCTACATATAATTGGGATCACAAAGCGATTTAGCTAAGCATGATTAGGACAAGTAAACCATAGAAAATAAAGAAAATCATGATCAATAGATAAAGGAAGAGAAAATGAAGGAATTAATCGGAAAAGATCTTCAATATCCAAGCATAATCTTCAATAATCTTCAAAGTATCAAAGTAGAAAGCATAAAATAAAATTAGGGTTCTATGATTTATCTTGGGTGTTAAGAATACCCAATTGGGGATAAAAAAAAAATAGGGGTTTAATACATAAAAATAGGAGTTAAAACCGAGTTGGGATGAGCCAACTCGGTGGGTAAGTGAGGATGGGTGCCCAACCGGTGCGGTTCAATAGGGTGGCTGGTGGTTTGGCCAAACCGCCACCTTGAACCGCCACTTGTCCTTCTTCTTGTGCAGTTCCACGGTTTTCGCTCGTTCTCTCTCGTCCGAACTCCAAATCTCGATCCGCTTTTTGCTATGACTTCATATCGAAATGTTCTTCGATATGAGCTCATTCAATTGGCCAAATATGTTCTTTATTTTTCCCGGAAAAGCATAACAAAACTCGAGAGAACGAGAAAAAAACGAATGCAAGCAAAAGTAATATAAAACCTAAGCACATTTGCACCCATTCAAGCATCAATTTCACTCCAAATGAACTCGAAATGCATCTAGAATACGTGTTTATCAATCCTTGAGATGGTATCTCTTGTATTTCCAATCAACCTTGCTTACAAGATTAACATAAATAAAAAAAATGTGCCACCAAATTTCGTACATAATGTGCAACAAAATCCAACTGTGGGTACCCACAACAACTGCACATTATGAGAATTCGTATTAAACCCAAAATGTAACCACACAAAGCATAACCATAAATTCTTATATTACTAAGCATAACTACAAAATCATAACCAAATTAAGCACAAAGCATATATGCAAATCGTACCAACACAAGACATAACCAACAAATCCAACTCACAACATAACCATAAATTCTTATTTTACTAAGCATAAAACAGACCATTTCGTACATGCAAATCAAGCACTAATTTCTTATCTTACCAAATCAAGCACAGAGCATACATGCAAATCTTAAATAAACCATTTCGTATAAAGAACATAGGTTTAGCATCTGGGTCCTTCCAATTCATATGAATAAACAAAAAAAACCTTAAAATCGAACTAGAAATCATGCATAAATCACTAAATCAGTAAACAAAGACCCCCAGTTCAACACAACAATCAATTAAACCGAATCATACCATCTCCAAGAACCAGAAATGTAGTAGAAAAAATCAATCAAGGAACCACTAAATCAACAAAAGAATCATACAAATAAAGCACTAAAATCAGATCTAACACTAAATTCGCACCACTAAATCAAGGAAAAAACCCTAAATTCGAACCGGCTTACATAAAAGAAGGCCAGAAAAAAGGAGGAAAACCCTAAATTCGAACCTCGTTGTGTGTAAATGGTTGCCCTTCATGATTTTTGCTCATCGGTCTGTTCATCTGCCTCTTCTTCGGGCTGCTCATGGCGTCGTCATCGGGTTGTTCGTCAGCCGCCCTGCTTTTTTCAGCGGCGTCTCTATGTGTGTGCTTCCTCTTCGAGCGGGTAGCAGCCATGTCGGTACCATCAACGGCGGTGGAGGTACTCGTTGTCTCGACGGAAGTTGAAAGGAGGAGAGGAATTGTGAGAGAATGGGGGTATTGGGGTTACCGAGAATGGAGTGATTGTGGCAGTTGGAAGAGAGTGCATGGAGGAATCCAAAGGTCGCGTGTTACCGAGGTAGTGGGGGAGAGGTCTTCAGATTTGAAAGGGAAAACTAATGGGGGTATTTTTGGGCATTGACTTGAAATTTGGGTAGTTTTGTAAGTTTTTTATCCTAGTGCTAAAAATTGTAAAAACTATCCTAAAGTGGGTAAAATAGTCATTGCCTCTATTTATAATTTATGTAGTTGAGTTACTTTTTTGCCCTTAAAAAAATCACTTCTTTAGAAATTTCAAAATTCTGTATATGATCATTAATAAGGGAAGTAAATAATATGTATGTTGATTGTAAAGAACAATCTCCTTTTCTTCTTATAAAAATAAAATAAAAAAAAAAAAAACTGTGTTAGTTTGATGTTATTGATATTTCAAAATTTTGTCACGACCGCACTTTGCTAATCGATAACTAAGCTTGGTAATTCGTGACGATGGATGTAAATCATGAATAATGGGTGGAAAAAGGGATATTTCTGGAATTTAACTCAAACATTAGATAAACTAACATTGTTAACTGATTAAGGTACGATGTTACTTGTCAAGATTCAGACTTGATTACAACTATATCGAATAAGGTTTAGAATTTCAGAATGTACGCAATGGAAGTGTATTTATAAGTACATGTATGGAGACATGTATTACCAAGAGAATTCAACAACTTCTAATTGCTAATTTGACAAAAGCTTCGCCGGTCACTTCGCTTCAATCTGCTCAACCTGCACATCAGAAATAATGTACAGGGTTGAGTACAAAAGTACTCAGTGAACACATGCCCAAAACTTATTTTATTGCTAGCCATACATATAGTGATACATAGGGTTTTGCTTAAAAGTCCAAGTTCACTAAAATCATTTGTGATCTTAAAATCGTCTGCACAGACTAAGTTCATCAGTAATCTACCATATCTGAGTTGTTGTGCCCGAGAAGGTGGCCACCTTACTCGTCACTTGATCGGTCACCACACTGGACGACACAATCACTGGTGTACACTAGTCCAAGTATAATAGCTCATCATACAAGGACCCGAATTCGATTAGATAACATTGGCCTTGTGCCAATAACAGATAGGCATCATACAAAAATCAAAACATTTTATGGCATGACAATACTTTAAAGAGCTATATTCAACTAATAAAACATGCTTTGTTTTAGAAGAAAGTCCACCTCACTTGCTTTGCTTAACTGCTACTGAGTTCTAACTTCGCTTCGGCTACTGCTCCTTCTTTGCTTGACCTTTGATTAAAGAATGGAGTAAGATTCTCAAGTCGAATGATAAAGCTTATCGAAAGACTCTAGCTCTATGTCTCCTTAGAGATTATTCTTAACTCAAGTGACATTGTTACTGCTATCTAAGCTCGAGTTATTAATCCCGTTATATGAACGGTTTATGTAGAATATTTCTTAATAAATCAATAATTGATTTATTGTTAACTCGGAATTAAATTAATTGAGAAGCTTCTCAATAATTAATAATTGATTAGCTTAATTAATAAATCTTTTTTATTAATAGCTTGATTAATTAACTTATTCTATAAGTTAATTCCTTAAACTCGTAAAATAATTCATTCGAGAATTATTAATCTCTAAATTATTGTTTATGGGTGTATTATAATTTAAGTAGTAGTTCTTGAACCACCTAATTAATTAGTGTTGGGTAGAAATAATTAAATTCTGGTCCAATGGAGAATTAGACTCGGCCCACCTGATTTCCAGCCCGGGCCCAGAGGAAAACTCAAACCGGCCCAGTAACTCGGCCCGAAACCCGGACCCGCGAACCCGACCCGGATAGACAAAAACAATCCTAGTCTCCCTCTCTCTCGTCTCACGCTGTCTCTCTGGTTCTCTCCCTCTCTGTCTCTGCGCCGATTCCTCTCCTCCTTCTCGGCTTCTTCTTCTCCAGCCATTGCGCCGGCAGCCGGCGCTATTTCCGACTTCGTCCCCTCCGCTCTCGTTTACATCGCCTAACTCTCTTGCTCTCTCTGAATTCTTCTCCCCCAAATCGAATTGTTGCAGGAAGCCCTAATTTTTGCCCCTATTCTCCTTCCGATGTCCGTGCGCCACTGCGTCACCGCCGTGCCTCCGTCGACGTCGTCGTCTCTGGTGGTCGACGTTGGGCTTCACGTCGCCGTCATTGGGATCGAATGCAGAGTTTCCTCCGCGTGGAATCACAACCAAAGCTGAGGCTGCTTTCTTCGCTCCGTCTCCAGTCCTCGTCGTCTGCTGCTGCGAGTGGAGCCCCAGCAGCGTCGACATTACGCAGTGTCCTCTTCTGCTGCCGCGCCGCCGAGCTCGCTCCTGCCGCGCACCGACGGTGCTACTGCCATTGCTAGGGCAGAGCCAAGCTTTGCTCGCCTTCGACTAGACAGCTCATCCGACTCTCTCTCTCGCTCTATTTTAATTATCATAAAATTCAAGTCTTAATTTCTGATTTTCGTTCTGTTTTGCAGGCTCTGGAAATACGATGATGGAGACACCGTCGTTGCTTGTTACTCCTTCCAGCTTCCTTGCCGTCGGGGCTTCGGCCTCGACGGAGGTTCGAACTCCCTTCTCTCTTAATAATACTAGCTCTTTGAAATTTTGGATTTCTAGTTCCTCAGGAGTTTGCTTCTGCGATTTCTGAATGCGATTAAGTTTTCTTAGGCTCTAGGTCTTCGAATTTTTATTTCAGAATAAATCTAAGTAATATGGTTCTAAATTCTGAATTGCATAAACAACTATAGGCTTCCGCTCATGGCTTTAGACTTCAGCGTAATGAGTCTGCTTTATTGCTTCTTAGGAATATGTTGTATGCTTTGATTTCAGCATGAATTTTCAATAATGAGTATGCTACTAGATTCCCTCGAAAACATATGCGTAGTCTGATTATAGCATGTAATATGCTTATCTTGATGGTTTCAGTATGAGAATGCTTTAGGCTCTTGATGTTGTCTCACTTGTTCTAGAAAAACAAAAGGAACTTGCTTACTTGGTTACTTGTTATGAGTATTGTGGCTAGTTCGTTTCAAGAACATGGAATGATTCTTAGCTAGGTTGGAATTTCCAGAACACCATCATGCTTTAAAATTTTGTGTTCTAATTGTTCTTGGTTTAGAAACCAAAAGAGAAGTATGCTAAGCTTAATTACTTGAAGAAAGATCATGCTTTTCTTGAGTTGGTGTATAAGGGTTGTTACCTTAATGAAGAGTGAATGTTAGGGCTGTGGCAGTGGAGAATGGATGGAGCTCTGCTCCTGTTCTTTCCTTCCTTTACTGTTGTTGTACAGCTCCTCTTCTACTCTCAGTTTCCTCTCATTTTTCTACAAGTGTTGCAGATTTTGGTGAGGTATGGAATGAGTAGAATGCAGCTTGAAAGCTGAGGTAGGATAGTGTATATATGATGGTAGTGGGCAGTCCTTGTACTAGGCTCTTAGGTCTTGCTATGGTTGATTTTCTAACCAAAATCCCTCCAAATCTTTTCTTCACCAAGACTTATTTGACTTTTTCATTTGCAGGCTTTAAGGCTCAAGGTGTAGCTATGTTGGCAGCCATTTTGCTACAGAAGCAAAAGATTTTGATGTCCCTTCCTATTTAACATAAAGGATAGATTCTCATTAATTGAACCACAGCCTACAATTCTTGAACTTGAAGAAGAAGTGTAATTTATTTATTAGTCTTATCCTTATATCAACTCAACATTCTTGTATGAGTTTAAGTTTTTGTTGCTGCATGTGTATGGCCTTCGGCTGAATAGCCTTTTTCTTTTTAGTTAATTGGGCCTGACCCAAATTCTTGGATGTGAAATGGGTTTGGCCCAATAATATGAACTAGTGGGCTCGGCCCGACTCTGAATTTAGCTAATGGCTCGGCCCGTTATCAAACTAATTTATCTCGTGAATAAATAACCAAAGCACTTAGTCGATACTAATCGAAACACTTGCGTCAATTTATCCTTAGCTAAGAATAATCGAACGGATAATTATATACTTAATTGAAATAGTGCAAGCAAGTATCTAATCGATTATCCGATGCTCAACTTAAGAATTAATAATAATAATAATTGAGGACTAAGACTGATTTGTCTTGCTAAATAATTGAAGCAATAATTCACTATTTCAGTCAAAATATCTTAGTCAAGTGTCTACTCGATTATTCGATAGTTAACCAATAATTATTGGGAATTCAATAGCTACTTGATTATTGTAGAATTTCTTCTAAATAATTCCATTATACCAGAGTGATATTAAATCACTAAAAGCGGATAATTTCCTCTAATCACTTCTAAGATAGTTAGAAAAAATACGAGACGTTACAAATTTATAGCAAATTTAATAAATAAAAAAAAAAGGTAAATCATATGTTCAAATTCTGTCAAAGTTACATTTTCAAAACACTTTTTTTTTGTTTCATTATAAAACTAGTATTGTACCCCGCATTGCAGAAATTTAATCTATAAATAGTATGATAAATATTTTGTTAAAAGATATTGTACTAATTTCTTTCAATTAATAATTTTCATTTTATTTCATATACCAACAAAAGAAAAAAATATTTTTATATGCATATGTACACTTGTAATGATGTTTATATCCATACATTGTATATGTTTGTGAAACAATGGTCAGAATGGCATAAATAAAAGCTTTGGAAGTTGAAGTCAGCCCCATTTCTTCGGCCTTGTTCATTGAGGATGATTCGTGTCCAGCGGTGGAGCTACCTTTGGCCAAGGGTGTCAATTGACACCCCTTAAATTTTGAGATTTAATACATATTATACCTTTAGTAGTTACTATTTTTATATATAAATATATTTTTAGTATTATTAATTGCAACGACTTTTGCAAAAAGTGTATTCTCGATTATAAAGACCGTAAAGAATTAGCTTCACAACGAAATGCGTGATGAATGGATGAATAATAATTTGATGGTCTATTGAGAAAGATATATTTAATCATGTATCTAATGAAGCTATTATTCATAGTTTCAGGATATGGATCGACGCGGCATGTTGTAAATTAATTTTTATGATTTATAAGAATAATATATTTTTTTATAATTTTGACACCCCTTAGTCAAGATCCTGCATCCGCCACTGTTCGTGTCCGATCTTAAGCCGCAGCTCTTCAAGAGTTGTACATTAGCCAACACGCTTGTTTCCATACTCGAGCTCAGTGGTCGTCGTGACTTCTTCATAAATTTGCGACTGCAACAATGGACCCCAATAAGTCCTTGAGCATAGAGATGAGGGGATTCGGACTACACTGTAGAATGGTGGGGAAATGCGAGAATACAGTGGATATATCATTGGAAGAAAAGCCCCCCTCTTCGAAGCCCTGGTTGAGTCTAGCTGAATAGCATAATCAAGCTCAAGTCCAAGTTCATATGTATTTGAGTATCATAATCAAATTCAAATTTGAACGCAAGCTCGCTCAAAAATTTGAAAAATCTTACTCGAGAGTGAGTAAATATTTATATTAAATGAAGTATAATGATTTTTTTTAAAAAAAATAATACTCCTCGGTACCAAATTAACTTCATTAAGAATTCATTTTTGTATATAAAGTTATAAACCATACCCTGCCTGTATTTTGAGATAGCAAAGCAAAATTTGGGAAGGCTATACCCTACCCCATGAGGCATTGCCTCATCCCCTCACATGGACATTAAAAAATATATATATATTTTTTTATTTCTCATGTGATAGTAAAATCCAATACCCTTGGGGGTAGAATACCCAAAATTTGGTATGATGTGTTAGTGGAGTTTGATGACATTGATGTAAATGTTATTTAGCTGTATTTTGAGATGGCAAAATTTAGTATGATCTGTCAGTGGAGATGACATTGATCATTGATGTAAATGTTATTTAGAAATAGAAATAGAAATTGAATGTATATGTTCATAGTAATAGTATTGAATTATCTTGATTATTGTCATTTTTAACGAATTATTTACCCATTCTTTTACACAAAATTCGTATTTAAGTCGGGTGAAAATTTTAATTCAGCTATAGCATCGGATGAAAAATTTAATTCAGCTTATAGCATGTAGAGATTTCTTTGACTTTGGCTGAGTCGACGTTTTAGAACAATGTACGTATAAAATCATATATATTCTTCCATTTCTTCTTTTTCCTATAGTAGCATGATTTACTGTGTTTTTCCTTTCTGGATTGTTCATATAACAAAAGTGATCGATTTGATTAAAGCATAACGAAAGTTAAATATATAAGAGATGATGATATAAGATCTAATAATTTACAACTACTACATGTTACAAAACTGTGAAAACTCACTACATGACATTCTAATTAACCAAATAAGACACAAAATAAATCAAAAGAAAGATAATCAAGGCATCACTTCATTCATTCAAATTCGGTTCGTACATATACCACAGCTCTTCAAAATACCCTTAGGTTTCATAATGAGAGAATAATCTTGTTATTCAACTTCAAAATACCTTTAAATTACATAATTAGATTGCATAATGAGGGAATGATGTTATTATTTAACCTCGTATATAACTATATGCCCCAATATCCATATTAGCAAAATGACTATGGATTATCACAATATAAGAAAGAACCTCATTCCAAATTTTCATATTTGTAATCTACTCTTCCCTTCTTGCAGTCCTCTCAAAAATAGAAGATTGTTTGCTTTATCCATTTCCCCATCGCAAACAATATCCATTGATTGATCAATTGCAAGATAATCCTTCCTTACAAGGTACGTTCACAAGCTTACATAATATAAACTCGACGGTGCAAATCGGGATTCAACCCATAACTTCATTAGACTCACACAGTATCAAAACCAAACACCTCTTAAGCAACAGCTCAACACACGGACAACTAAGAACATAACCCGTAGTGTTGAAACCTGTTCTGCGCATTTCATTGAACACAAAGCAGGCATCGAAGTTGCCCACTTTGCAATCCACTCAATAATTTGTTGAAAAAATAAGCAAGAAGCCGCAGACTCCAATCCTACCATATCAAGAAACAAGCACCTACTATCACTAATTCATGAATTCAGTAATCATTGAAATTGCAGATACCGTAACTATTATAGTCATCATCGAAATTGGAATCTAAGAGAAAATAGAGAAAGGTACCTGGTTCATGGGAATATTTGGACCAACTCTGATTGAAAGAAGAGACTACTCGCCGACGCAGTCTTCGTCGCCCTATCGTCACCTCGGGCTCGTAGGTGCAAGAAAAATATGGTGGCGGCCAATATATATAGAGAATATATAATATTATTCTGGTTTTCGTTACCTTGTATGTGCACGAGCTATGGTGGCGGGTTAGAATCTTGAATTTATAGATTTTCGATTTAGGTCATTGCGATTTTGGACGGAATTCTCTTTTAAGCCCCCGAACGAATCTTGAGTTTCTAGATTTTTCAAATTTTTATGTTTTTCTACTTTCTTTTTTATTCATTTTCAATCGATCACATTGATTTTCAATTTTTGCGTTTTGTTTTATCAATTTCCGTTTAATATTTTTCCTATTCAATTAACCGTTTTTAATATATACGGTATTATTATTTTAGTTATTAGTTAATCGATTTATGTTGAAGCAAAATAAGGTATGGGTATGTCAATATTCCCCTTTCATTAACGGGTTATACTATTCATATATAATTAGGATTTATGAACATTCTTTATCTTTGATTTTATTTAGGCATACTTAATATGTCAACAGTTGACGTGCCGGTTGTAAATTATTATTATTATATCTTATTAAAATAAATATAAATATTATAAAAAATTAAACCCTACTAAAAATAAAACCTTAAATGGAAAAATCATTAATGTAACACTAAAACCTTAATGAAAAGAATTATTGACGGGACAATGCCACATCAATTGTGAGTACATTAGATTTGTCTGCGGTGAGTATGAGAGCATTGTTGTAAATACAATTACGTACTAAAGGACATAAAATAAAATAAAAAAAGAAAGAAAAATAAAAAACTTAGAAGTAATAAAATTTGTGAAAAAAGATGAAAAAAAGTCGGTGTTTGGTGCACAACATAGACTGATGTGCTTTGGTACACAGTAGGGGATTCCATACCGTTTGAAATCTAGAGATTTTTTTTTTTTTTTTTAAATGACGGCTTGCCCCGAAAAATGGCTCTTGGTGCCTTTCTCTTGTTTTTTTCTCTTCTTCCAAAATCAATTAAAAAGTAGAGCTAGCAAAGCATCGTGTCGGGCCTGCCGGGTTTTTGGCAAAGAATGGACATCTACGACCCGGCTTGAAATTTCACTGGGCCGCATTATTTCCCAAGGCTTGTCTGGATCAAGGCCGACTAGCTTTTGCCAATTTGGGACAGCCCGACCAGGCCCAAATTTCCATCGGTTTAAACTATATGAAGCCAACCTAGCTTGAAACCGGGTCAGGCTAACTTTGACGCCCCTATTAAAATTACTCTATGGATCTTGGATTTTATTTCTTTATTTATTTATTTTTTTCTAATAGATAGAACTAAGCATCAAACATACTTAAAAAATGGTTAAAGAAAAACAGGTTAGTAAATAGTGTTGAGCAGTACCATACCAAACCCATTTTTGCATCTAGTAGAAATTGTTACAGAAGTAAACATCACCAACTTCAACTGGATTAAATCCTAATAAACCCTAAACAATTTCATCATCTGAATATGCTAAGTACTTGTTTCACCTAAAGTGCTAGCAATAGAACTAGATCTACCTTAGAACAAGCAAGTAAAACCCAATGTTGAATTTCAAAAAAGACTTAGCAGGGTAATCAATTATGTGACAAAAAAAACATGTAAAATCTACTCTAAGAAAGCAAGTACAGAATTTGGGGTTTTGAATTTTTATTATTAATCCTAGACTTAATGAAAGAAAGTAAGTAAATTAAACTAGACTTGAAAGCAAATAAAAGCAAGTAGAAAGAATTCTTGTCTGTCACCCAGGATAAGGAATTAAACTAAGAGGAAAGCAATAAATCTACCTAGGCATAAATTAATCCTAACATGCTTGAAAATAAATCTAAGGAACTAGAAAATAATTAAATCTAATCTTAGCAAATTAATCTAAACTAATTAAAGCAATTAATCAAAAGCAAGTAAAGAAAGCAAATAAAAACTAATCTAGAAAGCAATGAATAAACTTACAAATTAAAGGCACAAAGAACGAACGAAAGGAAAACGAAGAACTTGAATTAACTTGAATTATAAAACTTGAATCCAAAGACTATAATCTTCAAAGCATAAACTAAAAGATAAATCTAAAGTAATCTAGAGTTCTAATGCTGAAAAATAAGAGAGAAGCAGTGTCTTTTAGTGCCTCCAAAACCTAGTTAAAATAGGAAAGAAATCATAAAATTCCGGCCTGGCTTGCGTTCGTAAGCCCCCTTGCGATCGCAAGGGTTGAACTGCAGAAAGTTTGGCCTTGCGGTTGCAAGGGTTGCTTTGCCCGTTGCGCGCGACTTTTTTGTTTCGGTCATATCTCACTCGTCCGAACTCGAAATTGACCACCGTTTCTTCCTACGCGCTCCTATTGAACTCTTCTTCGACATTGTGTTTTTATTTCATCCCAACTTGATCTCCACATTTTGCTCCTTTCTTCACTCTTTTGCTCTTTTTCTCTCTTCTCTTTCAAAACTCCTCACGAACTCGACTTTGACTAAAACACACAAAACAACATACATAAAAAGGAATAAAATATACGAAAACAAACTCACATAAACTATAAAAACCACACAAACATGTACTAAACAACACTCCTAAAGAGTAGCCAACTTTCAATGAGCTACCTACTTTCAAGAATCCTTAAACATTTCATCTCCCATTTGTTCTTGGAGGGTCTACTTGTGCCTAGGGTTGTAAACGAATCAAACAATTTTGATTCGATTCGAGATTTGTATTCGAAAATAAATATTTTTTATGATTCGATTCATATTCAAATACAAATAAGAAATTATGATATTTGATTCGATATTCGTAAATATTCATTTATTTATATATATATATATATATATATATATATATATATATGAGAAATGATATGCTACTCACCTCCCGGTGGGCACTATCGTTGTTTGCTTACTTGAGCATTATTTTGTTCGATTTTTTCAATTGTTTTATATTGTAATACCTTATAAATTAATATAGAAATTATTAATTTTACAAAATAAATAAAAATCGAAGTTCGATTTGTTTTATTACTCATTTTTTAAGTTAAAAATAAAAAATAATAAATCAAGCATTGATTTTTTAAATTTTATGATTTCTATATTAGTTTATAAGGTACTAGAATATAAAATAATTGAAAAAATCGAACAAAATAAAACTCAAGTGAGCAAACAGCGATGGTTCCCACCGGGAGGTGAGTAGCATATCATTCTTCTATATATATATATATATATATACAGAGAGAGAGAGATACAGAGAGAGAGAGAGAGAGAGAGAGGTGATCTGCTACTCCTTCAATGGTGGTCAACTCCGTGGGCTCCATTGTCGTTTCATCACTTTCGCATTACTTTGTTCGATTTTTTCAATTGTTTTATATTCTAGTACTTAGAAATTAATATGGAAATTATAAAATTTTAAAAATAAATAAAAATCAAAGCTCGATTTATTTTATCAGTCATTTTTTGAAGTTAAAAATAATAAAAAAAATTAATTGGAGCTTTGATTTTTTAATTTCAAAACGTGAGTAATAAAACAAATCGAGCTTTGATTTTTATTTATTTATTAGATTTTATAATTTCTAAATTAATTTCTAAGGTACTGGAATATATAACAATCGAACAGAATAATGTCAAATCAAAAAAATGATAAAAGTGCCCACGAAGATGCTCACCAATATGGATGTAGCATATAATTTCTCTCTCTCTCTCTATATATATATATATATACATACAAATTTGATCAGTTGCGTGGTTTATGCTGGGCAATTTGTGAGCGACAATTGCACGTAAGCTACTTTTAAATTTCTTTTCTACCTATGTCAGACATATATACATAATCAACAACTTTCCTTATTTTTCTTTTTCCCGTCAATTATCTCATTGGCATTGTAAGCACTAATAATATTCTTTGATAAATATTTGATTAAATCTATTAAGGATTTATGATAGACTAGTTTAGTGCCCGCCGAAATTCGACGGGAGTAACTTCTTGTTACAATTTTTAAATAAAATAAAAATATAGTTATTTATTTTACTCCGTAGTATTTTAACAATTCAATAAAAAAAACTATCAGCATTGAATTATATTATGAGAAATAGGTCAATAAGGGACAACGTTCCTGATAAACACATCTTTTAGATGCATTTCGAGTTCATTTGGAGTGGAGTTGATGCTTGAATGGGTGCAAATGTGCTTAGGCTTTATAAGGTTTCATTACTTTTGCTTGCATTCGCGTTTTTCTCGTTTTCTCGAGTTTTGTTATGCTTTTGCAGGAAAAATAGAAAACATAATTGGCCAATTGAATGAGCTCATATCGAAGAGCATTTCGATATGAAGCCATAGCAAAAAGCGGATCGAGATTCGGAGTTCGGACGAGGAAGAACGAGCAAAAACCGTGGAACTGCGCAAGAAGACAGCATAGACGGCGACCTGACCGGCGACCTGCTAGGCCGCCGGCTAGACCGCTAGTTGGGCGCCCTTTTCTCACTTATTCACCGAGATGGCTCGATCCAACTCAGTTTTAACCCCTATTTTCATGTATTAAACCCCCAATTTTATCCCCAAATTGGGTATCTCTCATCCTTAAAATAAATCCTAGAACCCTAATTACATTTCTCTTTTGCTACTTTGGTATTTTGATCATTTGATGTGGATTTAGCTTGAAGATTTGAAGATCCTTCCATTATTTTGTTCCATTTCTTATTCCCTATCTATTTATCATGCTTTTATTCATTTTCTATGGTTTAATTGTTCTAATTATGTCTAGCTAAGCTTCTTTTGGTTTCAAATATATGAAGACATGAGCTAGATTCATAGGTTTTTGGGTATTGTAGTTGGATTTACCTTTTATTTCATGGGTCTTGTGATTTGGGTCTTGAATTATATTGTATGATTGATTGGCCATCATTGAGTGCATACAAGGTGTTTGATTAAATGCTTAGTAGGCTTTAATCATAGCACTTAGCATCAAATCACAACATATTAGAAATTCATGCTGATAGGAGATTATAGATATTAAATGTGCCATTAGGAGTTGATCTATGCATCTTGAGTCCTAGTCGGAGATAGATGTTATAGGTTAATCTACTTACATTGTTGCTTTGAGAAAAGAACTAATGTATATCCTATAGAGAACTCCCCCTTGATCTAGATTAAATTGGTTAATTCTTGCAAATCCCAAAGCCTATGTCTCCAGTGAATGTTGGATTATATTTGGAACCATACTTACTTCTATTGATTTTACACTCGTTTGTTGATCGTTTGTTACTTGCTTAGTTGTTTAGTTTATTTGATTTACCTTATTATTGATGAAAAACCAAAAACATGTTGATTTGGTAGCTTGGATAGTAGGATAGTTGTCAAATTACTATTAAAAACCTTTCATTCTACAATCCTCGTGTTCGACTCGAATACTACATTTGATTATTATTGCATCTCCACAAAAAGTGGCGATCAATTTTTAGCGCTGTTGCCGGGGATTGTTTAGATTGAGTTTTGATAGTTGATTTGATTTCTTGAATACTAATTCAAGCATTGTTTCTCTTTTGATTTTTGTTTTGTAGGTGCATGCACACTAGATCCAAAGGTAGAATCGTTGAGCCTTTGGTTTTAGAGTTTGGAAGAAGACGAAGAAGGAATTCTAGTGAAGAGCAAGAGATGGGAGCCAGCATTCCGAATATGGAGGCTTTGATGAAAGAATTTGAAGATATGAGGGCTATGCTTGATGAGCATGAGCGAAGAGCAAATGAAGTATCTCCTCCTCCATTAAATCAAATGTTCAAGGCACCAGTCCAACAATTTCAAGATGGAGGTTGGGGACCTAGAGTTAATGTCAACAACTTTGAGATAAGGACCGGCCTTATCCAAATGGTCCAATCCGAACAATTTGGAGGGAGACCCGATGAAGATCCAAATGCTCATTTGAGCACATTTCTTGAGGTATGAGATACGGTCAAGCACAATGGTGTCCCCGAGGACACCATTAGGAGCTCTTCAACTTTTCAATGAGGGATCGTGCAAAGAGTTGTTCAAAAACCTTGACAAGAGCAAGATTACCACTTGGGAAAAACTTTGCAAAGTATTCCTAGCCAAATACTTTCCTCCATCGAAGGCTGAAATGCTCATTTCGGAAATCTCTTACTATTCTCAACATAGTGATGAGATATTATTTGAAGCATGGGAGAGGTATAGAGATTTACTACGTAAATGCCCTCAACACAGTTTTAGTGAGGCTCAACAAATAATCAACTTTTATAATGGGTTGAATCCTTACACAAGGAGTATAGTTGATGCTACTTCGATGCCTTATGAATCATAATGCTAAGGAAGCCTTGAGAATTATTGAAGAGATGACATCCAATAGTTACCAATGGCCGATGGAAAGAGTGCCTACAAAGAGAGTCTCCTCAATTGTGGATGACAAGTATGATGATCTTGCTCTTCAATGTGCTAACCTCAAGAAAGAATTGGAGGATGAGAGAAGAGTCAAGGTTCAAGTTATTCAATAACGTGAGAGCATGGATCCTATTGGATATGAAGAGGTGAACTACCTAAATTAAAGTAGCTATGGAAATTTCCATAGACAATGAAATTTTCAAGAGGGGAACTCTTATGGAAATCAAGGTGGGAATGAATTTTATTCTCCCAACACTCATCCCAACTTGTCCTATGGAAATTTGAACAATGCTATTCAAGCACCCCCGAGATTCTCCGTTTCTCATGGCATAGTTGAAGAGCCCAAGAAGACTTCACCATCTATGGAACAAATGATGCAACAAATGTTGACTATCAAGCTCAATTGGCCAATCAACAAAGCACTTTCATTAGCCAAACCGGACAAAGGGTGGTAGCATTGGAGAATTCGGTGACAACAATTGCTACTACGGTGACGGCCCTTGCTAAGCAAGTGATGATGCTTGAAGGGCAAGCGAGTCAAATAGCCAATCAAGTGGCTTCTTTACACAAGTTTGGAGAATCCTCTAGCAACACCCAAGTGAATCTGAAGCAACAATGCAACGCCATTCATGTGGTGAGTGAAGTTCCTTCGAAGCCCTCACATATCCCTCAAGAGAAGAAAAGCCAAACGATTATATATGAGGAAAAATAGGGTGATCAAAGTGTTCATCCTTGGGATCCTTCCCATGATCATAGTCTTTAGGAGAAAAATGATACACCAATCACGTTTGAGAATGACATATATTTCTTGACTATTCCGGATCATTGGCCTCTTTTGGAAGATCCTCAAAGCAAGTCAAAGGAGGAAATTCATGAATACTATCAAAGAATGAAATTCAACAATGGAATTCCATTTAAGAAGGATGAAGATTCAAAGAAATTGATGTATAGAAGAGAGGGTGCATACTATAATTCCGAGCTAAGGAATTTGATTGGAGAGAAAGAGTACAATGAGAAAGCAAAATTTTACAAGAAGCAAAAAGGTACTCCTCCTATTTTACCTTCTAAAGTTTCACAAGAGCATGTTGAATCAAATGTCATTGATAATATAGCATCTCATCTTGAGTTAATTGATGAGAATTTGAATGAAAGGAATGGTGATTTGTTGGATGCATTTAAGAAATTGGATATAAATGCTTCTTTGATTGGTTTGTTAAGTGGTATGCCAGATCACAAGAAGTTCTTGGAGGATGTGATTCATAGGAAGGTGAAAATGGATGAGTTTGAGACGATCATACTTTCGGAAGAATGTAGTGCTAGACTACAAAAGAAGCTCCCAAATAAGAAGGATGATCCCGGAGATTTCACCTTACCTTGTGAGATTGGTGGCCATTTGTTCCAAAAAGTCTTGTGTGATTTGGGCTCGGGAGTGAATTTGATACCCCTTTCCATCTTTAATCGATTGAAGATTGGAATTCTCAAGCCTACCTCAGTCATTCTTCAAATGGCAAATTGATCAATTGCTTATTCTAGAGGCATTGTTGAAGATGTGCTCATCAAGATTGGAAAGTTCATATTTGCGGTGGATTTCTTCGTCATGGACATGCCAGAAGGTCGTGACATTCCATTGATACTTGGAAGGCCTTTCTTGGCAACAAGTCGGGCTCTTATTGATGTTTTCGAATGGAGTCTCACCCTTCGAGTGAATGAAGAGAATGTGACATTCTATGTGTCGAATGGTTCAAATGATTCGGAGAATTTGAGCAATGAAGAGTTTGATGATGACATGGTGCCCGATCGAGGTTGGACTTCATTCAAAGTCCCTTAAAAGGGCAATGAGGTATGTCGAGCTAACGATGTTAAAACCAAGCGTTCGTTGGGAGGCACCCCAACAAATATCCTTTTATCTTTCGTTTTAATTAGTTTTAGTTCCATTTTGGTTTTGTTTCATTTTTCACTTGATTTTTGCCTTAGCCAAAATTTTAAAATCTCAAAAACATGCCTTACTTTGCCTATTTTCTTCCATTTTCTTTTCCCTATTTCTATGCTAATACTTCCTATTTTTCATTCCATTTCTAATTCACAAAAGTTTTATGTGTTTTATTGTCAATGCACGAGGTCGAATCGTGATTGGAATGAGTGAAGAAAGAAAATCAAACAGATCAAGCAAGCAATGGATTGAATGACTTTCAAAACCACTTTCAACATAGCTTGGACCTTTGTGAGTGTAATTTAAATTTCTTATTATTCTTCCCTCCAAACTCATCGTAGACTTGATTTTCTAAAATAAGTTTGGGGGAGGGGGGTAGGATAAGGAATTTAAATTACTTTACTCTTAGTTTTTCAATTTCTTATGTGATGTGGTATCATTTTGATTTCATTGATTATATGATTAGGCTTGCTTGATTATTTTGATTAATATTGGTCATTGTTGGATGGATTTGAGTGATTATGTGGTTTGATTGAGTCGTTTGGAGGTTGATGGATTGTGTTGTGATTTTGTGCTTACAATGTGGTCTCAAATGAATTAATTTTGAAAATCTTTGAAAATCACTTGAAATGTTTTGAATGAATGGGATGCATGCTTGTGTGCGAAAGCACGTGTTTGTCAATTCATTTGCTTTTGAGGGAGATGTCGATGATGAAAGAAAAAATGGCATCATTTTTGAAATTCTTCAAGTGTGAGTTAAGCATGAATTGGTCATATCACATGACTAACTAGAAAGGAATAATCTTAGGCATTTGAACTCTAAACAAAAGCTAGTGAGGAATTGAGCCTAAACTATACATCAACATATAGTTTCTTTCCTTTCATTGAGAGCTTATCATGCATTGCATTCACACTTCTAGAACTTACCTTGGTTTTCTTGGTTGAGGTTGCTATATATGTGCATAGGGTTAAGAGATGATTTTAGGCCCTCATTTGGTAGCTCATTATTCCCTAAACACTAACTTATGTTTCTGTCACGACCGCACTTTGCTAATTGATAGCTAAGCTCGGTGATTCGTGACTATGGTGGAAATTAACGAATGATTTACAAAAGATGAGAAATTTGGGAATTTGATACGAACATATTATAGAACAAACACCGATAGATGGACATAGTAGACGGAGTAAGTATGACACCACTTGTCATAATTCTGACTTGAATTACAACCATATCGAAGGATTAGAAGTATCAGAGTGTACATAACGGAAATGTGTTTAAGAATACATGTATGGAGACATGTATTACCAAGAGAAATCTTCAACTAATACTACTTTCTAACTTTGACAAAAGCATCGCCGGTCACTCTCCCTTCATCCTGCTCAACCTGCACATTGGAAATAATGTACAGGGCGTGAGTACAGAGTACTCAGTGGACACATGCCCAAAACATTTTATTGTCAAGCCATTCATAGTGAAGCATAGGGTTTTATCAAAAGGCCTATGTTCACGAAAAATTGAGTTATCTTAAAAGCGTCTGCAGACTAAGTTCTGTAGTATTCTACCATATCTGAGTTTGTTGTGTCCGAGGAGGTGGCCACCTCACTCGGTCACATGATCGGTCACTATCTGGAATGACACGATCGATGTGTACACTAGTCCAAGAATAATAGCTGATCATTCAAGGACCCGAATTCGATTTATGAATTGGCATCTGTGCCGATTTAACAGATAGGCATCATACAAAAACTGAAAATATTTATGGCATGACAATGCTTTAAAAGAGCTACTGATCTAATAAAACATGTTTTGTTTTATAGAAAGCCCACCTCGTTACTTTCTCTACTGCAACGAGACTTGATCTTTGCTTCTGCTACTGTCCCTCCTTCGCGTACCCTTCGATTAAAATCGAGGTAAGATTCGTATTCTAACGAATAAAATATTATTTAATATTTTATTTAAGTGCTGATCGGAGGTTATTCTAAATCCAGTAACGTAGTTAGTGTTATCTAAGCTCGAGTTATGAATCCCGTTATGTGAGCGGTTCATAAGATTTTTATCAATAAATCAATCTTTGATTTATTGCTAATCTAGATAAATTTTACTGTGTATTTGATTAGCTAAATCAATTACGCTTAATTATTAACTTTTAGTTAATAAATTCTGGTTAATTAACTTATCTTAAGTTAATTCTTTTAATTACGAAGTAATTCCTTACGAACTATCGTAATTTAATCAATGGTAGAGCACGATTTAATTAGTCGCGTCTCAATTCATAATTAATTAGGGAGTTGGGCTCGTAATTGAGTAAATGGGCTCTGGCCCAATTAAAAGGGCAACTCGGCCCGCTTACACTCAGCCCGGTCTAGTCTTCGGCCTAACTGTGGCTCCAGCCTGGAACTTGGTCCAGCCCGGATCACCCGAGACCCTGACCCGGCTGAACAAAACTTAGCCCCCTTCTCTTTTCGTTCATCTCACAGAGCGAGGCTCTGTCTCTCTACCTTTCTGTTTGCGATTCTTCTCCAGACGCTCTTCTTCTTCGTCCGATTCTCCGGTTACCTTCTCCGGCGATGACCGCCGTCGTCAGCTATCGCCGTCGGTCATCGCCTCGTCCCTTCTCTGTGACTAATTTCTCTAAGCTAAAATTTGGGGAAAATTTTAGCCCTAAGTAAATCGGGTCGAGCTCCGCCCGATTCGCCTTTCCTCTTTAATTTTATGGCGACATACGCCGTTTCCGGCCTCCGGGTGATACCCTGCCGCCGCGGTGAGATGGCGCTTGTCTGTATTGCCCGACGACCTGAACTCGGAAACCATGGCTCTGCTTCCGTCGAATCTGTCTGTCACGGCCACACTTTACTAAATAAATAGCTAAGCATGATAAATTCGTGACTATAAAATATGAATATGAAATAATGGATAAATGAAGAACATTTCTTGAATCGACTCTCAGGGCAATCTCATTTCTAGATAATCTGATACTTATAACTGATAAAGTAAGACAATGTTTGTCATGATTCTGACTCAGAATATATCTAAATCGAAAGGAACTTGAAGAACATCAGAGTGTACGCAACGGAAGTATGGCTATAATACATGTATAAGACATGTATTACCAAGAGTTATCAACAACTAAATCTTCACTAAATTGACAAAAGCTCCGCCGGTCACTCCGCTTCAACCTGCTCAACCTGCACATTAAAAACAATATACAGGGCTAAGTACAAATTGTACTCAGTGAACACTTTGCCCAAAACTGATTTTATTGTCATCCATATACTGAGTGAAACATAGGGTTTTTCTTAAAAGTCTATGTTCACTAAAATCTCTTAGTTCTCAAAAGTGACTGCAGTCAAATTTCTGTTGTAATCTACCATATCTGATCTGTGGTGCCCGAGGAGGTGGCCACCTCACTCGTCACCTGATCGATCGCCACACTAAGCGAGTCGACCACTTGTGTACACTAGTCCAGGTATAGTAGCAAGTCATACAAGGACACAAATTCGATTCTTATAAAATTGGCATAGCCAATAACAGATAGGCATCATACAAAAACAAAACATTTTATGGCATGACAATCTTTAAAAGAGCTATATCAACTAATAAAACATGCTTTGTTTTAAAAGAAAGCCCACCTTGTCTGCTTCTCTTAGATGTTACTGAACTTCTACGTCTTCTTGGCTACTGCTCCTTCTTTGCTCGACCTTTGTTTAGAAAACGAAATAAGATTCTCAATTCGAGCGATAAAAGATTATCGAAGAATTTTTAGCTCTACGTCTCCTCAGAGATTATTCTTAACTCCAGTGACGTTGCCACTACTATCTAAGCTTGATTTATTAATTCCGTTATATGAACGGGTTATATGGAACATTTATTAATAAATCACTACTTGATTTATTCTTAGCTAAGCATTAATTTAATTATATAATTGATTAGCTTAATCAAATAAATCTTCATTTATTAACCTTTGATTAATAAATCTTGGTTAATTACTTACTCTATAAGTTAATCATAGAATAATTCACTTATGAATTATTAGGGTTTAAACTCTTGATTAAGGTATGGTATAATTAATTTAATTATTAACCCTTGGTTAATAATTCTTGGTTAATTAACTTAATCTATAAGTTAATTCTTATATATATAAAATAATTCACTTAAGAATTATTAAGGTCTAACTGTGGGGTGAATACAATTTAATTAGTGATCACATTAGTTATGGATTGGGCTTATGTATTTTTTTAATTAATAAACCGGCCCAGTGAAAGAATAAACCGGCCCACTTGTTAATCCCGGCCCAATACTCCCATCCAGCCCGCTTGCTCTCGGCCCAGACTACAGCCCAGCCCTTGGCTCGGCCCGGCCCCGCAACTTAATCGACCCGACCCGGAAATCCGACCCGGATGACAAAAGACCCAACCCCTCTCTCTCTCTCTCATTCCACGCGACTTCTTCTTCTTCTCCGCCTCTGGTTCTCGTCGCTCTTCTCCCTCGATGTGCGACTCATCGTCGCCGATTATTTGACCGGCACTGCCGTGCTCGAGTCGCCGTCGTCAGTGTCGGGCTGATGTTCTCTTTATCTCTCTAGAATCTTTTCTCAACTCGCAATTTGGGGAAAATGCCCTAATCGAAATTGGGTAGAATTTTCCCCCTCGGCTTCCTTCGTCGATCTTCCGGCAAGTTCTTTCGTCGGAGAGTTCCCGCGGGTACGGCGAAACGGCGCCGTCTCGGAGAAACTCCAGCAAGCCTGACTTTCTCTCTTCTTAGATTTCGATCCTAAAATAAAATCCCTCAACCTACGTTGAGGGGACATTCGCCCCTTCTTGATTTCGGCGACGTCGCCTTTGAACTGAGGCTTCTGGCTGCTGCCGTTACCGAAGCAGAGCTGAGCCGCCCGTCGTCGACGCAGCAGCTCCAGCCACTTCTGGCTCCCTCTGTTTTCGTTTCCCCCCCCCTTTTTTTTTGTTAACTTATTAATTTATTAATTCAATTTCAAGTTCTAATTGTGTTTTCGGTTTTGCAGGTTCCGAAGGCTGCGACGACGAGGTCGCTGCTACTGCTGCTCGTCGCTGGTCTGTTGCCGTCGAGGTTTCGGCCTCGACGGAGGTTTGATTCTCCAATACTTTATTTCTCTTTTATTTGCTTCGTGATTTAAGTACTAGTTTTCAGTAAATTCTGGATTTCTAGTTCTTTTAGAGTTATGCTTGTTCTGCGAATTCTGAATGTGATTAATTGTTAATCAAACTGTTTCAGAAGTTAGTATACTATGTGTTTAGGCTTGTGGTGTTTTATTCTCGAGTGTATATGCTTTTAGTGGATAGTAGCAAGCATGCTTAGGTTCTGAAAATTTAGGTTGCTGTTTACGACATTAGGATTGCTTCTGTTTTAGCATGTTTTGAACAGAATGGAAGCATGCTTATAGGTTTTAAGTTAAACTAGTTCATGTCTATTTCTGCGTTTAGTTATCCTTGACTCTAAAACTGAAGCTGGGATTCATCTAGACATGCTAGTAGTTCAAAACTTGGATAAGTGAAGCAATATGCTTATATGCTCAAGTGTTGGATGGGTTTTAGTGGTTACCTTTAAGTAGAAAAGGGTTGGAGGTTTCTGCTGCAGGCTGGTAGCTTGGGAAAAAGGTATGGAGCTCTGCTCCTCCTCTTCTTCTCTTTGTTACAGACTTCTATACTTCCCTCTCACTCTCTTTTATTCTCTTTACATATTCAGATTTTGGTGAAGTATGAAAGAGTGTATTGTTGGCTGAAGTAAGGGGGTATATATGCTTGTTATCGATTTTTCTCTACTCAATAATTCAGCTGAATAATTCCTTTAACTATTCCTTTCATTAATGGCTGATGCAACTTGCTTATTGTAGGTCTTGATGCTCAAAGAAGGCTATGCAAGTAGCTAAGTGCTGCAGAGGCAAAAGATATGTTGTCCCCTTCTCTTGTAGCTATTTAAGCATGAAATCCTTTTTGTAGATTTCCATTAATGGCTCTAGCCTACTATTTTTGACTTTGGAGTATTGTAATTTAATTCTTGAGCTTTGGCTAATAAAGTTGTATGTTTTTGGCTGTATCGACATTTGTTCCTTGAAATCAAGAGTAATTGATTGGTGTTGTAAATATATATATATATATATATATATATATATATATATATATATATTTGTGTTGTAACTAGCTTTTAATATACTTGGGTTTATCCAATATCTCGAGTGTAGTGGGCTTGATCCCATAATTACTGACTAACAGCTCGGCCCAAATGAATTAGTATAATGGGCTTGGTCCGTCTACTTACTAATAACTCGTGACTAGTTAATCGAAAACTAGAATCGAATTAACTTGATAACTTGTAACAAGGAAATAATTCAGTTACTTAGTCGAATATCGAAATAAATGTCTATTTGGTTAATCGATAAACAATCACAGTTTGGGAATCAAGTGGCTACTTGAATTCACTTTAGAATTTCTTATAAAGAAATCCATTACACATAAGTGAAATTAAATCACTAAGGGTGAATAATTTCTTCTAATTACATCTAAAGTGGATAGGAAAATACGGGGCGTTACACTGTCCCTGCTGCGGGACAACCTTGGTCCGGCGCCCTCCGACGCAACTCCCGTTCCGGCAACCCCTTTCTCTCTACATATGGGCTCGTCCCCTTACATCAAAATCCCAAACTCTGCGAGTTTGGGGACATTTGCCCCTTTCGAATTATCAAGTTTTCGATATCATCTAATTTTTCTAAATTATTTCTAGTTCGTTTGTTATTACTGAAACGATTTGTTCGATTCGAGTTTGCTAACTTATTTTGCCCATTTTCTTCTTTGTTGCAGGTTCCGGTGATGACAGTGAGGCATCGCTGCTGACTTCGCCCCTCCATCGTGGCTCCAGCGCACAACTCTTCCTATTCTGATTCTTCGCCGTCGAGGCCTCGCGCCTCAACGGAGGTTTGAACCCTCTCACTTCCCACTCAATTCTTGAGCTACGTTTTTCTAACTTAGAATTCGTTCTCTGGTTATTATCCATAATCTTGTTTATGAGGGTATGAAACATGACTGGGTTGCTTCATTACTAGAAAGTGTGTTTAATAACTATTTTAGTTTTGAATACTAAAGTGGAAACAATGATGCGAACCTACTGGTTAGATCTAGGTTTGAGGTTTGTGAGTATCTTGTGTTATTGTTTTCTTTTCACAAATCTAGAATTCTTTGATCAAAACTGAGGTTAGGTAGCATGCTTGCATTTATGGCTGCATACATTACTGGATTGTGCTTGAGCTTTTGATTATGGTTGAGGGTCTTAGGAGTTTAGATTCTAAAATGAAGGAACATAAAACTGAATATTAACGTGCTTGGTTTAGGAGTAGAGTGTGGTTAAATTACCTTAAGGTGAAGGGCTGTAGTTGCTTGCTACTTCCCCTCATTCTCCTCTCTTAATTGCTGCCGCCTCCTTCCTCTCTCTCTCTCTCTCTCTCTCTCTCTCTCTTTTTGTTCTAAGTGATGGTGATGAAGGTGGTTTGAAATGAGGGGAGAGGAGTGTGTATATAGAGGTCGTTTGGAGTTCTCTTGGTTTTGAAAGGAAAGTTGACTTGTGGTTGCAGAGTGTGTAGTCTTTCAAGGTGTCTAATTTCATACTATGTTTGTTCTTTTCTAAAGATTTATGTAGATTTTATTTATTTCTAATTGCAGACCTTGAAAACCTCCCCTCGTTTTATTTGGCTGTTTTCACACTTCTTTGCAGGTATCAAAAGGGGTGAAACTACTGTTTCTGAAAATGTGTTTGGTTTCTTCCAAGGGCTGATTTTCTTTCCAAGTTTAGACTTGAGGTATTTGTCTCCTTTCAGATTTTTAAATCTCTATTCCCATGTTATCAAGAAGCTAACTTTTCTCCTCTGTTTTCTATTCTTGCAGATTGTAACTGCAATATGGTTGCCGCTATGGCTGGTTTTTGGAGCAAAAGGAAACTGATTTCATTTCTCTTTAGGCTGTAGACTGTTTATGGTTTTGTTCTATTTCCATTTCTACACAAGGATTGTTGTCTTGTGGAAGGATTCTTGTTTGTAGATTTAGCTGTAGGGGTGCTAACTTTCGCTGCTTAAACTAAGAGTCCCTAAAGAGGGCTGATTGTTTTCCATATTTAGGCTAGAGAGAATCCCTAGATTTGTTTTATCATTTGCATTGGTGCTGTAATTCGAGAATTGTAGGGATTTAAATATTGTTCATTGTCTTTGTAATATACAAGTCTTCTTTTTATAAAAAGGAGAATTTCCTTGTGGTTTATTGTAATATGTTGTTTAATACCTATTTTGATATATATATATATATATATATATATATATCCTTATCTTAGTGCACTAATTATGGGCTTGGCCCAACTCGTAATCACTTGGACCTTGGTCCGATCTAAGAATTCAATTGGGCCTTGGCCCAATTAAATAAAATGGGAAAGTTGACGACCATCTCTTACTCGAGCTTTTTAGATCATTGTTTAGCAAATGTGATCGGGAATAATAATGATTCATTTATTCGAACACTAATTACTTATTGAAAACTTAATGATATAGAAATTAAGTTGCTACTTGGTCTTATTAATTTATAGAAGTCGAGTCGCTACTCGATTCCATTATTGCTCTCTAAGCAATTGTTCTAGAATCTTGGATACTGAAAGCTGATAATACATCTCAACTATCGAGATTAACTAACTAATTTAGTTAAGTGAAATTACGGGGCGTTACATCCGCCCCCCCTTAAAGAAATTTTGTCCCGAAATTTATGTACCTTAGTTGAATAATTCTGGGTACTTTACTTTCATCTTATCCTTAAGCTCCCACGTGGCTTCTTCCTGACCGTGGTGCTTCCATGAAACCTTCACCGAAGTGATGGATTTATTTCTGAGCTGCTGCACTTTTCGGTCTAAGATTGCTTCTGGTCTATTCTCATAACTTAAATCTGAATTAAGTTCTACTTCATCTTGATGGATTACGTGCTTTGGATCGTGCACGTATTTTCGAAGTTGCGAAATATGGAAAATGTTGTACACATTTCCAAGGCTTGGCGACAACGCCAGCCTATATATGCTACTGGTCCGATAAAACGTGGCCTCAGTTTTCCTTTAACTCCGAATCTCACTATCCCCTTGGAAGGAGATACTTTCAGAGACACTTTGTCTCCTACTTCAAACTAAATCTCGGTTTGACGATTGATGGCATAAGATTTCTGTCTTCTGAGCTTCCTTAATTCTATCTCTGATTTGACTCACGATCTCGATCAAGTCGCTAATTGCGTCTGGGCCTAACACCTTTCTCTCACCGACTTCATCCCAATAAAGCGGTGATCTACATTTTCTTCCATACAGTGCTTTGTATGGTGTTGTATCTATGGTCGTCTGATAGTTATTGTTGTAGGCAAATTCGATCAGTGGTAACATTGGCTCCCAATGACCACCTTTGATGAGCCGGGGTCCAGCACTGATGAATCCGGGCTTTTATTTATTTAGTTGTTTTATGTTATATTTTGATTGGGCTCAGACTTTGTTTTATTTTGTAAGTAGTAAGTCTAATAGTTAGTATTTATTTAATTTAATTTAATTGTAGCTCAATTATCACAACATGTTAGGTGACGAATTGGCTCAAGTAGGCCCATCAGTATTTTCGAACCCTTGTAGTATTTAGGTCTTGGAGAAACACTATTCACGCAGACATCTTTGAATCAGAAATCTTATTGATCAATTTGTCTCCATCGTGCTTTGGTTCACGATTTTTCACTTTCGTTCTTGGTAGAGTTTGATTGTTGGCGACTTCAAGCTTGAATTCAATCGACTCGTTCGTGATATCTCGTAGTATCCGGGTTAGTCGAGCCACAAGATTGCTTGTCAAACGCGTTTCGTATCCTTGTAGATTCGGGGTTCGTTTCTGGTAATTTCTATCCTTGTTTATTTTTGAGTTTTTTCGTTCATCCATTGTTTATTCCTTCGTTCTCATCCCTTCATCATCATACCCATCGTCCCTACCACCATCAGATCCCTGAAAACCCGTAGTTTAATCCTAGATCCGTTTTTGAAACCCTAGTTCTGTCCCGAAACTGACCACCGTGACAAATCGAAAAATACTCGTGCGTTTTCACTGAATTTTGGATATGTTCTTCATAACCCTAAGTTGTAACTCGTGTTAAAATTTGAGCTTAATCGGAATTGAATTGCTTAGGTTTCTGTCGATGCCTATTCAGTGTAATTTGGGTAGAAATTCAGGTTCCCTGTCATTCGATTTTTTCATAGTTATATTTGGATTGAATCTTTTGTGTCTGACGTTGTTCGATTCTCAGCTTCCGCGTATTGTTGATCGTATCAACCTTGATCAAGTACCACTATTCTCAACATGTCATCTAGGGGTCGGTATGGTCCTTTCTGACTGCCCATTTGTCTGAGGGTGAAAGGCATTACTAAAATTCAATCTAGTTCCAAGTTCTTTATCCAAAATCCAGATGTGAATTTCGAATCTCGATCCGAGGTGATTGGGATTGGTAATTTGTGAAGGTATACCATCTCATGAACTAATACTGAGTTAACTTCTTTGATCTGTGAGTTAGTGATGGAAATAAGGTATGTGCTCTTTGTAAGTTGATCTACGATCACCTAGTTGGCTGTATTTCCTCTTCTTCACTTCGGTAGTCCTATCATAAAATCTATGGCGATATTCTCTCATTTTCACTGCAGAATTATCCAGGGTTGTAATTTGCCATAAGGTAATTTGTGCAGAGCCTTCATCTGCTGACAGGCTAGGCATCTTCTAAAGAATGAAGCTACATATCTCTTTTCCTTCTATCCAATCATAATTTATTTTCAGGTCTTGGTATATCTTCTTGCTACTAGGGTGGACGGTATATGACATATCATAAGCTTCACTTAATATCTCGTCCATAGCTCCTTACTAGGTAGAATTCAAAGTCTTCCTTTGGCAATAATTGCATTATCTACCTCCTTAAGCGCCTAGTATTTGACTTCTTCAATTTGGTGCTATGGTTAGAGTGGCGATGATCCCTTAATTAGGAGATGGATTATAGGGAAAACTGTTAGTTCTCTTGAGTCTAAGATTAATAGCTTCGGTTTCTAATTCATCCAGATGGCCTGGTTCGATAGATTAATTAATGGGCTCAGGCCCCATAGTCTGTATACTCATTAATGATAAACACTACTTGTTTGCTTGACTAGATAGTCCATTCGTATACTTGATCGTTTGTGCAGTTCTTATCTAAGAACCATAGTAATCATGTTGCTATTTGATTCTTTCTAGAAAGTACCACTAGAAAATCATCTTCTTGAAGAAATCTTACCTTGGTTACACTTCTACTCAACTTGCTAGAACTACTAGACACCTACTCAATCATGGGACCCTAATATTAAATTATATTTGGATACTCGCGTAAGAAGCAATTTGCTAATTGCTTTCATCCAAATAAAGATTTAGGGAATTCTCTCTTGTGGATTCTATAAGAATGTAACTAACATTCTTTCTGGCGAAGTTTTCATATCAGTGTAACTTAGTTACTAGAAGGGTGGTCTCAAATATAACACAACTTCTAAGTTCAGTTCTTGAAACTCCAAGAGGAGTGCCTCTTAGTTGGTCAAGAGAAATGATGGTTTCAACTAAGTTGTGCGATGAAAAGCACCTGCTAAATGTTGGTTTTGCCTGGGTGATAGTTGATTCCACGTTCACAGTCTTTCATAGTCATAGTCTCTCAGCTCAACGAAGTATTTGGTCCTTTGTAATTTGTGAAAACCTCACACTGAGCACAATCGAGGTGGTGTCTCTAGATTTTCAGGGCATGCACAATTGCCGCTAATTCTAGGTCATGCGTTCGGTAGTTAAGCTCGCAAAGTCAGAGCTGTTGTGAGGCCTATGCTGTTACTTTCCATTCTTGCATCAGAACACGTTCTAGTCCATTCTTGAAGGCACATGGGTAAACCACGTACTCTTTGTCTAGATCTGGAACTGCCAGAATTGGGGTGCTTGTCAATTCTTATTTTAACTGTTGAAAGTTTGGCTCGCATTCCAGTGTCCATATGTACTTGATCCCTTTCCTTAGGAGCTGTGTCATTGGTCTGGCTATCTTGGAAAATCCTTCTATGAATCTTCGATAGTAGCCAGCTAATCCTAAGAAACTTCGGATTTTGTTTGGTGTTGATGAGGATTTCCAATTCTGAACTGCTTCAACTTTTGCAGGGTCCACCTTAATTCTTTCAGCTGACACAATATGACCCAAAATGCTACTTCTTCTAGCCAAAACTCAAACTTGCTGAATTTGGCATAGAGCTTCTCTATTTTTTTATTTTTTAGAGTTCCTAACACTACTCTCAATTGTTTCTTTATCTTTCGTTCTTTGAATAGGTTAGCACACCATCTATGAAAACCAGGGTGAATTTATCTAAGTAGGGGTGGAAAACACAATTTATGAGGTCCACGAATACTACTGGTGCGTTGGTCAAACCAAACGGCACGGCTACGAATTCATAGTGGCTATATTAGGTTTGAAAGGCCGCCTTAGATATATGCTCTGGTCGGTTCTTCAGTTGATGGTGACCCGATCTTAGGTCGATCTTCGAAAAGACACTCGCTCCCTTGAGTTGGTCGAACAGATCCAAATTGATGGTAAACTCTATCTTTCTATCAGGTGGTAGTCCTGGTCGTACGTCTGAAAAACATCAAGAAATTCACAAACGATCTCTACATCTTTGATCTTTTTCTCCTTCTTATCCTTTGGTTCCTCGTCCAGGTAATCGAGGTATGTTGGGTTTCCTTTCCTTATCCAGGTTTATGCTTGGATGACGGAAATTACCGATTTTCGCTTATTCACGGAAATTCCGTGGAAGGTTGTCGGTTCCTTACCTGACATTCTAAAGGAAATCCATCTCTCTTTGCAGAGGATGGTGGCATAGTTTTCAACTAGCCAGTCCATTCTTAGGATTCTATCAACCTTCTTCATAGGTATGCTGCGGATATGGTTCTTTAGAAAATGCTGTGAACATATGTTTAATTCTAGATTCCTCACCTATGAGGTGATTATCATATCTGTCTCTATTTGTTCCATTCCTAATCTTAGGTTATCTACGCATGCTTTTGCTATAATGGAAAGTGAAATACTGTTTATCAAATAGGATTATTACAAGTGTATCGAGGGGTTGGCTCATACCTATCAAGTTTTCTTGGCCCTTAGCGAATTTCCCCTACCTCATCGCATAGGCCTTCGCCTTCTGTCGTTGCTTGTACCCAAAGCATTCTTGGCTCTGAGGTGGGAGTCGGGGTGGTGGTGGGGAAAACTATCGTGGTATTTTGGGTTGTTCTCCACCGAGAAGAACAATTGAACTGGGAGGCTCTAGGTGGCGGTCGTAGGATCTCTGATACGCCATTATTTTCTACTTCTCTTCATTTTACTTGTGATCTTCTCTTTTACTATCATACTGTGATTATGTTTCACTTTTCCTTCCGTGGAAACTTAACTTGGGTATAATATTTTCCTCCATTTGTACTTTCTTGACACCTTGATCTGCTTAAGGTTCTCGACGATCTTGTAAATTAGTATACTATTACTGTCTTTCATCAATGCCCTATAGGGCTCATTATTTCCCACCAAGAAATTCTCAGTCTCTTTTCTTAATATAGGGTGGCTACCCTCATTTCGAGTTACGTCGTACTTTATTTCTAAGTCTCGATAATTTTCATACTTATCGTATCTAAATGTTTCTTCTTCTTTGGTGGTTTAGGTGTGGGCATATGTCTTCATTTCTTAAGAACGCCTTACTATTCTCACTTTACTTCTCTTATAGAGAATAAAATGAATTCCACCTTGGCTTGAATGGACAATCTTACAGGTCCTTCTCCCTTGAAACATTGGATCTTAACTAGACTAAATCTTCTGATTTATCATATGTTATCGCATTTGCTCTGCTACTGCTGTGGATTCTAATTTGCTGATCATCATCGGTTTTCTCACCAAGACTAGAAGCTTTCCTCGTATGGCGGCCTGATACCACTACTTATGAGGAATTAACTTCATAGGTGTTGTTTAGTTCATCTGCTTACTGGATCTAGTTCAATTCTTCTGATTTAAAAACTTTTCTATTTCATGAGTATGTCACCTTCAATTCCTTGAACTTAACAGTTTATCACTGTTAATTTGGTCTTACCCACCAAATAAATAGGTTTATGAGCTCCATTGATTTGCGTGCTGCGTATATCAATAAAACTACTCCCCATCGTGATATGGGTCATGATACTTGTATTTGGCTCTTTCACTTCTTCATTGGATCCTTAGGATCCTCTTAAAGGTTCCCTAAGGCTCTCTACAACTCCGTATCATCTTAAATATCTTATTGATATTTTTTCTTTATCTATGTACCCTTGGTCTATCTTCTTTTAGACACTAGGTCTTAACCCTTCTATTTTAGGTCTTAATTTCTTATTCATTTGATCTGTCCACAACTTTGGTATTCCCAAGCAGCATTACGCTTCTTGTCATACCATGAACTTCCAAATGAACTGATTTTTCATTACCCTTGATTTCAAAAGAAAGGTAATACGTTCCGAGTGAAATAATTTATAAACTGACACTAGAAGAAATTTCAACTGGAAGAACGTGTCAATTCTAGCACGACATCCAATAGTTTCATCAATAAATTATTAGACCAGTATGGAAAGAATAGTCAGAGGATAGAAATAAAGTGACAAAGGGTCGAAAGAGAGAGACCTTCTTGTCGATACCCATCTGAATTCTGGTCTGCGAATGATTCTACCGAGAATGAGATTATATGGAGTGGCCAGTTCCATATAAGCACATCCTCAGCATGAATCGTTACTTAATCGAAGGATGACAAAAAGAAATTCTCAAGGTTTGACGAACTTTCGTCTTAGCTCAAAAACTTTTCTAACTTGATATTTTTCTAAAGAAGAGATTTTATTTGCTTCCGGGGGGGGGGGGGGGTTTGAAAGGGGTACATGCCACATCATAAGGCATTAGTACGCAAAGTTTTCCCTTTAAACACTACCTTCATAATTTCGTCACTAATCTCTAATGTAGGAGATTGTTATTTCCTTATTTTCTTATGAAGGACTAAGCTGGCAATAGGTCATGCCATCGTTGCTAATGACGCATAAGTGTGGGTAGTAACACTACCTTATATGTAGTCCCAACTGTATGTTCTTATCTTCAAATTTATTTCCTTTTTCAAGCACGTTTCGACAATCAACCACTATGGTTGGAAAATCTAACGGAGTATGATGCTAAATCATCCCGGATATGGCTTATCCGTCTTAAAAGAAGATTTTTTTTTCTTCTCCAGATATCTATTTCTCATAAAAGTTGCAACTTAGGCTATAACATTCTAATGATTTAGTTATTTACTCCAAGTGCCACTACGCCCTGACTCTCGTTGCTAGAATGCAGTCTGATCGTGAATATAACTTAACTTGCTTTCTTTCTTATTCTATTCTCATAATCGATAGCGTTTGAGCTTAACTCATCTTTCTTTCCTTTATTAGATTATTCTTTTCCTTCCAAGTATGCAGTGACACACTTGAAATTGAAGTGGACTTATTTATTTTGCCACAGTATATTTTACTCTGATTATACAACTAAGGTAAGCTGAAGTTGAAGGCGTTAGCAGCCTAATCTAAATGAGGGTTGGTGTACGTCTATTGAGATCGCCTCGATCTTCATGATGCTCCTCGTATCTTTCTTCTGGCATTTGGCCTTGTTCTTCTTCTTCTCCCCTGCTTTACTGCAAGAAAGGAACTTCGTTCCAATCTTAATTGAAGCTTACTTCCTCGAAGTAAGTGTCTAAAGCAACTATGTTCTCTAGAGAAGTTCACTTTTCTTTCTAAGTGATCTAAGAACTAGTTTCTGCTAAGTTCTTGCAATAAAAGAAATTTCCAATTTTAATCAGTTGAAGAAAGCCTTTTCTCTTTTCTTCGTTGAGCGTGATGAGTTGGAGTGCCGAGCTTTTGTCAAAGGACTCTATTTAGTCTAGCAATTCAAGTCTAGACTATACTTTGAAGAAGACTCTTGGATTTCAGAGCAAACCTGACGCTCTGATACCACTCTGTCACGACCGGACTTTGCTAATTGATAGCTAAGCTCGGTGATTCGTGACTATGGTGGAAATTAACGAATGATTTACAAAAGATGGGAAATTTGGGAATTTGATACGAACATATTATAGAACAAACACCGATAGATGGACATAGTAGACAGAGTAAGTATGACACCACTTGTCATAATTCTGACTTGAATTACAACCATATCAAAGGATTAGAAGTATCAGAGTGTACATAACGGAAATGTGTTTAAGAATACATGTATGGAGACATGTATTACCAAGAGAAATCTTCAACTAATACTACTTTCTAACTTTGACAAAAGCATCGCTGGTCACTCTCCCTTCATCCTGCTCAACCTGCACATTGGAAATAATGTACAGGGCGTGAGTACAGAGTACTCAGTGGACACATGCCCAAAACATTTTATTGTCAAGCCATTCATAGTGAAGCATAGGGTTTTATCAAAAGGCCTATGTTCACGAAAAATTGAGTTATCTTAAAAGCGTCTGCAGACTAAGTTCTGTAGTATTCTACCATATCTGAGTTTGTTGTGTCCGAGGAGGTGGCCACCTCACTCGGTCACATGATCGGTCACTATCTGGAATGACACGATCGATGTGTACACTAGTCCAAGAATAATAGCTGATCATTCAAGGACCCGAATTCGATTTATGAATTGGCATCTGTGCCGATTTAACAGATAGGCATCATACAAAAATTGAAAACATTTATGGCATGACAATGCTTTAAAAGAGCTACTGATCTAATAAAACATGTTTTGTTTTATAGAAAGCCCACCTCGTTACTTTCTCTACTGCAACGAGACTTGATCTTTGCTTCTGCTACTGTCCCTCCTTCGCGTACCCTTCGATTAAAATCGAGGTAAGATTCGTATTCTAACGAATAAAATATTATTTAATATTTTATTTAAGTGCTGATCGGAGGTTATTCTAAATCCAGTAACGTAGTTACTGTTATCTAAGCTCGAGTTATGAATCCCAGTTATGTGAGCGGTTCATAAGATTTTTATCAATAAATCAATCTTTGATTTATTGCTAATCTAGATAAATTTTAACTGTGTATTTGATTAGCTAAATCAATTACGCTTAATTATTAACTTTTAGTTAATAAATTCTGGTTAATTAACTTATCTTAAGTTAATTCTTTTAATTACGAAGTTATTCCTTACGAACTATCGTAATTTAATCAATGGTAGAGCACGATTTAATTAGTCGCGTCTCAATTCATAATTAATTAGGGAGTTGGGCTCGTAATTGAGTAAATGGGCTCTAGCCCAATTAAAAGGGCAACTCGGCCCGCTTACACTCAGCCTGGTCTAGTCTTCGGCCCAACTGTGGCTCCAGCCTGGAACTTGGTCCAGCCCGGATCACCCGAGACCTGACCCGGCTGAACAAAACTTAGCCCCCTTCTCTTTTCGTTCATCTCACAGAGCGAGGCTCTGTCTCTCTACCTTTCTGTTCGCGATTCTTCTCCAGACGCTCTTCTTCTTCGTCCGATTCTCCGGTTACCTTCTCCGGCGATGACCGCCGTCGTCAAGCTATCGCCGTCGGTCATCGCCTCGTCCCTTCTCTGTGACTAATTTCTCTAAGCTAAAATTTGGGGAAAATTTTAGCCCTAAGTAAATCAGGTCGAGCTCCGCCCGATTCGCCTTTCCTCTTTAATTTTATGGCAACATACGCCGTTTCCGGCCTCCGGGTGATACCCTGCCACCGCGGTGAGATGGCACTTGTCTGTATTGCCCGACGACCTGAACTCGGAACCCATGGCTCTGCTTCCGTCGAATCTGTCCCTGCTGCGGGACAACCTTGGTCCGGCGCCCTCCGACGCAACTCCCGTTCCGGCAACCCCTTTCTCTCTACATATGGGCTCGTCCCCTTACATCAAAATCCCAAACTCTGCGAGTTTGGGGACATTCGCCCCTTTCGAATTATCAAGTTTTCGATATCATCTAATTTTTCTAAATTATTTCTAGTTCGTTTGTTATTACTGAAACGATTTGTTCGATTCGAGTTTGCTAACTTATTTTGCCCCTTTTCTTCTTTGTTGCAGGTTCCGGTGATGACAGTGAGGCATCGCTGCTGACTTTGCCCCTCCATCATGGCTCCGGCGCACAGCTCTTCCTATTCTGATTCTTCGCCGTCGAGGCCTCGCGCCTCAACTGGAGGTTTGAACCCTCTCACTTCCCACTCAATTCTTGAGCTACGTTTTTCTAACTTAGAATTCGTTCTCTGGTTATTATCCATAATCTTGTTTATGAGGGTATGAAACATGACTGGGTTGCTTCATTACTAGAAAGTGTGTTTAATAACTATTTTCAGTTTTGAATACTAAAGTGGAAACAATGATGTGAACCTACTGGTTAGATCTAGGTTTGAGGTTTGTGAGTATCTTGTGTTATTGTTTTCTTTTCACAAATCTAGAATTCTTTGATCAAAACTGAGGTTAGGTAGCATGCTTGCATTTATGGCTGCATACATTACTGGATTGTGCTTGAGCTTTTGATTATGGTTGAGGGTCTTAGGAGTTTAGATTCTAAAATGAAGGAACATAAAACTGAATATTAACGTGCTTGGTTTAGGAGTAGAGTGTGGTTAAATTACCTTAAGGTGAAGGGCTGTAGTTGCTTGCTACTTCCCCTCATTCTCCTCTCTTAATTGCTGCCGCCCTCCTTTACTCTCTCTCTCTCTCTCTCCTCTCTCTCTCTCTCTATTTGTTCTAAGTGATGGTGATGAAGGTGGTTTGAAATGAGGGGAGAGGAGTGTGTATATAGAGGTCGTTTGGAGTTCTCTTGGTTTTGAAAGGAAAGTTGACTTGTGGTTGCAGAGTGTGTAGTCTTTCAAGGTGTCTAATTTCATACTATGTTTGTTCTTTTCTAAAGATTTCTGTAGATTTTATTTGTTTCTAATTGCAGACCTTGAAAACCTCCCCTCATTTTATTTGGCTGTTTTCACACTTCTTTGCAGGTATCAAAAGGGGTGAAGCTACTGTTTCTGAAAATGTGTTTGGTTTCTTCCAAGGGCTGATTTTCTTTCCAAGTTCAGACTTGAGGTATTTGTCTCCTTTCAGATTTTTAAATCTCTATTCCCATGTTATCAAGAAGCTAACTTTTCTCCTCTGTTTTCTATTCTTGCAGATTGTAACTGCAATATGGCTGCCGCTGTGGCTGGTTTTTGGAGCAAAAGGAAACTGATTTCATTTCTCTTTAGGCTGTAGACTGTTTATGGTTTTGTTCTATTTCCATTTCTACACAAGGATTGTTGTCTTGTGGAAGGATTCTTGTTTGTAGATTTAGCTGTAGGGGTGCTAACTTTCGCTGCTTAAACTAAGAGTCCCTAAAGAGGGCTGATTGTTTTCCATATTTAGGCTAGAGAGAATCCCTAGATTTGTTTTATCATTTGCATTGGTGCTGTAATTCGAGAATTGTAGGGATTTAAATATTGTTCATTGTCTTTGTAATATACAAGTCTTCTTTTTATAAAAAGGAGAATTTCCTTGTGGTTTATTGTAATATGTTGTTTAATACCTATTTTGATTTATAATAGGAAGATATATATATATATATCCTTATCTTAGTGCACTAATTATGGGCTTGGCCCAACTCGTAATCACTTGGACCTTGGTCCGATCTAAGAATTCAATTGGGCCTTGGCCCAATTAAATAAAATGGGGAAGTTGACGACCATCTCTTACTCGAGCTTTTTAGATCATTGTTTAGCAAATGTGATCGGAATAATAATGATTCATTTATTCGAACACTAATTACTTATTGAAAACTTAATGATATAGAAATTAAGTTGCTACTTGGTCTTATTAATTTATAGAAGTCGAGTCGCTACTCGATTCCATTATTGCTCTCTAAGCAATTGTTCTAGAATCTTGGATACTGAAAGCTGATAATACATCTCAACTATCGAGATTAACTAACTAATTTAGTTAAGTGAAATTACGGGGTGTTACAGTTTCATTACCCTTGTGGTCCTTTTTTGAGCCTCAAAAGCCTTTTATTCTAAAACCGGATGATAGGGGGTGAAGGTTGGTTAAGGGAATCTTGTGGAGAGTTGGAAATTTGCTATAGATGAGGGGTGAAAAGTGAAAGTCTTTGTGGAATGGTTTAATTTGAAAGAATGCTCCTATAAGCTCATGTCTTGAAAAGAACAAAGTTATTACAAAGAAAAAAAAAAGAATAAAGAAAGTTGTTGAATAAAGAGCATAAGGGAGTATTTCTTATTATATGGTGTGTTTCAATAGAAGTTTGAGTTCTAATTGGTGAATGGTAGTTAGAAGAGGTAGAAGATGGAGAAATATATACTTAGAGTGAGGAAGCTATAAGGTGAAATCACTTGAACGAAAATTTGAGTCACTTAGCCTAAATTTCCCTACCTTAACCAATGTCCCTACATTACAAGCTTGAACAAAGACCTAATCGACCTTGATTTGTGCACATAATGAAGTAATGGATACTTTAGACAAGAGGCAAGCATATGGTGAGTGTGTTGCATTGCATGAATTCGATGAGTATTGAACATTTTATAAACTTGAGAGTTTGAGTGATACACATTCTTGTGAGGTTTAGAGTGTGATTGGCCTAAGTGAGTTACCTTCTAGTTATGATTGTTGATTGATTTTAGGAGTGCTCGATTTAACTTGTTTCGTTGAAAGAAAATTGTTTTGAAATGAATTTCTGAGGCATTGTTGATCTCGAATGCACCCCCCATACATGTTTAAGTGTTTTGATTGTTTGTTCTATTATTTGGGATGAACAATGGCATAAGCTTGGGGGAGTTGATAAACATGTATTTTAGATGCATTTCAAGTTCATTTGGAGCGGAGTTGATGCTTGAATGGGTGCAAATGTGCTTAGGTTTTATAAGGTTTCATTACTTTTGCTTGCATTCGTGTTTTCCTCATTTTCTTGAGTTTTGTTATGCTTTTGCAGGAAAAATGAAAAAAAATATTTGGCAAATTGAATGAGCTCATGTCGAAGAGCATTTCGATATGACGCCATAGCAAAAAGCGGATCGAGATTCGGAGTTTGGACGAGGAGAACGAGCGAAAACCGTGGAACTGCGCAAGAAGACAACATAGACGGCGACCTAACCGGCAATCTGCCAGGCCGCAGGCCAGACCGCCGGCTGGGCGCCCTTTTCTCACTTATTCATCGAGTTGGCTCGATCCAACTCGGTTTTAATCCCTATTTTCATGTATTAAACCCCAATTTTATCTCCAAATTGGGTATCTCTCATCCTTAGAACAAATCCTATAACCCTAATTACATTTCTCTTTTGCTACTTTGGTATTTTGATCATTTGATGTGGATTTAGCTTGAAGATTTGAAGATCTTTCCATTATTTTGTTCCATTTCTTATTCCCTATCTATTGATCATGCTTTTATTCATTTTCTACAAAAAGTGGCGATCAGTTCCTCGTTTAATTTTACACATTTTTGAATGTCAAGTTAGCGTTAATAGAAAAATAAGTTAATGAAGGTAACATTTACCGGTTATTTTTATTCGCTCGAATTTTAAAAGTTAAGACGCCCGTTTACATTTTAAAGGAGGATATCATTTTAAAAGTACTTTAAGTATAATATCAAGTTTTCTCATTGGTTCAATATAATAAATCAAAAGATAAACTTTAAGGGGAAAAAAATACCTCAATTTACGATATTAATAATAGCTAAAAATATTACCTCTTAATGCAATGAATTTTTAATACTCCTACCAAAAAAAGCCAACAAAATTCAATCCTAAATAGAAAAATTATCTACGTGGTATTTCCACATCAGCGCATTAAGTAGGATTCAATTAGCTAAAATTATTAATTTAAAAGCTTGTACATTGTCGATGTAATTAGTTAAAATAATGATGTCGCAGAATACATGTAAACAAATAAAGTACCCTAATACTAAACCCTACAAAAAAAAAAAAAAAAACTCAATCCTACAAAAAAAAAAAAAAAAAAAAAAAAAAACCAACCCTGCATAAAAAACTCAACCCTTTAAAAAAACTACTAAACCATAAAAATTAAATTAAAATATATATATAAAAAACTCAACCCTAAAAAGAAACTAAACCTTCCAAAAAAATACTAAACCCTATAAAAAAAAAACCCTACGAAAAAAAAAATCAACCTTAAATGGAAAAAATTATCTACGTGGCATTTTCACATCAGCGGATTAAATAGGATCTAATTAGCTAAAATTATTAATTTAAAAGCTTGTTGCATAATACATGTAAACAAATAATATATTTGTTTATTCAATCATCACTAGTTGTTGAGAATCTAATTAAACAATATTTTAGCTAATTAAATCGACAAATAAACTTTTTAATAATTAAAAAGTATAGATATACGTATGCAAGTATGAATAGAGGTTGATAGGGCCCATTTGAGGGAGAAGTGTGAATTAATTAAAGATATATAGTAATATAAAATAAGTAAAGATAGAAAAATGATATGCTAGTCACCCATTGATGGACACCTTCGTGGGCACCTCGTCATTTTATCACGTTTGCATTATTTGTTTTAATTTTAATTTTTGTTTTACATTCTAGTATCTTAGAAATTAATTTACAAACCATGAAATCTAAAAAATAAATAAAAATCAAAGCTCGATTTATTTTATTACTCATTTTTTGAAGTTAAAAATAAAAAATAACAAATCGAGCATTGATTTTTTAGATTTCATGGTTTTTAAATTAATTTCTAAGATACTAAAATGTAAAACAAAAATTAAAATTAAAAAAAGTAATGCAAACATGATAAAATGACGAGGTTCCCACGAAGGTGCCCACCAATGGGTGACTAGCATATCATTTCTAAGTAAAGATATATATCAAATTAAAGATATATAGAGATATTATATTTTTAAATTTAAACTATTATTATTAAAGACGACTAATTTTGAAAGTGTGATGTCTCTTTTTTATAGAGGTTTTATGTTGATGAAGTCTTATAAATAATCGATGTGGATAATTGAATTAAGATATTTATAAATTATTAACACAAATCTATGAAAATTTATAAAACAAAATAACAAATAATTATATCAATAGGTGTATCTATTATATATGTATAATTCATAGATATAGGTGTAACTGATAGTAGTTGATTTTATTAAATTTTCTATAATATATGTATTTGATGCATATTTATATGTGGATAAGTCTTTTTGATAAAATTTGTTATTTGAAAAGTAATTAGTTTAATAATATTGCATAAAATGTGTTCGTAATATATATGAGATATATGTATTGTCATTAAATATTAAGTTTTTCATAAAATGGAAAATATATATATATATATATATATATAGAGGAGAGATCACATGAAAAACCCACTTTTTGTGAGAAATAAGAAGTAATCTTATCCATCCATTTTTTGTGATCTATGACTATTCTTTAGTTTAACATATATGTGTTATATTCATTGACTTAAATAAATAGAGGGTACTTTTGTATTTCTTTCTTTTGTTATTAACGGTTTTCTCCTAAATGAGGGGATATGGGTTTGTTTTTTCCTTAATTTACGTATATCAATTGATTGAATGTAACTTGATTTTATTTACTTATTTTATTTTAGCCACAATTTTACCTTGTATTTATATTAAATTATTTTACTAATAGTTTATAAATTCTGAAATATACAAAATTAATATTTGTAAGGTTCGAAATATGCATTACCCTACAATTTAAAATGCATTATAGAGAAGTTCATAATGCATTATATCGACTTATGCATTTTCATATTGCATTACCCTACAATTTAAAATGCATTTTCAAAATCACGAAAATCTTCTCAATATTTTTTTTTTAGTATTACTCATAATGAATTATAATAATTTCCTTAATGCATTGTCTAATTTGGTCAACAGTATTTAATGATAATAGTTCTCAAAACGAGAAATACATAAAATTCTTGCTACTTAAATTAGTTTATAATGCATTAACTAAAAAATTGTAATGCACGAGAGAAAGTATTATAATTCATTTTATTACTTTACTAATGTATTAAGTGAAAATTTGTAATGCACGAGAGAAAGTATTATAATACATTTTATTACTTTATTAATGCATTAAGTGAAAAAATGTAAGGCATTTTATAATGCACCAAAGAAGTATTATAATGCATTGTATTACTTTATTAAATGCATTAAGTGAAGAATTGCAATGCACCAGATATAGTATTATAATGCATTACTTAAGATATTTTACTTAATGTATTAGTTTGTAGTGCATGCGAAATTTGTTATACTACAAATTAAGATTATTATTATTTTTTTAAAATTGAAATCTCTCTCCCTATATCACGTAATTGCTACAAATCCGTAATTCTAGGAGGATAACGTTTCATTCAAAAAATAAATATTTTAGTTTTACTTTCTTACCCTTTAATAAGAAAAATAAACCGCTCATGCAATTTATTAATAGTATCTACTAATTTTAAATCTAGGCTGTTGATTTTAGAGTAATCAAAGGTGTATATCTTTCTTATTTCTTACACTAAATGAGTTTTTTACATGATCTCACCCCTATATATATATATATATATATTTAATAAAGTAATACAATGCATTATAATACTTCTTTGGTGCATTATAAAATGCCTTACATTTTTTCACTTAATGCATTAATAAAGTAATAAAATGTATTATAATACTTTCTCTCGTGCATTACAAATTTTCACTTAATACATTAGTAAAGTAATAAAATGAATTATAATACTTTCTCTCGTGCATTACAATTTTTTAGTTAATGCATTATAAACTAATTTAAGTAGCAAGAATTTTATGTATTTCTCGTTTTGAGAACTATTATCATTAAATACTGTTGACCAAATTAGACAATGCATTAAGGAAATTATTATAATTCATTATGAGTAATACTAAAAAAAAAAATTATTGAGAAGATTTTCGTGATTTTGAAAATGCATTTTAAATTGTAGGGTAATGCAATATGAAAATGCATAAGTCGATATAATGCATTATGAACTTCTCTATAATGCATTTTAAATTGTAGGGTAATGCATATTTCGAACCTTACAAATATTAATTTTGTATATTTCAGAATTTATAAACTATTAGTAAAATAATTTAATATAAATAAAAGGTAAAATTGTGGCTAAAATAAAATAAGTAAATAAAATCAAGTTACATTCAATCAATTGATATACGTAAATTAAGGAAAAAACAAACCCATATCCCCTCATTTAGGAGAAAACCGTTAATAACAAAAGAAAGAAATACAAAAGTACCCTCTATTTATTTAAGTCAATGAATATAACACATATATGTTAAACTAAAGAATAGCCATAGATCACAAAAAATGGATGGATAAGATTACTTCTTATTTCTCACAAAAAGTGGGTTTTTCATGTGATCTCTCCTATATATATATATATATATATGTGTGTGTGTGTGTGTGTGTGTAAAGGTAATTATGAGATTTCTATTCAAATTGAAATTCTAAAAAGATATATAGTATTAATAAGATTAAAGTTTTAATTAATTAATGTAATAGCCGTGAAAAATTCATTCTGAAAAAAAAAAAAAAAAAAAAAAATCAAACTTTTCGATTTTTATTAATTATTTTTGAGCTACAATATATTTAATGAATAGCGAACTAGCTATTTTATAATTTCTAGCCTAAGAATTATCGAGCGAGATATTATTTAATGAAGTAGTAGTATTAGCTAAGGGATAATAATTAGTATATAAATTATTCTAGCATTATTATTTCCGGAAATGCAGAATTTATAGAAGCTTAATTCAATTTCCGGAGCGAACTTGGAATTATAGCACAACAAGTAAGACTAGCAAAATGAGATGAGTGTACTCTGAGAGCGTAGAAGAAATTTGTAAATAATTTCCGGTAATGTGGAAGGCAAATTTATTATTTGTAGAAGTGTTGGGAATTATAATTCCCGAAAATAGCATATAAGCATGAGGAATTATTTATTTAGCTAATGTGAATTAGCATATATATATATATATGTATTTATTTAATCATGGAGAAGGAAGAGGAAATAAAATTTTCAAGTATTTGGGATCGAACACGGGCGAAAATGAGCTCATTGAATTTTTTTTTATGATACGTTGGAATATTTCTTTCCCAATGAAATCTCGAGCTTTTTGATAATGAAAGAATTATAGCAAGGGAATAAATTATTCGGAATGATTTCCGGAAAATGCTACGCGATAAATTTTTTTTACGAAAGTAAGATGAGAACTAATTTCTCAAAAAGGGAGTAATATATATTTATAAGTGTGATGATGCTGTGAAATGAATTTATTAGCACATGAGTATGTCTTATGATATGAGGAAAAAAATAAATAAATAAATAAATGAGAAGAGTAGAGAGAGAGATAGGAGCATTAAGCACCAAGTTTAAATAGACCATCACCCTCCTATTTCCCTCATTCATTATTTTCAGCTCTCTCTCTCTAGAATCATCTCTCTAGAAATCAAGTAAGAGAAGCTCTCCCTTCTCTCTTCATCATCAAACTCGCCGGCCACCCTTCCTCCTCCATTTCCGCTGCCACCGGCGACTCCTCCAGCCTCCGATCACTCCCAAAGTTCGCCCTCCCGCATATTTCGACCCATAGAGCAAGAATCCGAGGTCGAAATAATGATTCAAGAGCTGCAAGTAGGACATGCAAGCTTTGGTTTACAAGCTCGAAGAACCCACTTCGATTTCTTTATTTTCGTTGAGGTAATCTTCCTTTCTTTTGATGAATGGAGTCTAGATCTGAATAATAGATGGAAGTTTGAACCCAAAATTTGAAGAACAGAATTCGGTCACCCCCAAACCTTGTTGTATGATCGATTTTTCTTGAGATTTATACTCTACTCTTCATTTTAAGATGATTTATGAAAGGATTTTTGAAAACTCCTTTGATTTCTCTTTAATCCGAGTCCTCTAGCTCCTGTATGTCTGGTAATATTGTTACCCTTCACGTTTTAGAACTCAATCCACGGTTGAAAGCCTTCAACCCACGAATCCATGAGCTTCGAAATCATTTTCAGGATGAAACATTCTACCGAACAGTTTGAGTACATGTTTTAATCTCTGATTTTGAACCTTCATCATAGCCAGAATCGAGTATTTATCAATTTAGATGTGTTCCTTATCATCCCATCTTTCTACTGATACCGATTTCATCCAATTTGGTTGAGTGACGAGTGAAATAAGCCGTTTTAAAGATTGTATGTTCGACCCTCTTAAAAATTCCTCATGCCCAGAAGCCGTTCTTTCATCGAACAGTTTGCGTGCGTGTTTTGTTCAGCGTTTTCAAGCATGTTCCCGACTTTATCTTCGTTCGAGTCCTAAATGAAAGTTGTAGAATATGTTTTCAGCCTACCGCAGCAGTTTGAAACACCCCAAACAGAGTATGTATGCGTGAGTTATGATGATTTGAAGTTCGCATGTCAAATCTGTCAATTTTGAGAAAAACGTTTTGAACTCAGTTTTGATCTTCGTTTTTGACTAAGATCCTTCGCTCAAATCCAGAAAGTAAAATATGGAAAATACTCTCTGTTATCCCAGATTTGCATCCATAGTTTGTATTCCGTGATGGGTTAAGAGTCGATCAAGTTATCTTAGCTCGAAGTTGGCTACTCGAGTCGGCCAAACTTCAATTCCCAGATTTCAGCCACTGATTTCTGAACTTGTTTTCTTGAAAACGGTTTGCATTCTGAGCTTAATTATTTTTCCACATGAAAGTATGTGTTCTTATCTTTCTAAGAACAGCTCATGAGATTGATTTGGAGTTCATGTCGATTTTTAATAATTTTTACAAGATTACATGTCATTAAGTTCGAAAATATTGCAACAGGTTCTGTACTCTTTTGTATTCACGTTTTGAGCCATTTACACTCCTCAAATCAGAAAAGTCTATTAGACAAAAGTTGTTCCTTGTGTTCTGAACTTCAAGTTTGATAGCTCATATGCCCCATTTGGTTAATTAATGAATGAGTTACAGCCTTCCAAAGTCAAGGTATCAAACCTGTCTATGTCCTGTTTTCAGAATTGAGATCCTTAATTGAAACGCGTCTAATTCCTAGCTCACTTGTGAGGAAAATCTGAAATTTAAACATGTCATAGCTATATGTCTTACCTTTCCAGATTCGTAGCCCATGCCCTGTTTCGATTTATAACAAGTGAGAAATGATTGTTTTCCCAAGACTCGCAGAATGCTACTTCTTGTTTAAACCATGAACTAGAACTTCAAAGTTGACTCATTCCAGGATTCCTCCCTCACACTAAATAAGTGTGAGTTAATCATATGACCAAAGACTATAGCTAAGTATGTGAATAAGATCAAGTATATAAATAAACTAAGTTATCAGAAAGGTTAAATACAAGTATATGTATACTTATAAGCTAGTATTAATCTATCATTTGTGAATAGGTTACTAGCTACAAGGACAAGGCGACGAGGATAACCAAGGAATAATTGCCTGCTTGCTTGATTGCTTCCAAAACGGTGGGCTTTCTAAAATAAAAGAGTTTTATTAGCTGAAGTTAGTTCTTTTTAAAGAATTGTCATGCCATAAAGTTTTCAAGTTTATGTATGATGCCTATCTGTTACGGCTTTGCCAAGTTTATAAGAATCGAATTCGGGTCCTTGTAAGATAGCGATCTTACTTGGATTAACGTGCACGCAGTGACAGGCCACCTTAGCGAAGGTGTGTCTGTCTGGTGTCCGTGGAAGGTGTACAACTTCCTGGATGCAAGTAAGATCGGATATGGCTGATTACTAAAGAACATAGACCGCAGTCGCTTTAAGTTTCAAGTGTTTTAGTACACATAGGCCTTTTCTAAAAACCTATGTGATACTCTTGCATGGCTGACAATTAAAGAAAATATTTTGGCAATGTGTCCACTGGGTACCTAGAGTACTCAGCCCTGTACATATTTTCCATGTGCAGGTTGAGCGAATTGGAGTGAAGTGGCCGGTGGAGCTTTTGTCGATCTTAAGAAGTCAAAGTCTCTTGGTGGTGCATGTCTTCATACATGCATCCGTTTCCGCTGTGTTCACTCGAATGTTATTTCAATTTAATTCAATTTAGTTGTAATTTGATGATGTCATCATTGCACTTCGTACAATTTGTTTGGTTCCTGAACTTCCTTTGACATGATCGAGTCAAGTTATTAATTCTCCTTCGTCATTTATTTCTTGATCTTCATATTATTTCTTTAAGTCACGAATTACCGAGCTAAGCTATTAATTAGCAAAGCGCGGTCGTGACAATTAATTAACCAAAATTATGAAAATTTAGCAAAATAATCAAGAAAAATAGTGGTTGATCGATCTTTATTTTGCTATTATAGATATATAGATAGATTAAAAAAATATGAAGTTTAGTAATCACCAATTAGAATGTAACAATCCTTAATTAAGATTAATATTTTTAACTAGGGTTTAATATCCCGTTTATTATTTTCTAACTAGGGTTTAATAATCTTCAATTAGGGTCTACTATTTTTCAATTAGGGTTTGATGATCTCCAATTAGGGTTTATTATTTTACAACTAGGGTTTAATAAATCTCAATTAGGTTTAATTATCATAAATTTATTAAATTAATAAAAAACGAAACAAAAATTACTGTGCATGAAAGTTTTACAATATTATACATATGGCTTTTATTTTTCTACAAGGTAGAGAGTGGAAAAAAAAAATAATAAGAAGAAAAAAGTGGAATATTTCATCAGCAAGATGAGAGAGAAAGAACAAGGACGAAAAAACGGAAAAGAAGGGAAATTAAAGAATGAAAATGGAAAAATATTAATGTCGCTCATGTGGCACTCACTAAGAGTCGCCTAGCTGATCATTACTGTATATATATATGAAACTATATATGAAACATATCATATGAAAACTAATTATTATGTGAAAACTGCAAATCATGCATTTTTATGTATAAAATGATGCACTTTTGTGCATAAAATGTTGCATAATAAAATATATTATTTTTATATTATTTTATGTATAAAATGTATCATTATGAGAATGCAACATTTTATACATAAAAATACAACATTTTGTGCATAAAATACAACATTTCATGCATGGTTTGCAATGTTCACGAAAAATAAGTTTTCACCATAATGCATCTATATATATATGAGAGAAAAATTGAAATGTCCATTTAAGTTAGTGGAACTCAAATTTTGCCTACAAACATAACTTACTCAAATTAAGTCCATTTTTTTTTTTACCTTTTTGGACCAAAATACCCTTAATAAGTTGACTATCACTAAAAACATTTTGACTTTTTTTGTTTTTTTTTTAATTTTCTGATACTTTTTATTTGTAACTTCTTTTTCGATTTTTTATTTTTTATTTTTTTCAGACGTTTTATTTTATGGTTTTTTTTTTAGTTTTAGCTCTATTGGGTCTATTGACACTAATAATACCAATATATCCAATTATTTAGATGTTTTATTTTATGTTTTTTTTTTCCGATTTTGACTCTATTGGTTCTATTAACACTAATAGTACCAATAGATCCAATTGTTTCAAATTTTTTCAGATATTTTATTTTACGTGTTTTTTACCGATAATGGTACTATTGGCACTATTGACACTAATAGTACCAATAGATCCAATTGTTTCAAATTTTTTCTTTTCAGATTATTGACAACGGTCTTTTATAATCTCATTTGACCTAATGATAATTCAAACAAACTTATAAAATCAGAAGTCAGGAGAAATAAATGAAATCATAAAACTCTAAATCTAAATTGTGTCTAATGGGACTATTTGGAAAAAAATAGACCCATTAGAACCAATTATGCACACACAATTCAGTCTATAATCAAAATCCAAGAAGCAGTTCATACCATGATTTGCATAATTCCAATTCCAATTCCAATTGCATAAAATTCAAATGAAACCATAAAATCTTAAATCTGAATTGGGTCTATTTGAATTAAATAGCCCCATTAGATCCAGTTCAGCAGTAGCAGCAATAGCAAATCAAAAGGAACACGCAGCAGCAACAGCAAAACAAAAAAATTGAAAAACAAAGTAACAGCAGCAGCAAGGGAAATCAAAAAAGTTGGAAGAAAAATAAAAAAATAAGTAAAAAAGGAAATAGAGGAACACGCACGGCAAATCTATTTCCTAGAACATCTAGCACATCAGAATCCATATATCATGGACAAAAATCATCGAGGGGCCCAGATCTGACCGCCGCCGCCGGAGGAAGCAGATCTGACCGTCGCTGCCGCTAAGCACTACGATAGGAGCAGATCGGAACAGATCGAGGCTGGATCTGGAGGCATTTAGGGCATCGACGACCGAGAGGACTGACAGCACGCCGGCGGGGAAGGAAAGTGCGGGGTTCTTCAGGCGGTGAGTTCGGGGGTCGACCTCCAGCATGCCCTCAGGAATCGTGGCAGAGGTGGCACGCGGGCTCCGACGCGCGTTGAACTCCACCTCTGCATTGAACTCCACCGCCGATGAGTCTCCAACGCCGCCGTCATGGTGGATGGTAAGGGGAGAATAGGGAGAGGATTTGAGACCGAGAGATGATTTAGGATTTTGAGATTTTAAAAATGCAAAATGAGATCACAATTTCTTTTGATTCAAAATAGAAGGGTATTTTGGTCCCAAAAACCAAAAGATGGACTTAATTTGAGTAAGTTATGTTAGTGGACAAAATTTGAGTTCTACTAACTTAAATGGACATATCTATCTATTACCACTATATATTTATAGTAGTGGTAATGCATAGATATGTTCATTTAAGTTAGTGGAAGTCAAATAACATCCACCAACATAACTTACACAAATAATGTCCATCTTTTGGTTTTTGAGACCAAAATACCCTCACTATTCCAAATTTGAATTTTGATAAAATTGTAAACCATGTATTCATTTTTCATTTGTCATTTCTCAAAAGAAACCCTAATTCCTCTCTTCTCTCTCTCTTTCTCCTCTCTGCTCATCCTGCCGCCGTCAGACCTCCGGCCACCGCAGCCTAACGCGCAGCTGCCATCATCTCGGCGCTCGGCGTCCGGTGCCGCAGCCAAGTGCGGCTAGATAGAAGGCACGGTGGGGGCTGTTATAGCCGCACCACCAGATCTGCCGCTGCTGCCATCGAACCAGATCAGTGGCTCCAGATTCGCGGCAACCTCACGATGCGGAATCGAACGCTGCCGGATTCCTGCCCTTTGTTTCATGAATCTACACCTATCAATTACTCGCAATACTTCCGTGAGGGAAGTGGAGCCGCCGCCGACCACTCTTGAGCATGGGAGAATGAGTCTATGCGTGCTTATTTTTAATTGTTTTTTTCTTTTTCTTTTTTCCTTTACCTTTATTTTGATAAGAGAATGCTGAGCCCCTGCTCATCCACCTCTATTTTGAATTTATTTTTTTTCAATTTTTTTCCTCCCTTTCGATTTTCCATTTTAAATTTTTTCTGAGTCATTTTCGATGTTTAGATGAGATTTCGGAATGTGAATATGAATCTAGATGAGATTTTGGAATGCAATGTTTCTGTATGTTTTTGTTGTTGAGATTAAAATTATTGAACAATTGGCTCTATTGGTACTATTAATGTTGAAATAGTACCATTAATACCGTAAGTTATGTTGGTGGATATTATTGTCTCTATTGGTACTATTGGCTCATTTTTGTTTGTTTTTTTTCTTTCCCTTTACCTTTATTTTGATTTTGTTGTAGAGAGAGAATGTCGAGATGAATGTTGGTAATGGGTCTATTGGGACCCCAATTAGACCCCAATTCAAATTTAGGATTTTATGGTTTCATTTATATTTTATGCAACTTGTACAGGATTGATGCAAATTATGATTTGAACTGCTTCTTTGATTGTGATTGTACGCTGAACTAGGTGTGCCGGGTTGAGGTCTAATGGGTCTATTTAATTCAAAAAGACCCATTAGACCCAATTCAAATTAGGAATTTATGATTTCGTACTATTGGGTATATTGGTACTATTAATGTCAATAGAGCCAATACAGCCAAAATCGAAAAAATAAAATAAAATAAAATGTCTGAAATTTTTTAAAACAATTGAATCTATTGGTACTATTAGTGTCAATAGATAATTATTGTATCATTTCAATTTTGGTAACGGTCATTTCATATCATACAATACATGACTTAAAAATATTATAATTGTAATACCCTGACTTTTATTAAATATAAAATATGTAAAAATTCGAAACTCTGCATAGCTTTGTTTCAATTTTAGTTAAATAGTATTTGCTCAAATTGTATGAAATTACATTTTAATTTGCAATTTAGATATAAATATAAATCTATATTTGTATGTCGTAATTTTTATTATGAAAGAAGAAATCAAATCCAGTACTATATTAATTTTATAATACTTTAAAATGAATTAATTAAAGAATACGTAATTATTCTCTAAGTATTAATATTAGGCCAAGAATAATATTATGTACTAAAAAGAAATATGGACCAATACCATTGCAATTACTACAATATTATACAAGTAATTAAGCAATGAAACCCAAATGTTTATACGAATTACAAAGGAAAATGAAATAAGTTAAATAAATAAATAAATATTACATCTTTCCTCAGCAAAGTCCACTACTACTCTACTCTAGTGAATCTTAGCCAAAATCTTGAACACTCAAAGCTTTAAATTAAAAGTTGTCCAAACTTGTTCCTGCAAACCTACACTATTGAATTTATCACCCCACTATAATACACCACCAAAGTCAACATTTTCAGCCTTGGTAGATTTCACAATCCAATAAATCTAGCAGTAGAGATTTGGTGACCATCACCAAGTTCTTCTCGATCAATTCTTCAAGACTCTTTCACCTTGTCTACTGCCTATATAATCCCCCTCTTCACCACCTCATTTCACCTCCTCATTTCAACTGCATAAGCAAAATAAACACTCACTAAAAGAAAAAGGCTGAAGCAAGAGCATAAGGAAAAAGGCAGAATAAAAGAAGTAGAAGCAGGAGAAGCCTTGAAGCTCATTTCTCATCCTTTTCTGTCCAACTACTGCAAATCCTCAACCAAATCCAAGTTAAAATAGTAAGGATTTTCCAGCCCTTGCTTCTTTTCATGTTCTTTTCATGCTTTAAGAGGATTAAAGAACTAAATCAAGAATTAAGGCAAGAAACTAAAATCCTATGGCTAATGCATAATAACTAAAAATATATGATATCCTCCTAATACAGCTAAATAATTAATGAAAGTAAGCTTCCTGCAAATCTATGAGATAAGGAACTTTAAGCATAAAACTGAAACCATAATAAGTCTACGGGATGATAACTGAAAATATTATATGCTTAACTGGAATATACAAGCAAGCTTCTTCCTAAGCTATGAAATTAGAACTCAAGCAGGAACAATAAAATGCAACTCTTACTCACTAAATGCTCAATAAAGAACAGAAAGACAAGCATAAATTCTGAATTATTTTAAGGCCAAAACAACATCTATATGGGTGTATATGCTTTCCAAAGCAAGAAATCGAAACATGAAACAAGAGCATAAATTGAGAATATGCTTAATCCATCTACTGCAATGTACTTATCCCCAAAAATACATAAACATGGGAATCAATAAACGCTAATGCATAATCTGGAATTGAACAATTGATTAAATAAACGAACAAACTTCAGTACCCTAAAAAGGAACACACATACTTAATCTAGATATTACGAGTGAGAGAAGGGTTTGAGGAAAGATTACTGGAACGAGGGAGTTTGTTCCCCCGTCATTCTGCCGGAATGGCGCGAGCTGCAACGGCGCTGCGTCGGGCGAGCTTAGATGGCGGCTGCAGTGGCTCGATACCGGGAACAGAAACAGCAACAGAGGCGGAGCTGCTGCCAGGGGCACGGCGGCGTTTTTGCTACCAGAGGAACAACGACGGCAACACGAGCGCGGTGGCGCTGTCATGAAGACTCGAAGGCGGCGGCGCTGCAGCAAAGGCGGTGGCGACCATGAGTCCGCAGGAGCAGAGGAGAGCGAGAGACTCTCCGAGAACGGGGACCAACGACGGCGATTTGAGAGGAGAAGGAGATCGATTTACGATTTATGATTTACCATTTACGATACGATTTTTGGGAATGGGAGCTTTCGATTAAGGGTTTTCAGAATTGGGGTTTTTGGAGGAGAAATATGGGAAGATAATAGAGAGAAGAGGTGAGGATCGGTGGGCGGCGGCGGCGCCGGGGATGTGGCACCGGCTGCCGGCGATTCTGCCCATGAAGAAGAAGAGGTGAGAATCGGGCTATCGGGATCCTGCAACCCTCCCCAATGCTTTAGGCCTTAATCTGCTGACACGTGCAATTTTAACTTGTCAACATAAGGGCATTTTTGCCTTTTTACATCAATTAGTACTAACTATGGTTCCAATTCTCACACACAGTGTTTAATTCTATATTTTTCTATTCGTTCAGCTCATTTTCCATCTTCACTTTAATTTTCTCAATTAATTAAACACTCATGTCTTCCACGATCTTGAGTGAAGAAAATGGGAGAGAGCTGAGTTTGGCATTCGAGATCTTTCCGAGAAGCTTTGGGCTGTTCTGGGCTATGTGACGATTGTCGATGTGGGGGTTTCTGCGGGTGTTCTTGGCGGCGGTGGCGGGACTGTGGATGGGCGGCGGGGCGGCGGAGGCGGTGGTGGGGACGGTACCGTATAGAATCCACACGCTGTTCTCGATGAAGTGCTGTTCAAAATAATAGCGATGGTACGGTGAAGATGTAGGGGTGGAGGTGGGAGTGGAGGATGGGCATCTCAATGGTTCTTCAAATTAAGTTTTGCAAAAGAATAGGAACAGAAGAAGTTAGGCGGAGAAGAAGACGGTGTGGAGAAGATGAAGAAGCAGTTGTATTAATTAATTTTATTAAAAAAAGTTTAGGGCAGACTTTGGGCCTTTTTAATTGTTGCTATGGATTGGGAAGGAGAGATATAGAAGGAGGAGAAGATTTGAGAGTGGGGAGGACAAGAAAATTGTGCAGAAGAAGAAGATTCGCCGTCGTGCCGACGAAGAAGATGAAGAAAATAAAAAAAAATAAAAATGTTTGGAGAAGAAAATTATTCCTAGCACTTAGCTGTGTGTGAGTGTGTGGTTAATTAACTTTAATTACAATAAATGTTTGGGGAGGATCTGGTGATGTTCTTGGCTGAACATCATGTTGTTCATGAAACGAGGGCATTTTGCACCATTTCACAATTTTTTGTTTTCTTCTTCCATGTTTTATGTATTCTCATGTTTTTCTTTTCTTTTCCTACTTTCTCTGTTATTTTTTTTTTTTATTATTTTTTTTTTGTAAGCTCTCACTTTCTCTGTTTAAATAGATTTTCCCTTAACGCTGTACCTTCTCTTCCATGGATCTTTAAATACAATTTTGGTTGGCTTTTGTTTTTCTCTACAAAAAAAAAAAAAAAAAACCAAAGTTTATTGTTTTATTTTTTTAGTAATAAGAATAATAATCAGCTAAAAGGTAATATTAAAAATTAAATATGTTTAATAAACCCTAATTATGAAAAGTGAAACTAATAAAAAGGGTTAACTAAAATTTAATCATAACAATACAAATTATTTTTATAAATTAAATACATATCCCAATTATCCTATATTAAAATAAATAATTGGTTAAAGAGGGATATCGATATTATCCTACTTTACTTAAATGGGATAATTTTACCAAATATCACTGCACTATGTTAAGTGTTGCAAACTTATCACTAAATTTTAATTTGTTTCGCAATTATCACTAAACTCTTATTTTTGTTTCCTCCACAATATTCCGGTCAAATTTGATCTTACGTGGCAATTGAAATGCCACGTAGGCAAACTCACATTATTTTTACTTTTAAAAATTAAAACAAAAACTAATTGTTAACCTATTTAAATTAAAAGTTTCTAATAAATCCATATATTTCATAATCTCAACCAAAAATTATAATAAAAATTTGAGAATCGAGAACAAAAGTTAAGCATATATATTCACATCTCTCAAAACTGATAGACGATCGCTGCATGATGTTTTAACCACTACTCATAAGTTGATTTCAAGTTCTGAAAAGTGAAAATACAGAAAAGCTCGTGCTGAATTCTGAAGAGTTTCGGTCAGACATTTCATCGAACACCTCATGGGCTTTTCCAGACTAGCGCACTACTAACATCAGCTTCAACGCGATGCCGGTGTTCTTTCGCAATAGCTTCTCCGGGATGATGTTGTGAACTCTAACTCCATGATTAATAGCTTCCAACTTGAAACAAGACTCCAAAAGGGACGCAAAAATCTGGGGATAATTTGTTTGACGCATTCATGTTTTATATTATGTCCAGGAGGAATGCGTTCGAACAATGCCGTAAATAAAGAAAGCCTTCGGCGCCTCAATGATGATGGTGACTCGCGAATCATTTTTCACTGATCACCAAATCTGGATTCTCGGTGCTAGATGTTTTCAACTCAGTCGGCTTGCGAAGAAAGCTTCGTGGGGTGAGTTAGGATTTTTTTTTAATATTTAAAATGTAAAAATAATGTGTTATCGTCTACGTGGCACTCCGGTTGCCACGTAAGATTGAGTTCATCGGAAAATTGACCTGAATATTGTGGATGAAACAAAATAAAAGTTTAGTGATAATTGTGAAACAAATTAAAGTTTAGTGATAATTTTGCAACACTTAACATACTTCAATGATATTTCATAAAATTATCCCTTACTTAAATACACGTAATGGTGTTGTGATTAACTGGGTATTATTTTTATGATCGAACCTCAATATAGATTTTGATGTATTAAGTTCACCATCTTATTATAATTAAAATAATGTTATAAATATTTATTTATTGTGGACATTACTTATTAACTAGGGTTTTTCTCTCTTGTATATATATATCATGTGTGTATCTCATTTGTAACTTACGCGAGATTAATGAGAAACCCTATTCTATTCTATCTGCCGCCGTTCTCTCTTCTCCTTTCTTCTTCTTATGTTCTTCTTCTATGATCTACAATATTATTTTACAACACGTTATCAGCACGAGTCTCTAACCAATCGAGCGAGTGGATCGTGAAGCACAAGTATCTAATCTATTGAGTGATTTTCGGAGGGGCTATTGACAACCAATCATCAATGATAGAGGTACACGAATAATTGGAGGTTTATCATAGAAAAGAATCGCGTCTTTTCTAATAGGTAATTTTATTGAATAATTATATTTGATAAGAATTGTGTGAACTCAACTTGATGGGTTTCGCAGAATGAACACATATATATAATGAACCTTGTGTTATGAATTTAATGTTTTGTGTGCGAAACAATTGATGTATTTGTTGAGATATTTTTTTTGTGATTCCTGATCGATTTATTTGGTTTTTAATTTGAAAGAGTATTCCGATTAGTTTTGTTAATGATGCTTTTTATCGGAAATAGGAGACATTAAGATATGCTTCCTTTTGTCAAAATTATTCATCAATTTTTTATAGTTTTTGAAAACTTCTGTTGATACTCTTTTAATTGGGTGGTTTTGTTTGAGCTAAATTATATACTGCATAGGAATTAGATGGGGATAAGTACCGAATAGGAATTGAATTGGACCCAACGATCTCATTAACATCAAGATATTCGTTTTTAGCCTTTTTGGTGTCGAATTCAATAAAAAGTTTTTTTTATAAATACATGCACCATTTCCTGTTTTGGATACATTTGTTATGTTGGATTAGTTTTAGTATATTGGTACCAACTACTTGCTCTATCTGCATCTTGTTTATATAATTTTACAATTTGTGATGAGAGGAACTAGTGGCTTTAGAGAATCAATGTTCAATTTTTTAATAAGCACAAATCTGTTTTGAAGTATGTTTTATTTTACGGCGAGAAATTTCTGATATGGCTGTTATATATGCATTCATGATGACATATGGCTGGAATGCATTCATGTATTATTAGAACGATTCTCAGAGTTTATTTTCAGTTTCCAGTCCTTTAATGGTATACCGGAATCTCATGTTAAATATTAGTATCATATGGGAAGACTTAATTCACAATGGTACTCGAAAAAAAAGAAGCTAGCTGTAAATTCTCCAAATAGGTGTCCGGAAGGCACCAGGTACTCTAGTAGTTATACACGGTTAAAATAAATTATAAGAAAAATTCTTTTGTACTGCAGCAGTAGTACATGATTTTTTTTTTCTTTTTCTTATAGCAATCTCTGAAGGAACACGGCAAAATTTTCGTAGTTCTCCCTTAAGTATAATGATTTGAGCTCATAATTTCATATTGTGTACTCCAGAAGTAGTACATGACTAAAATAAATTATATGTAAGGATCCTTAGTATTTTCCACTTCTATTGGAAGTTATTCGTCACATGGTGCCTGAAGCACATACTACTATCTATAGAAGTGGTCAAGGGAGAATCAACAAACTATTATTTTTTTTAGTCCTAACATGAAGGACGAGTGTGATCATGAGGAATTAAACGAGATCATGAATATAATTATTCTCCTATAGCCAATGACTACGAAAATTGTGAATTGTATCTATTTGTTTGCCTACAGCAAACTTGATAATTAGAGCATCAAAATAAAATTTTGGAGAATATTATATAGAATTTTATGCCATAACTCTCGCTAAAAAGAGAGGGAGAATTTTCATAATTCGAACGACAATATCCTTATTGTCAGTTCTGGAAGAGTTTCATCTATCCTCCATATTGAAAAGGTTCATTATTTCCTTCCTCTTTGGGAAAATAGTATAACTAAAAATCATGTTGCAATGAATTTAAAATACCCAAATTATTCTTAAATTTATTAAAGCATGAGTGTTTGGGTCATTCCCCTTATAATTAGTGCATGATAATAAAAGTTATCATTTCCCATATGCTAATTCTATTTATCACCACCAAAACGTACATATATGGCTCTAAGAAAAATATGTTTACCCTCCGTCAAGAAATGAATGTTTGATAGAGCCAATTATTGGAGATCATTTGATTAATTGGTACGTTATTCTTATAATCCAACTAAATCATTTCACGGCATTAGGGGGAGATATGAATGAAAGAATGCCGCAAAATTCTTGTTGGATTAAATATTAATTCACGCACTACACAAAATGAACTGAAAGTTCAAACAGTTATTGACTGCCAATGGAGTGATTTTATATACTTGTTTATATGCACCATACTGAACTGAAGTTCTTCATGAACTAAATAAATTGATTGATGCTCTCAACGCCTGAAGCGTGAAAACTATTTTGGTGCTAAAGATAAAATCCGTGGTAGTAATATCAAAACATTAAATGATATTACTCTAGTAAACCTCCTGAAGAGGACCGTCCCGCAGACGAGAATCCCAAATGATATCACTCTATATATAGAAACTCCTGAAGAGGATTGTCTGGTAGACGAGAATCTCAGTATATTTGCAAGTGCACTAAATAATCATAATATTGGGACACTGGGATTACGGAACGACCAGATTAAATTTATTATTTGGAAATGATGGATAAATCTGGTTACTATTAGTTATGTATTGTCATGAAGACGACTAAGGAGAAACATATAGAAAGACTATAATTGTCGACAATCTTTACCTCAACTATTACCGGTATAAGTTTGATATGATGATCTAGATCCAAGAAGAAATATGATATTATTGTGCCAGAAGCACTTGATGAAAATGACTGAGGTTGAGGTTGAGCTTGACTCGCTAAATAGACAAAAAGTCTATTATTCCTCTATAACATATTATTCAAAAATGTTGTCCCGGTAGGACACAAATGGTTATTTCTAAAGAGGAATCAAGTTTAATAAGGTGGTTAAAAATAAAGCGAGTAGCTCGAGGGTTTTTAGCAGAGACTCTCAATTGATTAATTCTCCTGTTATGCATTATGTTCCGTGATGTAACTTATGGCAGTAATTGGTAAATATAGATATCTTATGATTGATCATAATGATCTCATTTATATAAGCCATTTGGGCACCGATATCTATATATGTCCTTGTTGGACTTGAAATTCCTTATATGAAGGAAAGTGAAATCGCAACATGTACTATAATAAGTTTGTCCTCCTGAAGTAAGGATATGTTAATAATAAGATATGTTCTTGCGTGTTTAACAAAAGCTATTTGAATGATTTCGGGAATATTTCTGATTATATTGATTGATAGATTTGGGTTACATCTTATTCTTATCATTGATGTTATATAAATTGTTACACGCAAAGAATTTGAGAAAAGTTAACTCATGCTTAATGACGGAGATTTTGGAAAATGAAAGACTTTTGGGTAAGTCTAAATATTATCTCGGCTTGCAGTCCGAGTATCTCCCTGAAGGAGATTATAACAGTCTGAGTATTTTCTTGAAGGAGTATTATATTAGTTGATTTGTTTGATGATCGCATCTATTTTTTATCATCTCATATCAAACACTTGAAGTGTATAAGATAACAAAGAAATTATTATGAACCAGAAGTTCATTATGTTGAGTACCATAAGTACTAACGTATCAGGCCTGATACCATTAAATTTAAATTGCTAGCAAAAATGAAAAATTTCTCCTAGAAGGAGATATACTTATATGATGGTAATCACATTCTTTGTTATCTTCAAGGTATAAGAAACCTTGGTCTAAGATTTTGAGATTCTCCTGGAAGGGGATATTTTTGAATGATGTTGAAAAGGATGTTCGTTGATCTTCAAGGTTGATTAGAACTTGATGAAAGATATTGAGATTGATAATGGTGGATTATTAGGATGCTTGTTAATTATTTTGATCCCCACAATGCTTATTTTTCGGACTAGTAAATTGATTAAAAACCCCCAATATAGCCTATGTGAGGATATATAATGACTATCTTGTGTTGCACGTACGAGTTCTAGAAGAACTATTGTATATCTAGTGATAATCTTGCAGATTTATTCACTAGACCTCCCCACGTCTATGTATGTGCATAAATGCATATTGGAATATATTGTATTGAAAGATTATTATTTTGAGGGGAAGCGACATATTAATAATTTTGAAAACTTGGTCCTGAAGACTGAAATATATAATCCCGAAGATTAGACCCTGAAGGTCAAATAGTTGTACTCTTTTGCCCTTACTAAGTTTTTCCCAATGGGTTTTATTAGTTGAGGTTTTTAATGAGGCAACTAATGCAACACATGAATAAGTGTATATTATGTACTCTTTTCCTCTGCCGAATTTTTCCCATAGGGTTTTTGCGGAGAGGTTTTTAACGAGACATGAACATCACGTCGTAATGTTCAAGGGGGAGTGTTATAAATATTTATTTATTGTGGACATTACTTATTAACTAGGGTTTTTCTCTCTTGTATATATATCATGTGTGTATCCCATTTGTAACTTACGCAATATCGAGATTAATGAGAAACCCTATTCTATTCTATCTGCCGCCGTTCTCTGTTCTCTGCCGCCGTTCTCTCTTCTCCTTTCTTCTTCTTGTGTTCTTCTTCTATGATTTACAATATTATTTTACAACAAATAAATTAATTTTGTTATTACGAATATCACGATTGATTTTGGGAGTGTAGAATCAATATAAGTATTATTGGCTTTTTTTTTTCTTTTTTTTTTCTAGAAACAATGCAAGCATTACAAGTTATAACTGAGACAGCAAAAAAAAATATAAAAAAATAAATAAATATTATTATTACAAATTTCACTAATTAAAATTACTCTGATTAAGCACATAAAAATAATTAAATATCATTATAAGTACTATTTAATCCACCGATAATAAATTATATTATTATATCGTAAATTAGTTAGAGATTTGAATCTTGTACCATAATATAGTACAACAATATCGTTATACCGTTATACAAATATCGTTGTACCACTACTCGAAGATTTGATCACGGATTAGGGGATTAGTTTAAAGAAGAAACGAAATTTCACTTGATTAGTGACAAATCAAGTCAAATCATTTGAGATCCTCGGATAATTGGTGAAATGTGAAGTCCACTAGTCGAAGATTGAATCCTGGATAAGTGGATTAGTGAAAATGAAAAGTGCTTTCACTGGATTAGTCACTAATCGGGTCTAATCAGTGGAAATTCTCGAATAATTAGTGAAATGTTGAAGTCCACTAATCGAAGATTCCATTCCGGATAAGCGGATTAGTAAAAAAAAGAAGTAATTTCATTTTATTAGTATAACACATCGCGAAACACGCGCACTATCATGCATCGTACACTATCGCGCATTGTACACTATTGTACATTATCATGCATCATACACTGTCGCACATATTCAACTTCTAATACTCCATTTGTTCTCCATTTACTAATACCGTTGACTTTTTAGATGATTTTGAAGCTTCGTGATGATCGATTTTAAATTGAATGGAAAACAAAAATTTGTGAAATTTGTGAAATGACAGATCCGGATCCTCCTTCCTCCCCCAACATTTCCTGTAATTAAAGTTAATTAACCACAGACTCACACACAACTAAGTGTACGGGAGAATCGGATTCAAAATCAAGATTAAGAATCCCCAATTCGAAGCTAGGAACTGTGGCAATGCACCACCACCAACCACCGCCAGCCTCCGCCAACCCAAAACTATTCAAGGAAAATGAAACTTAATAATTTTGGTGGGAATATTCCCGCTTAAAACGGATTGCATAAATAATTTTGTTTAATTCTATTTTAGTTAATTTAAATGACAAAATAATGTTGTGATTAAATGCCAATATAGAAATGCTACCTCACCCGGCATAGGCATAGGCACACTTAAAATATATATGGTTGATATGATAATATCACATTATTCTAATATATTAATTAGTTTTTGGTAATTATATAACATTTCAAATCTAAAAATAAATACCGAGCAAATAATTAAGGGCGTATGATATCTTACCAACAATTAAACTTATTTGATTTTGTTAAATTAAGATTTTTATTTCTTCTAAATAGGAGGATAAAATTATACTATTCATTGGTACTGTAATTTGTAATTATTTAACAGTTCATTATTTTCTAATTGAATAAATCGAGAAAGATAATAGTTAATATTAAGACCATATATTTTTTATCAAGTGAAATCTCTTTTCATTTTTACTAATCCATTAATCCGGAGGGAATACTATTTATCTGAAGATCTACAACAATTCGACTCGATTAGTTATTATTATTATTATTATTATTATTATTATTATTATTATTATTATTATTATTATTATTATTATTATTATTATTATTATTATTATTATTATTATTATTATTCCATGTTAGCTACTACGGAGTACTATATAATAATGCTCCTATACTCTCTGCAAGCACGACTGACGTGATAGTGTTTCGTCAATGATTTTTTCATTTAAAGTTTAATTTTAAGTAGGATTTATGTTTTTTGGTAGAGATTTCACTTGACTGGTCACTACTCGAGCCGAATCAATGGAGATCCTTGGATAATTAGTGAAATCCACTAGTCGAAGACTCGGTTCTGGATTAGTGGATTAGTGAGAACGAAAAGAGATTTCACTGAATTATTCACTAATCGAGTCGAATCGGTAGAGATCCTCAGATAATTAGTGAAACCTAAAATCCATTGGTCAAAGATTCGATTTCGGATTAGTGGATTAGTACAAACGAAAAAGAATTTCACTTGATTAGTCAATAATCGAGTCGAATCGGTAGAGATCATTGGATAATTAGCGAGATGTGAAGCCCACTATTCAAAGATTTGATCCCGGATTAGTGTATTAGTAAAAATAAAAAATGATTTCACTTGATTAATCACCAATCGAGTTGAATCGGTGGAGATCCTCAAATAATTAGTGAAACTTGAAGTAAAATAGTCAAAGAGTCGGTTCCAAATTAGTGGATTAGTGACAATAAAATAGAATTTTACTTGATTAGTCACTAATCGAGTTGAATCGGTTGGAACCCTGTATAGTTAGTGAAACGGGAAATAAAATAGTAGAGGAGTTGATATAGGATTTATTATTATTATTATTATTATTATTATTATTATTATTATTATTGTTGTTGTTGTTGTTGTTGTTGGTCCCGAAAGGCGCTTACACACGTAGAGGGGGGGGGGTTGAATATGTGTGTAGAGAAGTATTTAACTTCTTTAACGAATTTCGGCCTTTTAAACAAGTGGACGCTTTGAAGCGTGGTGAAGCGTTCAAGGCAGCCTGCTCGTGTAGTGAGTAGACTCTTTGATGCTAGGTGAAGCAGTCAAAGCTTCTATCTTGTGAGTAACTTGTGCGGAATGTGGTGAGATGGTTATAACTTTTTCTTGCGATTAAAAACAATTTTCTATTTAAAGTGTGTGTGTGTGTGATGAAAATCAAAGCAATAATGAACTTAAAAGTAAAAAGACAACTAATTTTATAGTGGTTCGGAGTACCCCTCCTACGTCCACTCTTATCCTCGATGGGATGAATACCTTCACTCGGTATCCCTTGTTTTATACTTCCAAGGGGAAGTGATTCAAGGCTAGTAACAAACTTGTCCTTGAATCCTCAGAGATTTTACTGGCTCTCGAGAAACCTTACAACAACACACTCTATTACAAAAACTCTACAACCTTTCAACTCAATCTATTCACTCTAGACTTGGGTTTTGGGGGTTTTGGATTTTTGCAAATATGAGAATCCTTTACAATTAATTCACTGGTAAAGGGATAAGGATTCTCAAAAAGGACTAGGCTTTGGATATGAGAGATTGAACCTAGAATTAGAGATGGTTGCAATACTTAAGAAATAAGTTCTTAAGGACACACTAAAGTGAAGCGCTTTGAAAGAACTTTGGGCTTGAGAGAAATTTTGCTTGAGTTCTTAGATTATGAATGCTTGAATTGTTTGTACGTGCGTCCCGTTTGATGTGTGCAACTTCTCCCTTTTTATGGTAAGGAGCCCTACTTCCGTTGAGAGAGAAGAGGTTCCTTGTTCCTTAATTTCCGGATATGTCAGCGTGTCAGTCTCTTTTCTGCTTTGTCAGGAGTAGGAAGGGATGTTCGCCGCACCTAAGGTATGGCGACTTCACCTACTTAGACTATTGCTTTATCCGTTGTGCAATGGTGTGCTGACACGTCGGATCAGAGTCAGCCATGTGTCAGGAATTCAAATCTTGAATTCTCGGTCAACTTTATCATTGACGCTCTTTAAGTGCAGCTTCGTATCTGAGACGCTTTGGATGAGCTAACTTGTGAGCACTTGCTTCTATTGATTTGAAGTCGGCTTTAGATGTCTTCATGACGTTCTGACAATTCTTTCTTTCTGGCTTCTTTACAATTGGAGTCGCTTTGCTTCCTGACTCTTTGCGAACTTTAGTTGCTTTGTCCTTTGCGCTTCTAGACTAATAATATAAGCTTCCTAACAAGTAAGCTTCGCTAAGATCAACTGATCTAGATTTATCAAAAGTAATAAGGGAAATGACTACACAATGAGGGTTTTGGGATCGAATCAAAACAAGTTATTTCGAACTTGATCCAAGTTCCCCCTTAACATAATATCCCAACAATTTCCCCATTTTTGATGATGCCAAAACCCGACGTCAAGTACTTACATAAATCTAGACAATTCTAGGCAAGTATAAGAAGAGAAGTGGGTTAGGCAAAGCACGACATTAATGCAATTATAGTAGTTAGTATGAAAACATATAAACAAGTAAAGACAATAAAAGATTGTCTTTGAGTAGTAACAGATATCATTGTATTAATGGGGTTGAGAATTGTATGAATACAATGAGTATCGATCAGAAGCGCTTCCGTGGAGTTGGAGGAATCATGCCATAAGCACTGTAGACTCTAGCTTTAATGGCGGCTTGAGAATGATCTGGACGTTCATTCTTCTCCAGCCAATCAGCACACTCATTGATTTCCTTTTTGATGGCCTCATCATCAGGGATAACGCCTCCAATGAGTGGGAGTTTGTAGCTCTCTTTCTTTGGCGGTTTGAGAGTGATCCCGTCTGCTAGCTCCAAGATTTTGTTGAACAGAGAGATGTTGCAGTGATCCATATATGCAACGAAGCAGTCCATGGTCAGATCACTGTGAAAGCCATTCCAGTGATAAAAATGTTTCACGAATTTTGTCTTGGCTTCATTCCACTCCTCCTTGAGGTCAGCTGGAATAATCTCTTCAACAAATTTTGCATTTGGAGCCGCATTTCTCAATCTTTCCCTTTCGGGTTCGTCCCTAGCAGCCAGTTGCTTTCTGCATTTCTCGAAAGCGTCTGTTCGCAGACTTTCGACATAAACTCGTTTTGCTTCAATATCCTCCACCTTCATGAGATGCAGCGCTTTGTCCGCGTCTGTAACCACTTGTTCATTAAAAATTTCATCCCTTCACTCTGACACCGCTTTGTATTGTGCCATCACTTCCAGGCAATCTTTTTCAGCTTTGTTTGTCGGTGTGTTCTTCAACAGATACTTTCGGAGGTGATGCAGCCTCTTAACTTCCAAGATCGCGTCTAATTCCTCTTGGAATTCGCATTGCATTCCAACCTCCTTGGTCATTGTTGCGGGAGTCATTTTTATCTTCTTCTTTTGTTTGTCAGCAGACTCAGTGGTTTCGCGCTTTGGAGGCGCGCGCTTTGAAGGCTCTGCTGCTGACACAGCTTAAATCGGAGCGGCATTGATTGGCTCTCTGGAAGAGATGATTTGCAGCTCTGGTTCTTCTTCCCTCTTCTTCTGTGCCATGGCCAAAGTGTGTTGAGCACTTGACGTCCCAGTCGCTTCCCCCTTTTTGGCAGAATAAAAAACAGTTGGGGCGGGAGCGGAAGGTGCTGTGGCACTTTGATTGACGGCACCTTGTAGATCGAGATTCGGCTGATTGTCCTTTAATAGGCCTTGTGCCAGAAGAGCACCAAGGATTTATGCCGAAAGTATCGGAGCGGGAGTGCGAGCATTCGTGAGAATGATAGACCTAGAGATTGTGTCTCGATAGACGGTAAACTCATGTCGAATATGATTTGGAAGCGCGTTGATAAGGGTGGAAAGGCCTTCCAAAGTGGCAGTGTTAGTTTGTCCAGACTGGCTCGTGCCACTCTGTTGCCCAGCAGTAGGTGGGTGTGTCGAAGCTTCGGCAAGCTTCCTTTGTTGTTCTGATATTGCAAGCTTCTGTTCTGTGGCAAGAAGCTTCTCTTGTAGCTGACGGGCGGCGGAGTCGACATTGAATCTGTCTGCTTTGACTGCTTTCAGCTCTTGCTGCAGTAAAGCGACCTTTGCATTGGTCGTGGAGAGCTCGGTATTAGCACACTCAAGTTCACGATGGGCACGCTCCAGGTCGTCCATCGTGAGGTCTTGACGTTCGATCGCCAACGCATTCGCGCTTTGATCGATATCGTCAAGAGCCATATCCAAGGCATCAGTGATCTCCAGAACTTTCGATCGTAATGCTGGGATTTCTTGAAGATTTGCCTTGACGGTCGAAAGTTCATTATGAGCGTCTTTGATGTGTTCTCGTTCGCCTTCCAGCTGATCTTCCAGATCAGCGACCGTCACCTTGAGCTCCGTCAACTCTTGGATAGTAGTTGAGAGTTCTTCATTCTTCTTCACGTTGTCTTCTTTGAGTGTTTTCAACTCAGTAGAAGCAATTGAAAGCTCTTCAAGTGCCTTTTTCTTTTCTTTGGCATCCTTGGAGAGTTGACTCTCATTTTCATGCAATACAAGCTTCCGCTGAGTGCATTCACGCTCCACCTCATCATGAGCGGTTTGAAGAATAGCCAGACTTTCTTCAAATGCTGTGGCGGGAGCGCCAGTAGGTGTGATAGGGCGTGGAGTGTAGGATGGGACGAATTCTTTTACTTTCGTCTCGATCCGCTTCCATACTTCCGCCTCATCAATGAGATCATCGAAGCGTTCAAGCTTGAAGTTGCTGAGAATGACGGCTTCCTCCTCGATCAGTGCTTTGGGATCGGTATCACGTAGCAACTCACAAGTGCGGTGTATGTTGGTACCGTGACAACGAACATATTTCAGAAATTGAGAGAGCATTTCCAGCACATGTGTGGGTATGGAGAAAGTTCTAAAGACCTCTCGGATTTCTTCTGCAGCCCACACAAGCTCTCTGTCAACAGCATGGGTTGCCCTGCTGGACGCTTTGGGAGATGGAGGAGATTCAAGCTGCAGCTCCTCATCTGTTAATGAATTTGACTCGAAAGCGTCAGTGTGGTGATCAGCTGCCAGAGCGTCTACTTCTTCTCCTTCCTCTTGTGCTAGAAGAACACCGGCTTCAAGATCCTGACTCATAGTTCTGTCAGAGTCTGAAGCGTCGGAGGAAGATGCGGCGCTTTCCACATCCTCTTCATCTACCAAAACACGCTTCCCGGTCTTGGTAGGAACTGATTGTTCTAGAGTTGGATTTTGCTTTGGTTTCTTGGGAGTCTTCTCTTTCTTTTTTCCCTTCTTCTTTCTTCTTTTCTCTTCTTCCTCCTTGAGAATCATGGCTTCATCTTGGGTATACTCAATGTCCGTAGCGGGCGGAACGGCAACTCCAAACTCGTCACCTGGGAGCGCCCTGGTGAACTGGACACGAGTGTATTTATTCTCCATGTGCCATTCTTGTGATGGCCATGAGTGCTCCAAAAACATGGAGATCTTCATTCCGTATTTCAGCTTTCCAAGGAAAGAAAGTTGTCCTGCATGCTTGCCTTTAGTCTCCTTCCTGACGCTTTTACTCGCTTTGACGAGCTGCCGTATGAACCACTCTCTTCAGTTATAAGGCGTTCGGTTGGAAGCGGCATCACAGAGCGCCGAGAGAAGACGAATCTTCTGCTCTGTAATAGTAGACCAGCTACCAGTGTGACAAAGAAGACACTTTGTCACAATGTTCATCAAATGGTCAAAAGGATGATGAAGCGAAGTCGTCTTTGAATGTTTCCAGACAAAGATGGCACGAGGATCAGTTGTGATGCGTCTGTACTCTTTTTGAATATCCGGATCACCAGCGGTCTCCGGGTCAGCCCCAGAACTTGGAATAGGAACTGAATCTTCGAATAAATCCTCGAGTGCTAGTGATTCAGTAGAGACCAGGAAGACTAGGCCATTTTCTTCCGTCTTACAGAGAGAGATTTTAGTCACTAGGGTTTGTGAGTTCAGATTAGAGAGGAACTCAACAACCCCAAGTGGATTGATGTAGCGAGAGTGCTGGAAAAGAAGATTTTCCAACCCTGAATATTGTATAGCCCTCTTGATGATTCCACCATCGGTGAGCAGATCCGGATTAACGTGAGCCTCCGTATAGATGAACTCGCCATATCGGCTACGCAGAGCGGGTTTCCATTTAGCATTCACCATTGTTTAAGATTTTCTGAAGTAAAAATTAAGATTGTTGCGAAAAATAAGTTCTGTGAGGGGAAGAACTTAAGAGTTGCAGAAATTTGCGAAAAATGGTGAAAAGATGAGTATGCAACAGTGAATGTATGTATATATATTGATATATAAAAATATTTCAGTAATTGTGAGTAGGAGTGGTGTAGTGGAGCGACGTGTCTTAGTGAGTGGCTAAGATCACGTCCCGTAAATTATGTTAGTGGTTGAGATCTTGTCTTACAGTTACTTTGATCGTGCGGTCGTGGGAAAAGTAATTCGAAATGTCCGACGGTCAAGATTAAAAAGGTATTGGCGGTTCGGTAGCGCGAGTGAGATACACGCGCGAGTGAGTCTCGAATACCGTATTTACAGCAGTTTTTGCATTAAATGCAAAGATATCACACGCAACTTATACTTGATTGATATCTTGGTTTATAGATATATATGATGTAAGTAAATTAATAAAGGATTAATTTGAAACAAAAGAGATTTGAAATTTAGCTGAGTATTTCGCTTTGGAACTTAGACGAGAGCGTTTAGTTCGTGAAGCGTCTGTAACAGCCCTTTGTTATTTTCAGTGAGTCATGCACAAGGTTCTTTAAGACGCTTTGCATAGACTGATTTACTTGAATTGAAAGACATGAAAGAAGGACTCACTAGTCAGTCAATCATTGTAGTTGACTGATACCACGCTTTGACGATCCACATTCTCAATTGTTAAAGCGTAAGTTGAGAAATAGAAACGTTCTTGCTTAGAAAAAGTGAGAGCGTCTGTTCTCATCTAGGCACTTTCTCTCTAAGTTAAGGTGCTTCCCCCTAGTACATAGCTTTGGACTAGTATTATAGAGTGTGAACTCCGTAGGGAAGACGCTTTACTTGTCGAGAGTTGAGATAATGTGAACTTCTTTACTCTTGCGAAGATAGGTTTAAGTTCTTAAATTTCACAATATGGATATGAGATTACAAAATCCACAAGGGACCCGGTTGGGATGAGTGTCTTTATAGATTCCGATGAGATGATATGAGTTGCCTGAGTGCTTTACTTGGGATAACCCTTTTGGGCACCAGATTCATATTATCCATGGAATTGTTATAAATTCACTTCCTTACTAAGGCAAGCTATCTCATATTTCCATAAGGCTAAATTCTTAAGAATAAACACTAACCTTTTCAGAGTTGGCTCTTCACATTACTCAAAACAGTTGAGGCTTTCACAAATAGCAATGGTGTTGGTATCATGCTTCGTGCTTCTGGCTCCGTTTCCACCATGAAAGCTTGTGAAATTGAGTGAAAATCATTCAAGCAACTCCATACAGTACGTCCCAAAGATTACGTATGTGTATGTTGACTTGAAGAGGATTGTCAGTTCAACGCTTTCATGTTTCTTCCGCTGAAAGGGTTTGAAGAAGAATTTTTGGGGGTGCAATATCAAGATTATACCACGCTTTGTAGGTTGGATAATCAAGATGTGCACAAGATACCACTTGTGCACCGCTCTGACAAGACGGTACAAGTTTTACGAATACCGTGGTATGGGTATCAACCTTAATCAAGTTAATCCTTGATTAACTCATCAAGGAGAAGCATTCAACCACGCTTCACTTAATCGTAGAAGCGTATAGAGGTCGATGCTCCAAAGGGAACTCCATCCCTTCGGTTTAATTATCATTCCTTGTTAGGGAGATAAAGTCTTCTTCTTTCATGATTTTTGCAAAGGCAGGTTCCCCATTAACCTATTGTCCCAACAATCTTTCCCAGAAAGGAAAGCGTGAGAGTAGGCAAGGAACACGCTTTGCCTTCTCCACCTTTACTCCACCTTTTCCTCACCAGGGTCGAGCAACCCTAGTTCTAAGCACAATTTATTAAAGCGGGCCTGTGGAAGCGGCTTTGTAAGAATGTCCGCTTTCTGGTCCTCAGTCGGAATCTTTTCAACTTTAACATCTTGCTTCTCCACATGATCCCGAATGAAATGATGACGAATTTCAGTATGCTTGCATTTCGAATGAAGCATAGGATTGTGGGTGATGGAAATTGTGCTTGTGTTATCACAATAAATTGGAATTTCAGAACATTCCACTTTATAATCCTTCAACTGCTGCTTTAGCCAAAGAATTTGTGAACAGCAGCTTCCTGCGGCCATGTATTCCGCTTCGGTGGTAAAAGTGGCAACACTAGTTTGTTTCTTTGAAAACCAAGACACCAGCTTGTTACCAATGAATTGACACGTTCCACTTGTTGATTTCCTATCAACTTTACATCCACCGAAATCTGCATCGGAATATCCACTTAGCATGAGGTCATCTTCCGCCGGATACCAAAGACCTAAGTTGATGGTCCTTTTAAGGTATCGAAGAATGCGCTTAGCTCCTTCCAAATGGCTTTGCTTTGGATTACTTTGAAATCTAGCACACTACACCGACAACAAATGTAATGTCGGGTCGACTAGCTATAAGATAGAGAAGTGAGCCAATCAACATACGATAATCCGTAGCATTAATTGACTTGCCATCCAAATCTGGATCTATCTTAAAGTTTGTGTTCATAGGAATTTTGACACTTTTGCAGTTTTGAACACCAAACTTAGTGAGCATATCACGAGTGTATTTGGCTTGATTGATGAAGATTCCACGACTCGTTTGCTTCACTTGTAATCCTAAAAAGCAGGTCATCAGCCCCATCATTGACATCTTGTATTTTCTCTTCATCAAGCCCGCAAACTTGTCACTAAGGCTTTGATTTGGAGATCCAAAGATGATGTCATCGACGTAGATTTGTACCCAAAGCATGTCTTCACTGTCATTGATTGTGAATAGGGTTTTATCTACCTTCCCTTTTTGAAAACCACTTTCTACTAGGAAGTTTGAAAGAGTTTCGTACCACGCTCTGGGAGCCTGTTTCAGGCCATAAACTGCTTTGATGAGCCGGTACACTTGATCACTCTTTTCAAAGCCGGGGGGTCGTTCAACGTACACCTCTTCCTTCAAGTCACCATTGAGGAAAACACTCTTTACATCCATCTGATAAACTTTGAACTTCTTGGATGCAACATATGCAAGAAACATTCTGATGGCTTCGAGATGAGCAACAGGAGTGAAGGTTTCGTCAAAATCGATACCTTCTTCCTGGCAATAACCTTTTGCAACCAAGCGAGCTTTGTTGCGAACAATGTTCCCACTTTCGTCGGTCTTGTTTTTGAAGACCCATTTGGTACCAATAACGCTTTGATGCGAGGGTCAATCTACTAGGTACCAAACGCCATTCTTTTCAAATTCGTTTAGCTCCTCTTCCATGGCTGTTATCCAGTTTGAGTCATTTAGAGCATCCTCCACCGATGTAGGTTTGGTGTTTGCTAGGAAGCAACTAAACAAACAACTTTCACCATGGAGTAAGGTGTTTCTAGTCTTGACGCCCTGATTGGGGTCACCTAGAACACCTTCTTGGGGATGATACCTCAACAAAAGCTTTTTCTGGTTGAGAGCCTCTGTCTCATCCGCTTCGGAGTATGAAATGTGATTATCACCATTCCCTTGATCACATATAACTGGACTGCATGGAGCTTCCTCATAGTTTGAGACGGATGAGGTCGAAGGATCAACTATTATTGAGTTTGGTTCCCCCTTATCGAGAGAGAGCTTATTTAGATCCTGTTCCACACCTTCGATTTCATCCTCAGATTCTTCTTCGAGTGAACCATTCACCAGATTCACTTGCTTTGAAATGGAGCGAGTTGTAGGTCAAATAGAAGCTTCAGAATTTTCTATTACGCTTTCGGATCCATTACTCATGCTCTCAGTATTTTCCTATACCTGTGGTCTTGAAGGCAACTTCATAAAAAACAACATGTGGTGTCTCTTCCACAACAAGAGTTTGACAGTTATAGACGCGATAGGCTTTGCTTGAAGGAGAATATCCAAGGAATATTCCCGTATCAGCTTTGCTATCAAACGCTCTCAACTGACTTTTACCATTGTTGTGAATGAAACACTTGCAACCAAAGATATGTAATTGAGAGAGGGTAGGAATTCTCCCTTTCCATAATTCATATGGGGTTTTGTTGTGACGTATGTTGATCAGGGTACGGTTCTGGGTATAACAGGATGTGAAGGTTGCTTCGCCCCAGAACCTTTTTGGTAGTTGAGCATCTGCTAGCATTGAACGTGCAACTTCTTTGATGGTTCTGTTTCGGCGTTCGGCAACACCGTTTTGTTGCGGAGTTCGAGCGGCAGAAGTTTGATGAAATATCCCATTCTCTGTGCAATACGCTTCAATGAATTGACTGAGAAATTCTGTTCCTTTATCGGAGCGTATCTTCACTACATCCAGTCCTTTTTCCACAGTCAGTTGCTTTAGGAGTTTTGGTAGCTCCCAAAGTGTATCTTTCTTTTTAAACAGAATTAGTACACAAGTGTAGCGTGAAAAATCGTCCACGACTACAAGAGCGTACTTCCTTCCACTCAAGGTGACTGGTGAAATTGGACCGAAGAGATCCATATGTAGGAGCTCTAGAATTCAAGATGAACCATGTCCTTCAACGCTTTGGAAGGATTTTTTGACCTGCTTGCCTTCTTAGCAGGCTTGGCACACGATATCCTTGTTGAAGACTTCATTCGGAATACCTCTGACAAGATTCTTTTAAGATATCTTGTTCATTGTTTTGAAGCTTAAGTGATTGAGGTGACGATGCCATAACCATCCAATCTCCGAAGTGCTTCTAGCGATGAGACAGGTTCCAACTTCACAGCTACTCCAGTTAGCTACATACACATTTTGCTTTCGAATACCTATAAGAACAACCTGCATAGATGCTTTGTTGTTGACAACACACTGGTTAGAGATAAACTCTACCACAAACCCATTATCACATAGTTGAGAAATAGAGAGTAGGTTATGTTTGAGGCCTTGGACATATGAGACGTTAGGGAGTCTCATATTTCCAACGCTAAAGGTACCGTATCCGATAGTGATAGCTCTAGCATCATCACCGAAAGTAACATTTGGACCGGGCTTTGTAACAAACTCACCGAGAAAGGATCGTTCACCCGTCATGTGATGCGAACAACCGCTATCTAAGTACCATGCTGCTTCTTCCTTTCTCTTGTCCGCAATTTTTGAGTTCGTTGCCTTGATCTATGAGATCAACAATTTTTAAGTACCCAATTTGCATTGGGTTCCTTAATGTTAGTGAGTTTGGAGGCTCGAGTTGGATTCACTAAGATCGTGATTTCTTTCTCGAGATCCTGAACGAAACAAATAGGGCTTAGTTCGATGGGAAAATCCTGAGTGTAATCGTGTGTGTAATAGTGAAAGCGCTTACTATTCCTTTTTCCCTGAGAGCGTAAAGGAATGCTTCACCATGTATAGGGTGATCGATGAGTTTTCGATCTTTAGAGAAGTGTAAAGCGTCGGGGATAAAGCGTACTTGAGTTCCTCCATGAGATGTGAAGTTATTCAAGTCAGCTTTATACATTTGTTGACGCTTTGAGTTTATCGCTGACTTGTCACGCTTTGAATTATGTGTAGAGCGTTTAAGCTCTTCACTCTTAGATTTATTCGAAGCATCGGGTTGAACCTTCAAGGATGCTTTGGAAGCTTGCCTTGAAGTTCCAGCCACAAACCCGACTATTTTTTTCCTTTTGCTAGTAGCGTGTTGATCAGCTTTGAGGCTTTTCAACGACGCTTCGGAACTAGCATCGGATGAATAAGTTAGGATGGAACCAAAACCGATTCCTTTCAAACTTTTTGATAGTTTGAAAGAACTTTCGATTGTTTCAATAGCTACAGAAGCACTATTGAGACGATCGAGAGTGGCTTTACGTTCCTTTGAAGTGGATATGGTACGTTGGTGACGTTCAATAAGATCATTGAACTTAACCGTCAACTCGAATAGGTCCTTTTCTTTGGACTCGAGTGTATTGGTTAATCTGTCGTTCTCTTTTCTGAACTGAATGAGAACTTCCTGCAAGGATTCGTGATTCTTGAGCAGCTCTAAATAGTCGTCAAGAAGATCACTTCCCTTGCCGAAAGCTTCATCATCACCGACACCATATTCACTACCTAGTGACAATGGAAGAGTTATAGGTTTAGAGATGTTTACCTCCTCCAAGTCATCTTCTATTGCCATGCAACCATAATCGCATTCATCATCTGTGAATTGATCCTCATCATGGTTGACAGGCCTTTTGGATTCGACGGGAGCGTCGGCTATGAGAGCACGACGGCTTGCATCATGACGAGCTTTCACCTCGTCCTTCCCTTTTGTTGAGAGCTTTGGACACTCGCTTCGATAGTGACCCAATTTATGACATTCGAAGCACTCTATGTGTGCCTTATCTCTCGGGATGGCTGTGACTTTTTCTTATCTCTTCCCATCCTGTGAAGCAGAGCGCGAGCCTTAGCCTTGAGATTTATAGAATCTTTTATACTTGGCCGCTCTGGCATTGGAATTGTTGAATCCTCAACCGAGATAGAGCGCGTATTCCTCCAGCTCCTCTCTTGACATCTCAGCAACGTCGTTGTTAGAGACATCGGCTTCAATGATGGTGTTTTCCACAGTGGCTTTGAAAGCCAGATTCTTTGATTTTGCTGGATGCTCCTCCTCATTCTCGCGAAGCACCTTTTTGGTTAGATCAAACTCAATTGCTTTAAACTCGGAGAACATCATTTCTAGAGACATTATTCCTAGTTCCTTTTGTGAAAGAAAGAGCTCCTTCATAGTTTGCCACTTTCCATATAAAGCGCGAACTACCTTTTGGTTAATCTCATTGAAGGTGAGTTCTCTCCCTAGGGAAGCCATTGTAGTGGTAATCCCTAGCACCCGAGTCTCGAAAGACTCCATATTCTCATTGGGTTTCATAGTGAGAGCTTCAAACTCCTGCATTAGTACAGAGAGCTTGTTTTCTTTGATTTTCTCTGTGCCTTGTGAGATTAGGGCAAGAGTTTCCCACATCTCCTTTGCCGTTTTGCATTTCATGATTCTGGGAAGATAGGCGTCAGAGATAGTTGACTGGATTACATTGCGCTCCACCCGATCTAGATTATCGGCTTTGAAGTCGTTGGCCGTATATTCTTCTCATGGCTTTATAACGTAGACGTCCATGGAAGTATTTTCTTCCTCGTCTATTACGTTGCCGTCTTGGTTTAAGGGTTTCTCCCTTTCTCAGTTCCTCGTTGGGCATTTCATGATTACGATGAGTCCTTTCTCAATAACTTCATGCATACGATCATGAAGAGAGGTGAGATGAGACTCCACACGAAATCTCCACATGGTGTAGCCTTCTATAGAGAACTGTGGAAGTTGTGCTGAGGAAGACATACTTGATAAGAAGTTAGTAAGATGCAGTATGTAGTGAGTGAGTTTTTAATGCAAGTTTTGAAAGGATCAGTTCAGGTAGACCGACTATAACGCTTTTGCGTTACTAGTATTCAGAAACAGAGGTCAGTTAGAACCCCTGCTCTGATACCACTTGTTGGTCCCGAAAGGCGCTTACACACGTAGAGGGGGGGGGGTTGAATATGTGTGTAGAGAAGTATTTAACTTCTTTAACGAATTTCGGCCTTTTAAACAAGTGGACGCTTTGAAGCGTGGTGAAGCGTTCAAGGCAGCCTGCTCGTGTAGTGAGTAGACTCTTTGATGCTAGGTGAAGCAGTCAAAGCTTCTATCTTGTGAGTAACTTGTGCGGAATGTGGTGAGATGGTTATAACTTTTTCTTGCGATTAAAAACAATTTTCTATTTAAAGGTGTGTGTGTGTGATGAAAATCAAAGCAATAATGAACTTTAAAGTAAAGAGACAACTAATTTTATAGTGGTTCGGAGTACCCCTCCTACGTCCACTCTTATCCTCGATGGGATGAATACCTTCACTCGGTATCCCTTGTTTTATACTTCCAAGGGGAAGTGATTCAAGGCTAGTAACAAACTTGTCCTTGAATCCTCAGAGATTTTACTGGCTCTCGAGAAACCTTACAACAACACACTCTATTACAAAAACTCTACAACCTTTCAACTCAATCTATTCACTCTAGACTTGGGTTTTGGGGGTTTTGGATTTTTGCAAATATGAGAATCCTTTACAATTAATTCACTGGTAAAGGGATAAGGATTCTCAAAAGGACTAGGCTTTGGATATGAGAGATTGAACCTAGAATTAGAGATGGTTGCAATACTTAAGAAATAAGTTCTTAAGGACACACTAAAGTGAAGCGCTTTGAAAGAACTTTGGGCTTGAGAGAAATTTTGCTTGAGTTCTTAGATTATGAATGCTTGAATTGTTTGTACGTGCGTCCCGTTTGATGTGTGCAACTTCTCCCTTTTTATAGTAAGGAGCCCTACTTCCCGTTGAGAGAGAAGAGGTTCCTTGTTCCTTAATTTCCGGATATGTCAGCGTGTCAGTCTCTTTTCTGCTTTGTCAGGAGTAGGAAGGGATGTTCGCCGCACCTAAGGTATGGCGACTTCACCTACTTAGACTATTGCTTTATCCGTTGTGCAATGGTGTGCTGACACGTCGGATCAGAGTCAGCCATGTGTCAGGAATTCAAATCTTGAATTCTCGGACAACTTTATCATTGACGCTCTTTAAGTGCAGCTTCGTATCTGAGACGCTTTGGATGAGCTAACTTGTGAGCGCTTGCTTCTATTGATTTGAAGTCGGCTTTAGATGTCTTCATGACGTTCTGACAATTCTTTCTTTCTGGCTTCTTTACAATTGGAGTCGCTTTGCTTCCTGACTCTTTGCGAACTTTAGTTGCTTTGTCCTTTGCGCTTCTAGACTAATAATATAAGCTTCCTAACAAGTAAGCTTCGCTAAGATCAACTGATCTAGATTTATCAAAAGTAATAAGGGAAATGACTACACAATGAGGGTTTTGGGATCGAATCAAAACAAGTTATTTCGAACTTGATCCAAGTTCCCCCTTAACATAATATCCCAACAATTATTATTATTATTTATTTATTTATTTATTTTATTTTTTTATCGGGCAAGGAAAAAATTTATTCAACACTCGGTACAAGGGGTACCAATCCCACACTTAAGTTACATTCCACAAATCACACAACCGATTCATATCCCAACATGAATAGGCCATGTTTGACGCAACATCACCTTTCACGGTACACCAACTCCAAAAATGACATTTTATTTCGATTTCTATTCTCCTAAAATCCCACTCTTTCTCCTCAAACAACACCAATTTGTAATAGCCGTAAAAATCCGTATTTGGAAAAATTAAAATTTCGAAGGAGGAAATAAATTTTCCGAGTATTTGAGATCGAGCACGGACAAAATTAGCTTATGGGAATTTTTATAATATGTTGGAATTATTCCATTGAAATCTCGAGAATTTTTGAGAATGAAGGAATTATTATGGCAAGGCAAGAAATTACCCAGAATGATTTCCGGAGAATGTTACTCCGTAAATATTTTACGGAAATAAGATGAGATGTGTGACTTAGAAGTAAGATTACATATTTATAATAGTGCAAGTGAGAGGAATTAAAAAGAAAAGAAGGAAGAAATTGTGTAAGTATGCTAGTGTGTGTGTGTGCGTGTAAGTTGAGGGAAAGAGAGAGTGGTGTTTCATCTCACCACCACTCAACAAGTTTATGCAAGCCACACACCCACATCACCCTCCTCATAGCTCACCACCCCAAACTTAGTGAGAGAGAGAGAAACTCTCCCTTGTCTCTTCACCTTCAAACCCGCCGGCCACCTTCCCTCCTCTATTTCCGCCGCCGCCGGCAACACCTCCGGCCTCCGATCACTCCCAAAGTTCGCCCTCCCCCATATTTCGACCCATAGAACAAGAATCCGAGGTCGAAATCATGATCAAGAAGCTCTAAGTTCGACTTGCAAGGTTCGAAAGTTGGGTGATCAAACAAGTGTTCGAATTTCATCAAGCTTGAGGTAGTTCTTGTTTCCTCTTGTTGGTTCGAACTTGATTTCGTGTTGTATGATATGATTCGAACTCCCCTCATCATGATTAATATTCGGCCTTCTCAAGAAAAGTTCATGAATGATGATAATTCTTTCATATTTGTGTTTCTCTCATCATTTGAAGATCATCTATATATGTATTGTTGAAGTTCCCTTCGATTTTCTTCAGAACCAAATGAGTATAGCTATTATATGAACTTTCTTTATGATGTTCTTGACAAATCCTTGCTAAATTGATAGCTCAATGTGTGATAGAGTCGAATTCCTAAACATTGATCACGTTTTTAAACTAGTCATTTTATCGAACAGTTGGCGTGCACGTTTTGTTCAGCATTTTCGAACCCTTTCCCGACTCTATCTCATTTCGAGTCCTAAATGAAAGTTGTAGCTCATGATCTCAGCTATCCGTAGCCCAAATTTCATCTCGATCCGAATTCATATGCATCCGTAACATCGTTTTGAAGTTGGTTTGTCAATCTGGAAAATCTGGAAAAAGTCAGCGAACTTTCGAGCTTGATTTCGAAACATCCTTAAACGATATGAGTTAAATTCTTTCACCATATTAAAGCTTATTGTCTCAGGTTTCCATAGCCGTGTCATGTGCCCAAAACCAAGTTCGTATGCGAATACTGTGATGATTTGAATGTTGACACGTCTTAAAACCGTTTTTGAGAAAAACAGCTTGAGTACCGATTTTTATCCTCATTTTTGGCCATGAACTCCAACCCCATTTCAGAAAATAAAAGCATGGTGTTGTAGCCTGTTAAGCAAGCTTTCAATTGATATTCTCTGTGTCCATATTGGTTGAGTATAGCTCGAAATATCTTAGCTCAAAATATGACCCTTGACAATGAGTTCATGCTTTTGAAATTCACATCCCATATCTTTTGAAATCTGGAAATCAGCCCACTTGCGGGCTAAATTGAGAACAGCTCGTTCGAAATTTGACATCAATTATTCTTCCATGTCGAAGTACGTTCCTTTTGCTTTCCATAGATATTTCGTTCACTCAAAACGGAGTTCGTAAGAATTTACTATGATTTTTCAAAGTTTGTATCTCCAATCTGGAAATTCCGACGAACAACTTCTGTCCCGTTTTTCCAACCACATTTTGACCACTTTCCTTTGGTCGAATGAAGAAAAGTATAACTAGAAAGTTGTTCCTTATTTTCTGAACTTCAGTTTTGATAGTTCATTCATTCGAATCCATCAAGAAACGAGTGAGAAATCCTCACTCAAAGTTGGTACCAGAATCTGCCAAATTCCCGATTTTCAGATTCCGAGTTCTGGGAATAAATGCTTCAAACTCCCAACTCACTCACGGGAAAATTCTAAAATTTAAACATATCATAGCCCTATGTGTTATCTTTCCAAATCAATATCATATGCTCTGTTTCGATTTATAATGAGTGAGAAACAATTATTTTCCTAGAGGGTCGCAGAATTTCTAAATTCTCTTAGAATGTTGAACTTGTTTTTCATATGACGGACCTTCTACTGCTTTGTTAAGCGTCTTGATCGAGTCTTGGGACTAGTTCGAATGGAGAAATTGAGTTCTCATTTGAATTAGTCGAATTTAGCTGATTTTAGATAATTTAGAATTATCGAGTAGACTTATCGAACGTCGAGGTCATGTCGAATTTTCCGGGTGGACTTTTCTATCTTCTCGATTAATGTATTTCTAAGACGCTATACGAACTAGAAATAGCATATTTCTCCAAAATTAGAATATCTATTAAGGCGATACTTTTTCCTAAAGGTCAATCGCAAGACGAGGGCCAAGGAACGTGAAGAAGAATCAAGAATCGCTAAATCATTTCTGTATAACCAGGTGGGCGTTCTAACAAAGAAAATTATATTGTTGCTATAATGAAGCATGTTTTGAAAATAAAGCAAGTTGACTTAAAACCCTTTCATGCATAAAATGTTTATGATTTTATGTATGATGCCTATGTGTATTGGTTTGTCAACGTTTATATTGATCGAGCCTGAGCTAGTTAAAGTTCACTAGCAAGCCAGATTATTTGTGTGAACAGAATGTCGAAAAATGTGTGCTCAGAAAGTGAGCTGGTTATGTAAGGATACGTCCGGGAAGGTGGCTACCTTGCCTGGTATATAATTACAGATATAGATAATACGTTATGGATCTAAACACGTTATGGGTCTAAAAAGGGGTTGTACATCCGGATAGTACGTTATGGATCTAAACACGTTATGGATCTAAAAAGGGGTTGTACATCCGGATAATACGTTATGGATCTAAAAAGGGGTTGTACATCCGGATAGTACGTTATGGATCTAAAAAGGGGTTGTACATCCGGATAATACGTTATGGATCTAAAAGGGGGTTGTACTTCCGGATAGTACATTATGGATCTAAACACGTTATGGATCTAAAAAGGGGTTGTACATCCGGATAATACGTTATGGATCTAAAAAGGGGTTGTACTTCCGGATAGTACGTTATGGATCTAAATAGGTTATGGATCTAAACAGGGGTTGTACATTTGGATAATACATTATGGATCTAAACAGGGGTTGTACTTTCGAACTGTTGTGAAACAAATGTTGTTTATTATGCACTAGTTATTTCTCTAAAACTTTGTGCGATATTATAGCGAATGCTTGAATAATAATTGTTTACTATAAAATGTTTCGGCATAACCCCACGGAGTACATCAAGTACTCAGCCCTGCTCGTGTTTTTCCCAAAAACTTACAGGTTGAGCAAGGTGGCAAGGGCGGCAGTGTTGAGAGGAGATTCGTTCATCTTTTGAATTCGGTTCAGAAAGAGATACATATCTTCATATATGTATCTATTTTGTTAAAGACTTCCGCTGTACGCTTCAATTATCTTATTCTGATAAGTATGTTTAACTGGCTTCATGAACCAGTAAATCGAGAACTACTATACTCGTATTCCTTCACGAAAATTTGATTATGTTCGACCCTACCGGGTTTCTTCTCTTGGATGATGATGTAACATTTGAGCCTTGAGCTTCTTCGTAACTTGTTTGTCTTGCAAGTTTCTATTGATCGAGTCTATTCAAATTGTTCATTTTGCTAATTACTGAGTTACAAGTTGTTTCCCTTTCTTTCCCACTTCTTATATCCAACCCTAGTCACGGTTTCCCGTCTTAGCTATCCTTAGCAAAGTGCGGTCGTGACAGAGTTTCTCCACTTATAGAGCACCCAAGTTACACGCATCCAGAGACCGCTTATTCAATTATTATTATTATTATTATTATTATTATTATTATTATTATTATTATTAAACAAAAACTAATACCCGTGTTAGTTACATAAGAATGCTCCTCCGCTCTTTGCAAGCATGATTTAGCATGACAATGTTTTGTCAATGATTTTTCCATTTAAGGTATATTTTTTTAGTATAATTTATGTTTTTTGGTAGCGTATATTATTATAAGGTATATTAGTATAATTTTCCTTAAATATAACACCGTAATGTTAGACGACTGCATATTAATTAATTGTGCTCATGGTGGGTAGGGCTGTAAGAGGTCAATATTTATTAGTGGCTTAGTGAAAACGAAAAGAGATTTCACTTTATTAGTCACTAATCTAGTCGAATCGGTGTAGGTCTTAAGATAATTAGTGAAACGTGATGTCCACTAGTTGAAGATTCTATCCCCGATTAGTGGATTTGTGAAAACGAAAAGAGATTTCATTTAATTGGTCATTAATCGAGTCGACTCGGTAGAGATCGTCTTATAATTAGTGAAACGTGAAGTCCACTAGTCGAAGATTTGATCGCGAATTAGTGGATTAGTGAAAACAAAAAAGGATTTCACTTGATTACTCACTAATAGGGTCGAGTCGGTGGAAATACTCTTATAATTAGTGAAACGTAAAATTTACTAGTCGAAGAGTCGATCCAATTATTATTATTATTATTATTATTATTATTATTATTATTATTATTATTATTATTATTATTATTAGCATAATCAAAATAATAGTCCAAGCCTAAGAAAACAAGCAGCCCATACTAATTATGAAATCCAACAAGCCCAAATGTGTATTATTCAAGCCCATAAACTCCCGCCCACCACAATAATTAAAACAAGCACTCTCTTCAATTGCTAAAAAACTCCCTTTTCACATAATAAAACAAGAGCCCAAAATAAAAAGAAAAATAATTAAACTAATTGGAAATCCTTTCCTCAGCACCGCTTCTTCTTCCCTAATAAACACAAATCTGCAGCCTCCTCTTTGTCGTCGCCGGCGAAGCTCCGCGCTTCCAGAACTGGCTCTGCCCTATCGTCGCGCTCGGAAGCAACAACAACCAGAGCAACCGCCCTTTTTCTCCCAGAGCAACCAGAGTATATAATTGTTGCTGAATTTCGCCCAGAGATCCATGCCTGTTACTAGTTTTAGTTCTCAAGGTGGAAGTGGTGGAAAAGTAAATCCTGAATCAGTGAAAGGGTAGTTGAGATTACTCTAGATATTGGTTTGTTATCATGACTGCCTTTGCTATTATGTGCTATCTGGTTATGGGATTTGGCAGAATTTTAGTGCCAAAAATTGCTCGACCGGAGGCGTTTGGATGCCTCCTGCACGCCTGAAAGCAGCTCCTCTGCTCGTTCTCAATTTTAATTTGGGCGAATGATAATAGTTAACCATGGTTAGCTGGGATCTAAAAATAATAATAAACTAAAATGCAAAATTGGTAAAATGACAAAAATACCCTTACTAACACCAGCTCAATAAATCGACGTGGCGGCAGATTAAGCAAGGAACCATTGTGCCACCATGTAGGATCCTGAAAACCTGAGAATCGAGGGTCTTGTGAGAGATGGAGAAGGTTTGAGAGAGAGGAGAAGCAGCGTGTTTCATCTGTTCGAATTTTCCCAATAAATGCTCTAATTAAATCCATAATTAAGTTATGGTAAGTCCATTAATTGATGGAATTTGATAATGGATTTGAAATCTACATTTTATGTAGATGAATCTAGTGTATTTATTTGTCTAATTCCATAAAGAATGAATGAGAAATGAATGCACAAAGTAAAGCTTTGAATGTGGAAAATGTGGGAACACTTGTCCCACATTGGAAAAATAATGAAGAGTAGAGCCATTTATAAGGGATTTCCAAACACTAAGGAGCAATCAAGTGTGCTCCTCTATGGTGTGCCTTATGGTGTACCATAGTTGACTTTTTAGTCACCATTGACCGAATCCCACCATCTGAGTCCGAGTCCGTGCACGTCGCAATGGGCGCTTTGTCAGCGCACTTTGCACTTCGAGCGTGCGCATCATCGTGAGGAGCCGTAGGGGCCTTTGATGTTTTGGACGTCAACGATTCAGAGTGTGTGCCTATTCGGCAACTGCTGCCACATGGCAGCACGCGAACCAACACACCTCTTGGCCCGCGAACCAATGCACTATTTCGGCCTCCTTCATGGTTGAACCAAGGTGTCTCTTTGGTTCGCACCATTTGGTGCGGTCGTGTCCCTTCAGTCGCTGATGCGATCTACAATATACGGAAGCTACGAATCAAACAACGACAGATACGAAAGATTCAATCCAAATTACAACTATGAAAATCGAATGATAATTCCCTGAATTTCTACCCACAAATACACTGAATAGGCGTCGACAGTAACCTAAGCAATTCAATTCCGATTAAGCTCAAATTTTAACACTGAATTACAACTTAGGGTTATGAAGAACATATCACAAATTCAGCGAAAACGCACGAGTAGTTTTCGATTTGGCTCGGGACGGATTTTTGGGTCGAATTAGGGTTTCAAAAACGGATCTGAAATTAAACAAGAGGTTTTCTGAGATGGGATGGTTATGGGAACGAAGGGGATGATTATTGATGATATAGGAACGATGAAGAATGGCTGGGAAAATGAAAAAGAACACGAATTGAAGAATTAAAACGGAAACAAACTGTGAATCTTACACGAAACGAACCCCGGATCTACTTGAATCCAAAACGCGTTTACGAAGCAATCTTCACGGCTCGACTAACCCGGATACTATGAGATATCACGAATGAGTCAATGAATTCAAGTTTGAAATCGCCAATATCAAACTCTACCAAGAACTCTTCAGTTTTTGTGAGACAAGAGAATAGCGTGAAGCTGTTTTCATTCAATCAAGTCTACCTCAAAGTATGAACGAAAATTAACATAAATACTAATCTAATTCCTAAGCTAGGTTTCGAAATTAACAAGGCTTGGGCTTGATAATTTCGGACTCGTTAGTTAAATATAATTGGGCTAATTAATCACCTAAACATGTTGTGATAATTGGACTAAACTAAATTAAAAATAAATACAAAGTTTTTAAGCCCAAATGAAATATAAAACATGAGCAACTAAATAAATATAAGCCCGGATTCATCAGTGCTGGACCCCGGCTCATCATTCCCCCCTGTTGAAAAGAATTCGTCCTCGAATTCGGCTCCTCCTCAACAACGAAATCATCGTGATCTTATTGATAGCTCTGCAATCCATGCACATGCGCCATTCATTGTTCTTCTTTAGTACGAGGATGACAGGCACTGCGCATGGTGACAAGCTCTCTCTGATTTGCTTCTTCTCCAGCAACTCTTTGACCTGTCGGTCAATCTCCTTCGTCTCTTCAGGACTGGTCCTGTAAGCTGGCCGGTTTGGAAGGACTGCACCCGGCTGAAAGTCAATCTGGTGCTCAATTCCTCGAATTGGCGGCAGACCACTAGGAATCTCTTCTGGGAAAACATCTTTGAATTCCTCCATCAATGACTGCAAAACAGAAGGAATAACAATATCAGAAGTATCATGAGCCTTAAAATTAACTAGAACGATAGCATCACCTGCGTTAACAGCTTTCCGAACTCCCTTGGCACTAATGAACAGATTCCGATGTACTGTATCTGAGCTGGTTGCATTGGAAGTGGAAGAGGCGACGACATGGGCGGCCTTAGTGGACGAGGTACCCTTAGAACGCTGGGAATTGGCTGTGGGTTGCCCCGGTGGAACAGCCTGCTTACTCTCAGCTTGTTTCTCCTTCTCTTCCTTAAACTTCTCTTGCATCCTCTTCTGGTCTTCGGCAACATCCTTAGGCGCCAATGGCCATAATCTGGTGGTTCGCCCATCCTTAGTCACGGCATAAATGTTGGCGAATCCATCATGTATCGTCTTCCTATCAAACTGCCAAGGACGACCAAGCAGGATATGTGCCGCCTCCATAGGGATGACGTCACACAAAACAGTGTCAGTAAAATGACCAATAGAAAAGGTGACAGGTACCTGGTATCCAACACGAATCTCGCCTCTGTCTGTCAACCATTGCAATCGTACAGTTTTGGATGCTTTTGTGGGACCAACTTCAGCTTTCCCACTGCATACTGACTAATGGCGTTTATAACGCTTCCACTATCAATGATGAGCAAGCACACCTTATCCTGAATGGAACAGCGTGAATAAAAGATGTTCTCCCGCTGATCATTCTGTTCTTCCTCTCGAATAAGGCTCAATGCTCGGATCGAAACAAGGCTGACGTGCGTTTGCTTCGGCTGCTCATCCACAATATCAATGTCGCCCATGAGTGAGTCGACTAGGGGCTGCTCGGTATCCCCTTTTACTTCTTCTTCTTCATCAAATTCCTCTTCACTTGCTGATTCTAACTCATTCTGCTCGGTAATGATGAGGACTCTGCGATTCGGACACTGGCTTGAAAGTGTCCCCATCCTTTGCACTTATGACACTGAACGTCACGTGCTCTTCCTGGAGTACTGTTCTGCTGAGGCTGGCTAGATGGGGTAGGTCGAGGTGGAGGGGTCCGATTCTGTGTAGGCGAGCTGTAATCGGATCTGCGGCTGGATGAAGGAGCAGATTGCTCAAATCGACGAGCAGGCTGCGTGGACTGGTCCTGAGGACGGGTAGGAGCTGTCCTCGGCGTGGATGTCCATGGTGTCCGGGCTGGTGCCGACTGGTATGATTGTCTGCGTCCCTCTCTGAGCTGCCTTTCGACGATGGAAGCATAGTGAATCATATCCTCAATGCTGGTGAAGTCCCTCAACTCGACTTCACATGCTATGTCTTGATTCATCCCCTCAATGTATCGGTTGATTGTGGCAACCAATGTCTCTTCCTTTCCGACCCTGTTCATAGCTATCTCAAGTTCCTTATGGTACTCCTTAATCGACCGAGTGCCCTGTTTAATTCTGTTCAATTTCTTCTCAAGCTCTCATTCGTAGTGTACCGGAATGAAACGTCCTCTCATGACGTCCTTCATCTCTTGCCAAGTGTCTATAGGTGGGTATCGATCACGGCGTCTTCTCTCTTGCTGATTTTCCCACCACGAGGCTGCATATCCTCTAAACTCCAAGGACACGAGCTGAACCTTTTTCAACTCGGGAAAGTCGTAACACTCAAAGATCTTATTGACTTTCCTCTCCCAATCGAGGTACAGATCAGGATCATGTATTCCCTCAAACTCTGGAATGCTTGTTTTGATGTTGTTCAACAAGCTATCTGTATCGACGTGTCGGCGCTAGTTGGCACTGGAAATCACACCGGGGAGGTGGAGGTGGACGTCGACGGTCACGTCTCTGATTCCTCTGTGAAAACTCAATCTCATCCTCTGATTCCTCATTATATCCATCATATTCTTCTTCAGGATCATCAGAAATAGGCTCAAATACTGGCTGGGGCTGGGGCTGGGGACGATGTGGTGTCTCTCGGTGGACAGGTTGTCGTCTCAATGGTGGATCTTGCTGGATAGGCTGATTTCTGATTGGTGGAGGTAATGTTGTTCGATGATTGAGACGTTCGAACTGTGCCATCATTTTATCCATCGTATCATCGATCTTCTGTTCCAACAATTGGTTGCGCCTCTCAAAGTGTTGTGCCATAGCATCAAAGTGATACTTAGCATCCCAAGGCTGTTGAGATGATGAGGACATCTCAATAGGTGTAGTAGACAACATGGGCGGCTGTTCTGATTTTTGGAACCGTCTCCGGATTTCATGATTCCTGCAAAACGAGCAAACGTAAAAGAAATAAATAAAAATCCTCACAGTTCCTCACAATCACTCGTTTGTTCTCTCAGATTTTTTTAACCACTCGTGTATGTCACTCAATTCACTCGTGTATGTCACTCAATTTGCAGTCACAATAGTCTCTAAACCTCAAATCCTTGGCAGAACCGATGTGGACTTCTCGGCTTGAATCAAAAACTCGAACTTGACTCTCAAAGGATCACGGATATGTAAAGACACGAAGCTGCTGACAGTGTGAGTAAAATTCACGGCAATGGGTACAAATAAAGGATAGAAATTTCGGTGGCTAGGTAAGGGCTAAGCAAACAAGGAAAGGCTGAGAAGGGAGAAAGGCTGGAAATAAGAAAGAAAAGGCTAACTAGGAACTTTGGATATAAGTCGTAACAAGTTATGAGCACTAATCCGACTTTGAACCGACTTAGGAACTGAAACCTACACTATCCAATATACTCAAATAATATAGACGAAAAGACAATATATATATATATATATTTTTATTTTTTTTTCAACTGGACGGTATCACCTTCAAACGGCTGTTTTTGGGCCTAAACGTGAACCGAACACGGTGGAGCGTAGTTAACTTCTAGGTCTCGTCGAGACATTTCCGAAATGGTATTATGGAGATTGAACGGACAGTAGATCAAAAGATACGTCCGTTTTAAGTTCTACCGACGAAAACTCGAAGAAACGAAGACACAACTACTACCCAATACAAAAATAACGCAGGAACCAATCACGAAACACAGTGACACACTAGGGCCTTCGATTACCTCTTTTCTTTTCTTTTTTTTTATCAAATTTTTTTTTTTTTTTTTATCGAAACTTTTGCCCCTAATATGTCACGACACCTATTTGGATTGAACCACGACCAGCAAGACTGACGTGGCTCTGGTACCAAAATTTATGATGCGATCTACAATATGCGGAAGCTACGAATCGAACAACGTCAGATACGAAAGATTCAATCCAAATTACAACTATGAAAATCGAATGATAATTCCCTGAATTTCTACCCACAAATACACTGAATAGGCGTCGACAGTAACCTAAGAAATTCAATTCCGATTAAGCTTAAATTTTAACATGAATTACAACTTAGGGTTATGAAGAACATGTCCAAAATTCAGCTAAAACGCACGAGTATTTTTCGATTTGGCTCGGGACGGATTTTTGGGTCGAATTAGGGTTTCAAAAACGGATCTGAAATTAAACAAGAGGTTTTCTGAGATGGGATGGTTATGGGAACGAAGGGGATGGTTATTGATGATATAGGAACGATGAAGAATGGCTGGGAAAATGAAAAAGAACACGAATTGAAGAATTAAAATGGAAACAAATTGTGAATCTTACCCGAAACGAACCCGGATCTACTTGAATCCGAAACGCGTTTACAAAGCAATCTTTGCGGCTCGACTAACCCGGATACTACGAGATATCATGAACAAGTCGATGAATTCAAGTTTGAAATCGCCAATATCAAACTCTACCAAGAACGTTTCGGGTTCGGTCTTCGAGTCTTGAGTTCTTCAAGGATAGATGACTAAGACTACCAACTAAACCTTATAACTATCAGATTGACTATAATGAGTAAGATCGTACTTCCGATCTAACGTTTATAGGTAGTCGATTTGTCCTATGATTGAGCTTGAACTTGTGTAAAACTGTTAAGTATTGGTTTCGATAAACATCATCAAAATTCACAAACCGAGTCGGGTTCCTAACAAGATTTAATAAGAGAATTGAGTTTGTGAAATTCTTTTTTATGAATGTTTTAAGGTGATGTAGACAAAAAAAATCCACTTCATTTATCCAACAAGTCGAGTAAGCTTCTGGACTGTCTGAAAAAAAAAGGGTCATTTTTAAAAAATATGTTGAAAGTTAAGGACATTTTTAAAAAAAGTTAAAATTGTGGTCATAAATTAAAAGTATATTAAAAGTTCAGGATATTTTTAAAAAAAGTAGAAGATGGGGTCACAAATAAAGAATTGTTGAAAGCTTGGGCCATAAAGTACTATTAACCCTAATCTTCTTCCCTTCCTTCTTTCCTTCCATGGTGACGGCGCTGGTTCAAAAACCCTCAATCGAGAAGATTTGAGTCATTCTGCTTATGCAGACTACAGGTAAGTCATTTTCATTTCCGAACGCAATTGTTGTTTATAGTGAAGAAGCATGATTTCATTCGCACGCAAGAATCTCTCCTCTTTATTATTCAACCCTAATTCGTTCGTCCGCAACTCAAATGTTCATTTCTTCCTCTCAATCAACTGCTTCTCGACTTCAAGGACTAGAAAATTAGTCTTTTTCACTGACTTATGTGATTTGTTGGTCGATAAACACCAATTTTCACCTGAATTGGCTTCACTGACTTCATCGCATTTCCCTAAATTTAGAAGCTATGAAAAAGCTAATTCAATACTATCATTTCTCAAAGAGATTAGCTTTACGACTTCTCAGCTGGAGAAGATCGTCAGATATGATTCTCGGATTCTAGGGTTTACTATTGAGGGTCTTCAATTTAGATTGAAACTATTTCGAGATTTGGGACTTTCCTCAGAGGAGATTGCTAAGATGATGGTGCTGAATACATCAATCTTATTTTCAAGCGTGCCAAACAAGATCGTTCCCTCATTGTCCATTCTAAAGGGATTGCTGGGATCCAATGATGAGGTGGCCAGACTCTTAAGAAAATCTTCGTGATTTATGGCAAGGGATTTGGAAAAGAGCTTAATGCCTAATATCGAAATCTTGAAGAGCTCTGGTACACCTATGGAAGGTGTCCTTCGCTCCCTTTTTACTTACCCAAGATATTTCTTAATCAAGCCGGATATCATGAGGAGATCTGTAGACAAGACCATTGAATTTGGGATGCCTTAGACTTCATATGTTTTTATCCAGGCTGTTAGTGTATTTACTCATACGAGCCTAGGGATGTGGGAATTGAAGCTGCAAACTCTCCGCGATTTGGGATTTCCTGATGATGAGATATTCTCAATCTTTAGGAGACACCCATCTATTCTTTTACAATCTCAAGAGAAATTGAAGAATGCAGTAGAGCTTCTTCTTGGTACGGGCCATTACACCATATCCGATATTGTTTCTAATTCATCATCTCTTGGGTACAACATCGAGAAGAGGCTTGAGCCACGGCTGCAAGTTTTAGGACTCTTGGAAACTATGAATCTGATCGAAAAGCGGCCTTATCTCTCAAGAATTATTTCTGTTACAGATGATAAGTTTTTTGATAGATTTGTTAAGCCTTATTTGGATGAGATTGGCGACGAAGACATCATAAAGATATATGCCAAGGGCTAAAGGGAATGAATCTTTAGGAGGATGCTCAAGGAACTTATTTGAATTTTGAATGTTTAGGGTAAGTTTTTATGATCCTTGTGCTTAACGCATATATGTATCTTCCTTATTTAATCAATCTTGTAGATTCATGCTTATATTGGTCGACATATTCTTGCTTTGGTTTTGAGCTATGACTACAAATAGGTGCGGCTTGTCTATCCGTTTTCGCCTATTGTTCTTTGTTGGATTGTATCACTTCATGTTTTCATTTCCCGCAATTAGAATTTTGTGGCTACCTAGATTAGGGAAAAAATGCGATTTCAAAATTTTTTTAGAGAAAAACGCTGAAAGTCCAATGCATTTCATTCCCTTTTCTTTTTTCATTACTGAATCTAAGCTTCAATTATGTATGTTTAGGAAGCAACCAATGGCTTTTCAGCATCCACAATGAACATGAAGAGTCTTATGGAGCTTCTCCTTTCAAAGGGAAATACAATATCCCCAATATTATTTCTAATCCATCGTCACTTCACTTGGGTATAGTATTGAGAAGAGTATTGGGAGTACTGAGGCTGGAGTTGTGGCTGCGGAAGTAGGAATCTTATTGAAAAGTGGCCAATTTTTTTAGGTGGTGCTTGGTATGATGAAATGGAATGAGGTGGAATGGAATGGAGGTAGAAATCATGTATACATTTCTACATGACTTCTACGTCCATTCCATTCCACCTCATTCCATTCCATCATACCAAGCAAGCCATTAAAGGTTTATTAGGCCGTATTATGATGCACATTTTCATTTTCTATGATTGTAGATTCTGTTCTGACCTTGTTAGTAATGTTTATTTATTCCTAATCTTCTATGTTATTGTAGATTTTTAACTCAGGAAAAGTGATAGAAGTGACTTATACTCCATCCGTCCCATTTCATTAGCTACGTTTGCCATTTTGGGCCATCCCATTTATTAGCTACGTTTCCTAATTTGGCAAAAAATTAGTCAGAAAATCAGGGCCCTTATCTATGTTAATTAAGCCCGAAATTGTGATAAGTGGTAATGACCCATTAGGCCCAAATACACTGTTCACTTAAGTTAGAAGGGTTGAAACCCTATTTTTCATTTGCATTGTAGTTTATGCCGCTCCTCTCATTCTCTCTCTGTGAAGGTCTCAATCTCCCACCGTCTAACCGTATCTCTCCGTCGCACTTATCCTTCATTCTCCCATCATGCGATGCCGTAGCCCTAACCCTCCACACCGGAGATTACCATCTTCACTTTCTCCCATCTCGCGACGTCGTAACCCTAATCCTCTACGCTGGAGATTATCATCTTCATTTTTTGGAAGAGGGGCCGAGTTGTATGATTATGAGAACCTCACTGATGAGCAGCTAGATCTAGAACTGGCTAGATCCGACCACATCTCGCCATCCCCACAGCCGCCGTTCTCTGCAGGTGACGGCACAGATGTGGCCATGTCTGCATCGCCCGCGCCGCTGCCACTCCCTGCAGGCGATGATCCAGATCCGAGCGATGATGACCCTGATCCCCCTCATTCCTGGTGGACCGACGATGGTGGCCGGTCACTCTTCTACCCCATCGCTAAAAAACTTATCCTGGCACCAAAGGCTGAAAGTCAGAGCTCCAATTTAGAGGCTGTTGCTGCTGGGAGCTCTTTGGCGGCATCGTGTGTTACATTCGTCCCTGCCGACATGAAGGGCACCGCCTCACAGCTTTCCGACTCTGAGCTACTCACTCTATGTGCAGAGATCCTCAAGAGACCTCTCCCGAATTCTGCTGCATGGAGGGCTGAGAAAGCTGAGCGAATCAATCGCATTCTGGGTCGCCAAAAGGATTAAAGGCCTGGTCTTTAATTCGGTGACTTCTTAGCCTTTTGCTCTGTTGTGATTTCTCTTTTTGAATCATGTGATGGTTATGTTCTGTTGAATCATGTGATGCGTATGTTCTGTTGATTGTTGAATCATGTGATGCTGTTTTGTGATGCTTATGAGATTTATCTTTAAACAACCTGAATTGGAGTACTTCTGATGGTTTTATATCTTCTTTGTGATGGTTGGAGTATGTTAATTAATGTGGGAAAGTGGGTTAAGTCGAATGCAATGATGAATTTTCTTCACTATGCCACCGAAAATCTGCATTACTGAAAGCACAATTTTGTGTTAAATGTGGGTACCTGTCTTTGAAGTGGTTTCAATAAGTCTTTTGAGTGTTTAGTTTTTCTACAGCCTACACTTGATTTCTATGATGATGATAACATGGTGATAAATGGAGTATAATCTGATGGTGATAAATGGCCAAATGATGGTATATAAAGAAACTGGAAAAATGTTCCAAATAAGCCTAACTAATTTTATAATCTGCACAAAACCTTACATAAAAAAACTGCAAATGTCCCAAATTTGCACAAATGCTTACATTATAACTTCCCCAAAACTACATTTTTCTTCATTGTAGCACTAATATGATCTTCATTTTCTTCTAATCTGTACAAAAACTTTGATAAAAGATGCACAAAACCCTGCATTCTTTTGCATTGTAGCACTAAAATGATCTTCATTTTGTTATAATCTGCACAAAAACCTGCACAAAGTTACTTAAACACTGCACAAAAACCTGAATTGTTGCATAAACCTGATATGCATTTCTTCTGTGCAAAAAAAAGCCATTTCCTGCTTTTCAAAAATTCAAATCTGGAATCCCTGCTCCAACCTCTGGAATCCTCACTCGTAATTCTGTCATTAATACTGTGATATCTTGTGTATACTCTTCTGCAAGCAAGTGATCAATGCTATCCATCACTAAACCTATAGGAATTTCCAAATTTGTGGGTAGCTCATTCTGCAAGATAAGAGCATTCTTTCCCATATGTGGCTGCTTGTAGTTGTTATGTCCCTTCACCTTCAAAATCTCCTTAAACACACACTATAGTGAAAGAAACACCTTGTTCAATGTCATTGGCTCTAGTTGGTTGAAACTCTCCTTGGTAGCCTGAATTAGTTCATCTGCATTCTTGCATGCACTTTTTTGTTGTAAGCTTTGAATGGCATTGTGGAACCCTAAGTCGAGTACATTACAATCTGGTGAATTTGGAGGTTGTTGAATCAAAGTAATCTGAAATTCATCTGCATTTGCCACACTTTGGAAGTCTGCATCTGCATTAGTTATGTGGGGCCTTGTATTATCTTGTTGAATCATGATTTTCTTACTCAAACAGGTTGGCCACTTCATCTTTATGGCTGGAACAACTTGAATTAAAACCAAAAACAGAATTGATGCGTTAATTGAAACATGATTTTATTACATTCATAACTCATTCTGCATGTCAAATTCAAAACCCATTCATATATCATGATTTTATTACATTCATATCTTAAACTGGTTCAATGAGAATCAGTTCAAGTTTACAAGATGAACATTCATGGAATTCAACACATTTTACCTTAAAATGCAGTCCTTGATCACTTGCCTTGTGATTGACTATATAGGCTTCATCTCTTTTGTTCCTCTTGGCCTCTTAATGTTGTTTCTCTTTGCAGTCACTTCTTCAACAAATGGCCAAATCTCAATCTTACCATAAAAAATAACCCTACCATCTACATCAAACAATGACCTGCATACATCACACATGAACATAACCTTAGGAATATTTTTTTTTGACTGTATAGTCCTATGAGGATCTGCTTCCATCAGGGTCATGTAGTATGTGTTTGACTTCCTTGTTAAAAAAAAATCATTTTTCATCTATGTGAATGGTATTTTCCATGGGCTTGAATTTGAGAAGATTGAGTTGAGAATCAAAGTGTATGGCTTGTAGGTTAAAGCTTAACCTCACAAGCTTATTAGGAGCTGTCAAAGCAAGTTTGATGGCATTAGAGTGAGCTCTGAGCTTGTCTTGTTGTCTCCATAAATGAACAATGGTTTTGGGAACTCCAATAGCATCAGCTGTGGCTCTAATTGTACCTATATCTCGAACTGGAACTGCTTCAATCTGCGCATAGTTTATAACATGTTTTAGAGCTCTGAATCTTCCTTTCCTTTTGTGGCAAACATTAATCACCTCACCTTGAAGTCTTTGTTTTACTGCAGATTGCCATCTTCGCGCAACTTGGAACTTCTGGGCAGTCTCGTTGATCTTTCTGCGCTCCGGCCTCCCCTTCATGCAACTTGCCAGCAAGAACTGCAACATCCCCTCCCTCTTGCTATCTGGAATGTCCTTATTTTTCCCTATAGCTTTCTTATTTTTTTTGGTGGTTTGATTTTGTGGAGAGTTTGGAAGTGAATAATCTATAAAGTGGGAATGTGATTTATAGAGATAGTGGTGAAAAATTGATGGATTTTTTGAATTTGAATGTTTTGTAATGGAAAGTAGATTTCGCACGTTTAGGAGCCAAAATTAAGTTTTTGGCACCAAGTTCAAATGTTTTGGAACAGTTTAATGAATTTATTTTATTTTATTTTTATTAACTGTGAACAGTTAAATGAATGAACAGTAACCCCGCATGTGAACAGTAACCTTATTCCTTAATAATCTGTCAAATTTCAGAGATTAACACCCCTTATCCCCCTGTCTTGCTCTTTGTGCCATTTTGCTTTGTAGCTAATAAGCTGGGACAGAGGGAGTATATGTTTCTAATGGTAATACATCCCCTACGACTTGTTGTAGTGTTCTTGAAGCAGACTCAAATGAAGTAGGCTCCTTTGTATTAATCTTGAAATCTTTAGTCTTCAAAAAGTAGTTTATCAATAATTTCTGCTCTATATTGTTCTAACCTTTTGAATTACATGACTAGAAATTCTAGTAGTGGCCTTTTCATAACACAAAACATTAGTTAAGGGGTGAGCTCGTCTAAACAAATGGAGAAAAGTAATTTAAGGAAAGATACACAAAAAAGGAATATAAAAATGGTATGGCCGTGAGCTATCATACTTTTATTCCATTCGAGCATATTCTCTTTCATAGGAAAAAAGAAAATGAGAGATAAGAAAATAATGAAATTTTTTGTTTCATAACGTGCTCCTCTCTTGCTTTATCATATGTTATTCAAGTTGGAAAATATGAAAAAATATTATCATTTAAAATAAGTGGGAAAATGTAATCATAATTTGGAGTGAATATGTGAGGAAAAAACTGCCAGGAGAAAATTATTCATCAAAAAAGAACATGAAAAAAAAAATGATGTAAATTTTTTCTTCACTCACTTTTCATCAAATAGAACACCCCTTCGTCTAAATATATATTTATAGGTCATGAGTATTTTTCTTTTCAGTCGTGTGAGTGTCTATCAGATTTGAAATATAGTTAATCATATGTTTAACCTATTAATATAGCAAAATCCATTTTGGGCAAACGCTCACATAATGTACAAATTTTTTGCTTAACCCATTAAAGTGAGATCATTTTCCCACTACAATTCATTTATCCAGTATCTACTTTTCAACATTTCACTTTATTCCTTAATTACAGTATCGATGAGTATTTAACTGGGTGGAACATCCAAATAATAAGGAAAAAATGCAATTAAATACACTAAATTTCTCTAACATTCTGTTTTAATCACCAACTTTTAATTTTTTCTGATAATTCACCAACTTTTTTCTGCGTTCAATTTTAACACCGATCATATATTCTGGCTATTACGTGGCAATAAAAAATGACGAGACACTATACATGGCAATGTTAATTATAGTATTTACTACACGGTGATAAAACAACGCCGTTTCTGAAGCTAAACAAACATATAAATCCTCGTCATTTTATCACCGTGTAGTAAATAAATTATTTAGAAACGGCGTAGTTTTATCACCGTGTAGTAAATAATTTAATTAACATTGCCACATATAATGCCTCGTCATTTTCTATTGCCACGTCATAGCCGGAATATGTGATCGGTGTTAAAATTGAACGCGGAAGAAAGTTGGTGAATTATCAGAAAAAATTGAAAGTTAGTGTATTTAATTGCATTTTTTCCAAATAATAACTATATTCTCTTCTCACTTAACACGTACTTATCTTCTCTTAATTATATTATTATTATTAGTAGTAGTAGTATTATTAAGGCAAAATTATGGTTTATGGTCTTATCCTTTTCTTGGAGTTGTAAAAAAGACAAGACTTTTTTTTTTCCTTTCAAATATAAACCGAAGTTTTTATACTCCACGATTTCTTGACACGAATACTATCTGGACATCCATGATTTTTTGACCTTTTTTTTATTTGGAGACGTAGACCGCAAAAGACATTAACACTTTAACATTTTAATACAATTAAAAATATTAGCTGGCCCACAATTATTCCACTTTAACTCTTTAATTTATTAACACATCATCAAAACATATTAAATTTCGTATCCAAAATTTTAGTCCAAGAAATCATATTTCTTCTTCGTGCCCAAATTAAACTTTACAATTTCCACTTAAATGACATATTTCTTCTTCGCTTTCGTATCTAATCTAAAAATCATGAAATCATCAAAATTAACAATAATTTCATGATTTTTATAGAGTGATTTATTATTTTATTATTTTTATTTTTTGTGGGGGCTTAAGCCCTCCCAAGGGCCTTAATAGATCCGTCATGATCGTAACATTGTCACATCAACCGTAAACACATTAAATATACCATAAGTTAGGAAAACATAACTGTAAATCTAGATGTATACGGGAATCAAGAACTTATAAGTTAATTTATCATTATTTGAATTTACTAATTTTTATCATATACGTATAAAATAAGTTACAAAATTATTAAAATGTGAGTCATGTGACATGGTCCCATTTGAAATTTGTGCTTAACTAGAAGCTCTAACGTGATGAAGCACTATAAATAGATAAGGCTTTATTAAATACAAAGGACAAAAAATAACAAAATAACGAGTTTGAAATATTACAAACTGATCATGCTACAACAAAAGAGAAAAGGAAACGTAAGTGGATGGAGCAATATATATGTTCTCAAAATCTAGAATATAATAGTATATGTATAATCTTCAGATTCTTTTTCTCACTGGAGCCAAAATAGGGGAAGAAGGACTTTTATATTGTCTAATTGGATCACTTGACTTTGCAAATAATTTTTCTATGTCATTTTTTGTTAGGATATATTGTTAAGGGGAACTTGGATTCAATTGTGTTTTGATTGCATTCCAAAACCCTCATAGAATATTTCTTTTATTATCTTTGATGATCCAGTTCAAGTTACAATGTGTAAGTTTAATGTATTAGGGAGTTCATATTTGAAGTGTAACTTTAGAGCGTCTAGCCAGAGCGTGCTCTCAAGTCAAAGTGTGTTTGCAAGACCAGAGCGTGCTTGCAAAGCCAGAGCATGCTCTCAGTCAGAGCGTGATCTCAGGCCAGAGCGTGCTCTCAGGCCAGAGTGTGCTTGCAAGACCAGAGCGTGCTTGCAAAGCCAGAGCATGCTTGCAGAGCAGAGCATCCACCGCCCAAACCACGTGTCCATTCACGATTGGTCAACGAACTGTGATATGTCTAATCACTGAACTTGCAGTATTAGGCTCCACTAGTCAACAACTATCTTCCTAGGACTGTGCTATATAAAGGAAGGATTCAAACTCTGATTAGACAAGTGAGGAACACACACCCTATCTCTTCAACGGATATATTAGTGTTGCTTACTATAAATAGAAGGTTCAAGCTACATAGAAAAAAAAAAGAGTGCAAGCAAACAGAAAAAATATAAATCCTACACCTCTCACAAAGATCTTTGGATCTCAACTTTCTAGTTTATCCATAATGCTTCAACTTCTATATCCATAAGCCTTAGAGAGAAATCCTACCCTTCTACATTATGCTTCATTGTAAAAGGATTTCTCATTAGTTGGAAACTATATGAACCCAAACCCAAACCCAGTTTGAGAGTTTAGTTTGTACAGGTTGTTAGGCTCGTGAGTGCCCGTCCTAAACTCACATAGGCTTATGAGTGCCCGTTGTAAACTCACATGTGTTCGTGAGTACCGGTAAACTCACATAGGCTCTTGGGTGCCCGTTGTAAACCCCAAGCTTCGAGTGAAGTTCATCACTGAGTGAAGGTGATGAGAGTGGATGTAGGATGCGTTTTCTAAACCACTATAACTCTTGTGTTATGCATTTTTATATTCTTTATGCTTTGATTATTCATAACACACAGACACACGGACACTCTAAGTGGTAAACTATTTTAAGTGCAAGATAACTATCGCTCACCACATTCTGCACCGCACACTCGCCTTTGAAAGCGTGAAACACTTTCAAAGCGTCCCACTTATCAAGAGGCCAAAAAATCGAAGAGAAGTTAAACACTTCTCCACACACGTATTCACCCCCCCCCCCCCCGCCCTATACGTGTGTGACTCACTCTTTTCCGGGACCAACATTTTCAATATCTTCATTTGACGTGGTTTCAGAATGATTATATCGCATGAAGTAACAATTGAAATAATTTAAATTAAACTATTTGAAAGTTGGAAGTAGAGATACATTGGTTGAAAATTTATCAATAGCCAAATCTTTAAATTGCAAACTAATCACATCATCAAGAATGATGCAAATTGGCCAACCACTCATGCACACTTATATAACTATTTTTCAAAGTTATACATATCCCAAGTTAATACATTCACCTATACATGCATTCAATTCGAATTCAATTTGAATTGTATTTCTTACAAAAATAAATATCACATAATTATTCTCAAATTATTAGGACGCTCCCAAAGCCGATCTTGATTTGTGGGATCTCTCTCACTTTATTGGGTGGGAGAGATCTCATACCCAAAACATGCCCCAATGCACGGGATCTCTAGCTCATAGGATCTCTCTCAAAAAAAAAAAAAAAAAAAAAAAAATTATTCAACTTGTTTTTTTAAATAATCTTTTTTTTATTTAACTTATTTTAAATAATATTTTTAAGCTTGATTTATATTTCAATATTTAATTTTTTTTCAAAACATTTCATTTATTGAATTGAAATATGCAACAATACAAAAAATTAAAATTCCTAAGCTAAATCTCCCTACGACTCTACAATTCCTCGATCAAATCGTTGATGAGGTTTCCGTGACGAGTCGAGTCGCGTATATTGGATGTCCGTTTAGAAAACTCACGAAAGGACATCTTACCTCCTTGCTCCACTGTAGGTCCGGTGCTGCTAGAAGCCTCATCTTTAGGAGGAGCCCATTGCGTGGCCATTGGCCTTTCGTTCTCGATTATCATATTGTGTATTATGATGCAAACATACATAACATCTTGCATATGATCACAGAAGTAGAGTCTCGATGAGCTTGTGCTATTTCCTCAGTTGTTGGAAAGCACGTGGCACCTCGTTGGAGTTGCTTGAAGATGTTGACGATGAAGACATTTTTTTTTTTGGGTAGATTTTTGAGAAAAAAGATGGAAAAATTGAAAATGAATTAGGAAGATTTATCTATAAAAGATGGAGAATTGTGTGATAATTGTGTGTGAGTCGAGGTGTATTTATAGGGAAAATTGAAAAATGAACATTGGTGGTGCAATGGCTATGCGCTGAATTTTTCTTTTCTTTTCTTTTATTTTTTTTTAATTTTTTAATTATGAAAATTGATTTTTTTTAAAGAAAAAATAAAAAAATAAGGAGCTTGACGTCATAATGATGTCAGCCGGGGGGATCGCTCCCGAGCGCTCGAGCGTACCCGTCCCTACGATCCACCGGCTCCTAATGTGCGCCTGGAATCGGTCCTAGGATTGCTCACGAGTCACGCCAGAGCGCGGATCGATCCCAAGTGCGTTGGGAGCGCCCATAAGAACTTTAAAAGTTCAAACCATATCAACTAATGTATGATTGGTTTACTAATATCACTTATTTTTTGCTTGGTCATGATTATATTTCTTTAAAAATTATCAAAAGTTTTAGGAGAACAGTGCTCTAATTGATTTTAATTATTATATTACATATTCAAATAAAACTTAGATTTAAAAAAATGTGAAAGTCGATGTATCCTGTGCGTTCGCACGGGTGCAATACGAAACTTAAGCTGTTTAGTTCTTCCTCTCTTCCATGGCGACGGCGTTGGGGAAATGAAACCCTCCACTCCACCCATGAAGAGCAGGCAGGTTTTATAATTTCTGAGCTCAATTGATTTGTTTCCATTTGTTGTCGATATGATTG